>CM023357.1:4045949-4422800 GCA_013282895.1 Eriosoma lanigerum | reverse complement strand
AAGGTAACTTTGAGCATGTCAAATTTTCGTTGGTCAACCATTAAAAAAATTAATTTTATGAAGTAAATTTAAACAACATTTAAAAATACAATAGTGTAAACAACAATAGAAGAATCAAGTCATTATTAATTGTAAAGATAAAAATAAACATACATACAACTAACATTTTAATGCATAAAAATTATACTAAAAGTTATAATCAAATCCACATGATTATAGAGAAAAATTTAGAAAAAAATCAAATTTACTATGTATAAACAATGTTGTTCTAATGTAATATTGATGAATATTCTATATAATTACAGAGGCGTATTTAGCAATTTTTAAAGGGCGGTTCAGTTTTTTTTTAGAAATTTTCATGAGGCTGAACCCCCCTTACCGTTTGATAATATGAAAAATGAATATATTATCTGTATACATTACAATGCAAAATCTAAAACAGGTGGCAAAATAATATTATTAATAGCAATTTTGTTTTTTTTAGTCATGGGGGGTTTAAACCCATTTGAGCCCCCCCCCACTTCCCTAAATTAAGTTATATTAGTATTAAGTTTTAATGAATAAATATTTTAATATTTAAGCTGAAAATTGTATATGTTATATGACATATTCTTGAAATGTAAACAATTTTGAAATTGATATGTCATAATTATTTTTAAAAGCCTTCAAACTTTAACATTTCACATTGTTTTTTATTTTTATGTTTTTATAAGTCTGAGATACTTTGGGAGAGAAATAATTGTCCAATTACCATGAGTAGCTTTGGTAGCAAATTCGGTTAATCTGATATGGAGGAAAGAATTAATATAATTCCTATATTTTCAATTTAAATATTATTTTTCATTTATGCTGGTGTATTTAACTTGAGATTCTTACTCCACACAATATGTTATGTTATAACAGACAATGTTATTTTATTTTGTTGCAGTAACCTACTACAGAGTTAAAGAGTCATTATTATGTGCATGATAATTCGAATAAATAAACAATGTAAATGCTATTGTATAGTGCAGATTTAATGGAGACCAGTGGTTAGTATAGATATTCAATAGAGAATCAAGTGCCTTATTTCTGTGAAAATCAAAATGTACATAATACATGAAATTGAATGTTTTTGTTTGCGTGGGCTATATAATATTAACACAATAATAATATATATATAATAAATGATTATAATATAATAATAAAAACTTTAATATACATATGCTAGCAAATGTTACTTCAGATTTAAATTATGACATTTCTGTGAATGAAATTTCAAATGAGTTTATTAAATATAATTCTAGTTAACGCCAAAAATTAAATTTAAAATTATTTGTTGCTTATATTAATAAAGAGCTTGATTAACCTTCCAAATAAATTTATAGTAAAGAACTATTTTTACTGAATAAAGAACCATCAAAACCTCAAGTAAATAATCATTAAAGAAAAATACCGCTATTAGAAAATTATAAAAAAAATCCAGCACTACAAATTTTACAAAACTCAAAAAAAAAACATCTTTTTCCATATAAACAGTGTGCAAAACAAATTTGAGCCTGGTATTATTTTAAACTTTATTATAAAGAATTGTAAAATTCAAAAATATTTTGTATGTCAAATTTGATAAAAAAATTTTTTATATAATTAAAATATGTATTAAAAAAATTATTATTTACAATATTATTATATCTAATATAGAATTATTTTGTACTTATGGATAAATATAATAAAAATACAGTTTCTATATTTGATAACAAAATGAAAATATATATTTATTTTATTCTATAAATTATTTTTACAACTATAAAAGTAATGCCAATTTACATTGATTAATGTACATCAAGTATTATTACTATAGTAGTACTGCAGTAGTAAAATAGTGTGGTCTTGTAAGTAGTAAAATTAATTAATTAATAAGGTATACATCTGTCAATGTGCTACTAAAACACATGATATCCAAAGTAACCTAATATAAATATTATAATTATAACAACAGTAATATATTATTGTCAATTCGATTAATTCATTCGCAAAATAATTATTCACGAACAATTTATGAATTTTGTACACACTTTTCAACCATGTAATAATTATTTAACTTAGAATTTATTATAATTTATAGTAGTATTTTCTCAGTTACAACTTGCAAGTATCATCCATTTCAGATTAAAGTGTAAATGGTACATCATGCAATTAGTAAAAATAGTATAATAACTTGTATATATAAGTATATACTAATATAATACATTAAAATATAATTAAAACATCTGCATCAAACTAGTAAAATCAATTATAAGTATATCCCGTTCGTACCATTTAAGAAAGGTACAGTTTTACACATGTAGACCGTCAGAAAACCGTACCATAGTTTTTTGTTTCTTAAATGAAACAGTAAAATAATAATAAAAATAAAATATAGCCTAACAATTGATTAAACATGAAATATTTATCATCATAATTTAAATGAAAACATTGAACTTTTTAATTATTTCTTTACTAAATTAATTTATGCTAAACTTTTTAAAGATTTTGATTGGAAGTCAAAATATTTAAAACAAGTTCTAGAAAGTTTCTTCAAAATCACTAAAAAACATTAATGTACCTAACCTACTTACTACTTCATTTAGTATAAAAACACAATTTTAAATATAAATAATTTTCTTTTTTTACATTGGAGTAGGTATCTATAATATTTTGTCTCAGATGTTTCCCCTCAAATGTTATTTAATTATTTAATTCATTGTTTATTTTTTATATAAAACATATTTGTAAGTATATACATTAAATATTAAAATATAAATTTTATAAATAATAGTAATAATAAATTTATTAATATAATATATATCAGTATGTATATTATTTATATATACCCAGTGATGTATTGGAGCGTATACGGCATACACTTGTAACAATATTTGTATAGAAGTACGTATACGCAATTTAAATAATAATTATACGGCCATACGGCAATAATATTTGGTAATTTATAAATTTGTTATTACATTTAATGACAATAAATTATATCATTTTAATATAAAGTGTATTTTATTAATGAAAATAAATGTATAAGTTATTATATTTATATTAGTTAATTCATGTATATAGTATATTATATACTTCCAGGACTTAAAATTTAAATTTTTAAAAAAAAAAAATTCTCATTTAATAAAGTGTAGAGTTTTAGTTATAATTTATTTATAGTTCTTATATATAATTATTAAGGATAAAAACTAATTATTTGACTAAAAATATAAAAAAAAATTAATGTCAATAATCATTTCGAGTAATTTTTTCTTTTTTAATGTAATTTTGAGAAAAATATGGCGTATACTAAAAACATTATTTACCAATACATTCCTGTATATACCTATATTGGTATTATATTTATTTATAATATATTAGCATTGATTATAAAATAGACATTTTTTTGGGTAGAAATAATGGTCCAGTGAATAAGGAATACTTCTGGTAGCAATAACGTCAAAATTCACGTAAATCACGTAATTCACGTAATGTTGACGAAATTTATTTTAGATTTTTCATAATAAATAGATGCAATTTTGAACGTAAGAACATGTAATTTTTATGGTTAGACTACATATGTAATAAAATTTTGGAACGAATTTTATCAGTATAATTATTATACTGAATAGCATAATAATTATAATTATAGAATATTATACTATAATTTATTGCATTATATTGATTTTTGTTCAGAATTATATATTTTTTAATGCAAAATATTTAATATATTAATAATTCATTGCATTCAAATCTTAATTATAATAAATAAATAAACCACTAATTTCTCCGAGGACCGAAGGGACGAAGCAGGAACATAAAAAATCGACCTTCCCGTTTTTTTATATATTCAGATTACAATTTACATCCTAAAATAATCATAACTATAATAATTATATTTAATAATGCTTTCTTTTAAATTGAATATAAAATTACTTTCTATGATATTAATTATCAATCATTTTATTTTTTCTGATTTCTGTTTAACCGTTAGTAACAGATGATACTATTAACAAATCGTATATTAATAATAATTACTAAATTTTTACACTGGCCATTTTTATTTCTTCATAATGGGTGATTATTTTTTTATAATACGTAATTCGTATTACAGTATAGATACACATTTTTATTCACTAAATTGTAATAAAAAATCTATGAATATTTGCATTTCGAGTATATTATATTGTACACAATACATTTTAGTAAAATAATATTACTAGCATAAAGCATTATCTTTCTTATTCTAAATACAGAAATAGCTATTAAAAATTAACACTTATGTGTATATAGGTACATTAAATTATTATAGATATATTGAATGATTAAATATGTATTATTTACCTTCATATTAACCGTTTGTAATTATTGGCTACATAATTTATTAGATGTTAATTTATTTAATTTTTTTTATATGTTTTTTAAAATGTACTTAACAGAACTTACAGAAAATCAAAAATTATTTTGAAAATTTACTTCCTTGCTTACAAACTTAGGTAAGAATTTTTTTTTTTATTTTCATTAATATAAATTGCACAATATTTAATAAAAAACTTTGTTTTTTATAAAAATTGCAAGTAAGTATCTAAATGTCTCGGAAGCGGAAACTTCGAGAGAACTACATTAGTATTTTTATTAACTACTATTTAATAAAAATAATATGCTCAATCTTTCCAAATACAAATGTGTATCTGAAGCATATATTATAAACACCCTAAATTACTGCACAAATGTAAAAAAGAAGAAAATGTTGGAAGAAGTCAAAAAAGACAAGACATCATTTTATTTGTTCTAAGTTCTAACAACATAATATATGAACTAAGTATAATATATATATATATATAGCGTTATATTTAGGTTATACATTAATAAATTAGGTGTTGGTGACAATGAATGTTGAAAGTTATTTAGGTTTATTAAATTGTGTCGTATGATATGAGCAACTTTTGTTTTAAAGTAACATTCCAAACGACAATTTCTAAATATTATAAAGTCAATTTGTTATCTAATAATTTACCTACCTAAAATACAATATTCATTTATTATGTTTAAAAAATTATTATTAAATATTTTTTTAATTTTTTCTTTTCTTTAAATATTATTATAATATAATTCAGATATAATTCAGCGAGTTGTTTTAGAAATTGATGAAGAAGGTAGGTGGGGGAAAGGAAGACCAATGAAAAGGTAGATAGATGGAATTGTGAGTGATATGAAGATAGCTGGTGTGAATGGATCGATCAGGTATGATGATTCAAATCTGTGGAGGTGTAGGATTAGTGTGGTCGACCCCATATAATTGGCATGTAAGGCAGAGAAGAAGACAGCATTATGAATATATATAATATTCATGTATATTGGAATATTAGCCCATATATGTTAATGTTAGGTTATAATTGAGTATTTAATTATAATTTTTATAATAAAATAAAACAGTTTAACAAGCATGACAATAAGTAAATGTTTATTAAAAATAAAATATACATTAGACAATCTACACACGGAAGTATAGCATACATATTATCTTTATAGAGCACAAGAATATCAAAAACAGTCAAGCACTGTTTAGTCATACAATTATTTATATAAAAGACATATTTGTTGTATATTATGTGTAATTTATATATCAAGTAGGTATAAGTATATTATAATAAAAAAATAATTAAAATATTTATTTAGAATATAAGCAAGATAAATTCGGTATATAATAAATAATACTATATTAATATACTAATAGACAATAGTAAGTAAGAAAAGTTTAATCTTATTAAAATATACTTAACATAGTTGAATATGAAATATAGAATATAAATTGCTATAAAAATTAGTTTTAATTTACATTTTTAACATTAAATTTAAAGAGGGTTGCAGAACTAAAATTATTAAACAATTCACAGGCCTGGATATTAAATACATTTGAACACATACATAATTTGATTATATGAGAAAATTGTTCATTAATTAATTATAACTTAATATTATAATATCAACAGTGAAATAATTACATTTAATTTTTTATAATTAATTATAAAAATATTTAGTTAGCATAATTTAGTAAATGTCTATATTTTTTTTTTTTAACTTGAAACAAATTAAAAAACAATAGTCTTAATTTATTTGATAATAATAAAATATAAATGTATTTTAGCAAAAAATATACTAAAATTATAATACTTTTACAAAAAAATGTAATTTATTAAATAATTTATACTTTTATAAAAAAATATAAAGTAAACTGTGGTTAAAGTAAAAGAGAATTGGAGTCTCTTCTTTTTTATTTAATCCTACTTAGCCTTTTAAGATTCTCTAAAATCGAGGAAGACAATTATAATAAAGTAACTTTAACAAAGGCAAGGTTAATATATATATACATATATAGATGCTGCAGCTAAGTTGGAAATTGTTCACAATGCCCAGGATAGTCTACAATGATCAAACATTTTGGGCAATATAAAAAATATATTTTATAACTTTAATATTTCTTAGATTGTCTGAGCATTTCCTGACAAACTACACTATGCCCAAACACAGGCGATGTAAATTTTCATATCATGACTGTTTCAGAGACAGAAAAATTAATAGTTTCAATATTTAAAGGTAGTTCAATTAAATATTATGTTTACAACGAACAATTATTTCAAATTCTTAATAAAACACATATATCATTAGGACATGAGGGTAGAAACTACAGAAAAATTTTCAAAATTAGGTAGTCAAGGATGTGATTGTTGTATATATAAGATCCAATGTAAAACAAGAATATGTAGTTGTAAACAACTTTGTACCCAACGTGCCACAACAGCAGTACATGTAAAAATAAATAACCTTTTTTTATTATATAATTAATATACATAAGAACAATAATTATTTTATTTCATTAATTTTTATTTTAAAATTTGTAATTTACTTTGCCCATTATAATTTGGTCATTGTGTACAATGCCTAGTCAATGTATATTTATTCCGACATTGACCATTAAAGTTGGGAAAGGTTCACAATGCCCCATTTCCTACTTTGCCTGTAACATATATATATATATAAAACAAAGAAAAAACTGTTAGAAACTAAGATATTTCCTCATAGTCATAGTTAAATGTTTAATCTACCAGTTTATTCAACTTAAGCCATTGATTATGATGCAGTAACATAAATTATAGATTGAATAAATAAATATTTAATTTATACATAAACTAACTAAATTAAATTTGGTAACCATTTTAAATAGTTTTAATTATAAATATGTAATTTTACATTTTGCATATGTAATATACATTATAATTATAAATGGAAAAATTATGTCCATAATTAAATAATTTAATAAATTTATTATATTAATATCTAAATATGTTGTATTACTATATTAATTAGGACTGATTTTAAATTATCCTACAAATATTCAATTTTTTAAGTAGTGCTTCAATAGGTATTAGGATATAAATATAATAATTATATATTTGTAATAAAAAAAAATTACCCATAAATTTGTGCCTATGTTGCTCATGTGCTAAATTCATTCTAGGATCATTAAAGTTTTGGTAATTATGTACTATATATTTATTTCATTAGTAAATAGGAATTGTAGAAATTTAATTTTCAAAAAACAATTAATGTAAAAAGTATTTTAAATAAGCTTTTGTAGTAAATTTTAATTATTTTTGATATTTATTAATCATTAAAATAATTTAATTATAATTTACATAGCCTTATTGTGAATATACAATTATGTAAAACTTATTTTAATCATATGAATTGAAATCACATTCAACATATAACAACAAATTCATTATTAGCAAAGTACAATACCATCATTTTCATCATTTCCTCGTTTTTCATAAAACATTACATCCTAAAAAAATTAATTAATAATTATTAAACGAAAAAAAAAAATTTCACTTATTTATCTTACAATCAAAAAGCAAGCGCCTAACATAACAGCTTTCATACGGACATCAAGATCCATAGGAAAAGTTATACCAAAGAAATCAGCATCAGTAAATGCTTCCCTAAGAAGTCCTGACCATTGTTTTGAAATACGACCAACAACAGTTGTCTTATCTTTAGATAATATCTGAAAATATTTAATAGTATATAATATATCTTCAATAATATTTTAATGTTAATTATTTAAATACACAATTTTTTTTATAAAAATATTACTTTAAATTCAACGTCGCCACATAGACTAAAACGACAAATTGGTCCTTCTATTTTCAATACTTCTTCATAAGCTGCATTACGAATAGTAAACATTGGTGTCAAAATAGACCAATTTTGTTCAACAACTCCAACCAAACATCCAGGTGGTGAAAATACTTCAATTTTCTATTATACATGTTTAATTAATCTTTAATTTCATAAGTAAACATATAACAGTTCATTTGTAAATATAGTTTGTAATATTACCTGCATGCAACAAGGGAAACAACAAGATTGGCAAGCTAATGGTCTTGATAAATGAATCACTTCATTTTTAAAGTTGTCCAAAATTTTCATTTCAAATGGCCGTATTGGACCACAACAATTACGAGTACAGCAATCATTATCTTCGACTGCATAAAACACTTTTTGTCCATCACTATTTTTTATTGTATACTTGTTATTTGTTTCAAATCCCAATAATGCTGTAACATACAACAAAATATAATGAAGAAAAAAGTTAAATAAATAAAGTACATTTATTACACATTATATGTAGACCAGTAACACTACCATAGTAACAGGTAAGATTATAGTAATTACAAAATTTAAATAATGGAAATTTTCAACTAAGTATTAGCCAATGTTCATATTATTTTAAATATACAGTGAAACCTCCCTTAACAGACACATTTAAATATAGAACACTCTAAATAATGTACACTTTTATAACATTGATATTAATCAATTTTATCCTAAATTAAGAGTAATAGAATACCTAAAAAAAAGTCTACACTATTAAAAACATATTAACACAAATTTGAAAAAATGGATTTGATTTAATTATTACAATTTACATTATTTGTTTTTAGTAAAAAAAAATAAATATTTCTTAGTTTTCCTAATAATTAATTTAATTATTGATTAATATAAAATAAAAAATGGCAACTGGATACAAATATTGTGATTCCAAATAACAGAGCACAATTGGAAAAACTAATAATAAAAAGTTAATATTTTTATACATTTAAATTTTAAATTTCTGTGATTATTTATTAGTCTGCTAAATCAAATACCAATTAAATACAATCCTCTATAAAAGACCACTCTACATAATAAAAATTAAAAAATCCAGCAGCACTGTAAAACATGTATTCACTTTTTTTTTAAAGTCTAAATTTAAAACTAGGCATCTCTGTATTTAATTGTCAATTGATAAGAACCTAATTAAATGATACCATAAGTAGAAAACTTGTAAAAAATTAATAAGTATGTACATTTTTGTCTTTCCACAGAAACCAAAATCATAGTAATATTTAATAGAATTATCTATTTACCTTCGACAAGTTCCACTTTTTGTTTAATAAGTAATTGATTAATAGTTGAAAGATACTGGAGTCCATTTGGACAATTTTGTGGTATTGCTTGGGGAATTGGCATCCAACCATCTGTGAAAATATGGAATAATTGCTATATTGTTATAATATAATTATTTACTTACAATTATTGAATTATTATAAATAAGAAAATAAATTTTAAATATTTGATTAAAAATTAAAAATTGTATTTAAAAAAAAAAAAAAAAAATACTTACCAGCTATAACTTGTGGAGGAGTTTGATAAGCATTGGGTTGTTTCTGTATAACTGGTCCATAACCCGATTGTGTATATGGCGGTGGATAGTTTTGATTTTGAACAATAGGATATCCTGGATTTTGATGATGTTGATACATATTATATTGGTCATGTTGATAAGGCTGAGTTTGATTGCCAACTATTGGTGGATATTGATTTTGATTGTTCACTGGTTGGTACAGATTACCCGGTGGGGGATATTGATTTTGATTGCCACTGGGTGGATATTGGTTTTGAGGTGGAGGATATTGTGAAAAACCTAATTAACATAAAGTACACTAAAAAATTAATTATTTTAGTATTCACTTGTTCAATTGCATACTTATAACAATTTAGTTTACTATTACTATGTTAAGATACTAATGCAAAAACCATTATTCTTGGTGTTTTAAACAAATTAAGTATTTTTTATTTTCTATTTTCAGTTTGTTAAATAAATAAACAAACTGTATTGAAGATAAGTAATTTAATTGTTTTAAAGATAGCAAATGTATTTAGAAAAATAAATGATTTATATATTAATCTCCAAGACATAGAAATTAAAAAGCAATCATTTAATACAAATACATAAATGATATATCCTTTAATACACTTATAATTAACATAGCATACCTGGTGCCGGTGCTGAATTTGGATTTGTATACATTTTACTTTTCTAATTAATAGAAATAATTAGGTATATAGGATAAGGAATATCCTGAAAATAAAAATAATAAAATAAAATAAAAACAATACCTAATTTGTTTATTTAGGTATAATAACTAATAAAACTGAGTATTGTACTACAGTGATAATGGAAAAATATTTAGCATTTTTCCAGTTTATGAGTGATGACCATACATAGTTGCCATGGTAATCTTTATTATGATATGTTTACATTAACCTATAGCTATATGTATAATATGATTCATAATCCCATGTTGACATGTTGTCAGGGGCGCCAAACAGATATTTCAGGTAGCTCAATTGAACTGCTTTAAAAAAGGGGTGGATGAGACCTTAGAAAAATACCCCTTAAAATTTGCTGATACTGATTAAAAAATTGATGCTAATATTACATAATGGGTAAAAATAGGAGTGGGTGGGTATCAAATAAAACGAATTGAACTAGGTACCTGTTCTAAAACGTGTCAGCGCCACTGCATGTTGTATTATAATTTACTAAAATCACTCAAGATTGAACTGTGATTTTGATAAGATTATGACTTTATTATTTTAACTTTTTAATAATTATAAAATATTTTTAACAAAAAAATATTATATACCTACCTACAAAATATAATTACTCAGTGTTACTTATAATATTATTCTATAATAATTTTCTGAAGTTTTGGGAAAAAAACACTAACTTCTTGACCTGGTAATATTTTACAAAATATGTTATAACATGTTAGAACATTCTCTCCAAAATATCCTTTCTTTAAATTTTCTTATGGATGTTTATACTCTAAGTTCAACCTAAACCTCAATAATGTTCTGCATTACTATGTTTTTGATATATAATGAATATTCTTCGTCAGACAAACGAAGACTGAACGTGCAGGTATAATGACTCAAATGTCAAATTTTAATAATTTAGAACACTAGTACCTAATCACTGTCTAAATAATTTATAAATTTTAGTTAAACATTTATTATTACGGTGAGTAAAACCGTAATATACCGTATACCCGTAATTAGTAAAATAATTAAAATAAACATAGTTGACAGTTAATTATCATAATTTACGAATGCGATTGATAAAAACCTATTAGTAATTGGCTCAGAATTTCTTACCAATATCCATAAAAGTAACATAATCAATGAACGAGTCGAAAATTCCGCAAACATAATAATGTCACGACAGCGTAAATTTACTGCTCTGCGTTCAGAGCCTACTATTATTTTCAATTTTAATTAAATAAATTTTACGTTTGTACATTGTATTAGATTGTATTAAACTTAGAATTCCTATTTAACAATTCAATAAAAGTACCTATTTTAATTTCTTGACAATTTAAGTAACAATTGTTTCAATTACCAGTGGCGCACACAAGATTTTTTTTTGGGGTGGAGGTTGTGCTTATAATAATTTTCTAGAGGGGAATTTTGTAGAATATGTAGAAAAGGTTTGGTAAAAAGTTTAAAAGTATATTTGCACATCGTAAATTTTACATCGAACAAAATTTAATGAAGGAAAACATTTTGGTGGTGGGAGTTGTATCTATTAACCCCCCCTGTTTGCGCTACTTTTTAACTACTATACTACTACTAATTACTAGTGTTTATAAATCTTTTTAGACGTGATTAATAATCATTATAAATACTAATCAATGATTATATAAATATAATGTAATATCGTATATTATTTTATATTTTTTCAAATTTGTATTTTTAGATTCTAAGCGTAGCGAACAATGCTATTGGTTTACAATGTTTTTTTTCATAAAAAGGTCTGAAAACATTTTTGGGTAGAAACATTGATTATATATACTATCAGGGTAATTTGAGTTTCGCTCAGAATCGCATTTTCGAATACAATATCATTGCATTCAAATCCGAATTATAATAAATCACTAATTTATTCGAGAACCGAAGGGACAAAAAATCGACCTTCCCGCTTTTTTTTTTGTGTTTTCTATAAGGTTTATGACGATACGTATGACGTACATAATATAATAGTTTAGGTACATTCATATATTATAATTATTATTATATACATATAGGATACACCCAGTGTTTTCAAGTTTGCAATTTAAGAATCAAATTAAAATCCTTGAAACACAATTGAGTCATATACATCATACATGTAACATACATTATACCTACTCGTTTTTTTACGTAGGAATCGTTTCGCGGTAGCGTATCCATATATGTATAAACAAGTGTATCATAATTACGCATGGTTTTTTAGTTTCTGAGCGAAGCGAGGAATGTATTGGTTTTACAAAGATGATTTTTTTTTATAAAAATGTCTGAAAACATTTTTTCAAGTAGAAATAATGGTCTAATTACCACAAGTAGAGTATACTTTTGGTAGCAAATTTTATATTGTTGGTACTTTATTTAGCTCATTTAATGAATTTCTAAAAAATTTTTCTTTGGGAATAGAAAAACTACCGAAAAATTATGGAAAATCAGCAAAATTACGGTTGCTGTGAATTTGATTTAAAATATATTGGAATAACTAATGAAGTTTTTAACGTAAGGATTTGTACATTTTTTTTAACATTCTCATAGATAGTTTACACACGTGGTGAAATTTTAGAAAGAATTATCAGTATAATATATTGTATTATAATATATCTGAATTTCGCTCAGAAATAGAAAAAAACTAATGGTTCAAAATCTTTCGAATTCGACACAAAAATATTGTATTTTGAAAACTCACTGTTTCTATCATACATTATTGTTAACAAAATTACACTCACTTAGACACTACTCGTATCTATATTACCAAATTTAAACAATGAATATTATTTACATATTACCTAATTTTTTTATTACAATAATTAAATTTATATTTACTATTTAAAATTGGTTCTGATTGGAATAACTTAATTCCCTTAAAAATAGGTTTTGACGGGAAATAACTGAATTCAGTTAAATCCGAAAAATAACTATATAAATAATGCAATCCTATTCCTTATGAACCCTACATTATTATACTCTTAATGATATAGTCATTGTTGGTAAATAATGCACCACGTAATCGTAAAAACTAAAAAACTGCAGTTACTCTATGTTTCGTATGTACAGCATAGTTAAAGACCTGTTAAAAGCACAAAATTTTAGAGTCCCGAGAAATCAGCAGCGATTTAAACTGTTTGAGATTTTAAAGTCAACTAATTCGACAAACTTACAAATTAATGACTTTATAATTTGATAGGCCTAGTTTATAGGACAATTTGATAAACACAAACACTAGGTACCCAATTAGAAATGATATAAAATGCACTTTTGGCCTTTTCGATTTGTTGTTGTAACAGTAATTTAGTAATTATAATAAAAAATATATTTTTACTGATATCTCATTTTCAACTCTCAATAAATTATAGTGGTTATATTATGTAGAAACACAACAAATTATAATTTTATCGATATTTATCAGGTTATCACTAAAAACAAACGTTATGATTGTATGTACTAGGTACTTACTAATTATATCTATTTATTATTATCTACTATTAAGTAATAATGTATTATTATATTAATTTGTATTAATATAACATGTTTAAGTTATGAAAATTTTTGTATATTGTATGTGTTAAGTATCTATAGTAGAATAACTGTTATAATATAAAATAGCATTTATTTATAGGTATTATATATTTTAAGTTCTATTTCCACAATTATATATAAATAATAAAAAATTATTGCAAAAGCGATAATTATAGATACTATCTATAATAAAATCAATTAATCTATAGGTATGTAATGTAATAGTAACTAGCCCTCGTATATAGAACTTTATGTTTGAAAAATGTTTTTAAATGAGTACCTACATAAATCCTAGCTAAAGGCAACATTAACATAAATCTGCTTTAATGTGTATTGTAGTAAGTTATATTAAAAATAACATATATTGACTAAAACATAAATTCTATTAAATTGTATTTCAATAAGTTATACATAAATAGGTACTATTTTTAGATTCTGAGTGAAACGAAGAATGTATTGATTTACAATGTTTTTTCTTCTTTGTCTAAAAGCACGATTTCGAGTATAAAAATAATGGTCTGATTACCATAAATAAGGTATTCTTTCTATATCAAATTGCAACTAGTCGATACTTTATTTAGCTCATTTTTCGAATTATTCAAAAGTTTTTCCTTGTGAGAAGAAAAACTACCAAAAAATGTCGGAAAATCGGTAAAATTACGATTTCCGTCATTTAAAATTTTTTACTTCGTGATAATTAATTGAATTTTGATGGTAAAGACATACGTGGTAAAGTTTTGGAACGGCTTATCAGTATAATACATAGGCATGCACAGAGTATAAGGTTAGGAGCAGCAAAAATCAGGCCATCAGGCCATTCTTATTTCTTAACAGCCGACGGGCTACAGATAACTTGTATATTCTGTACAAAGCGAAGAATGTATCTGATAGTTTTACAATTATGTGTGCCTATTTTTTACTTTCCATAAGGAATTTCATCTAATTGGTACTTTATTTTGATCATTTTTCGAATTATTCAAAATTGGAATGAGAATTATCACGTGATTATCATGTTATTTGAAACTAAGAATAGATTAACTTATAGTAATGGAATACATTTTTTTAGATAGCTAACTTAGGTATTTTATAATGCCACATTATATGGTTCAAGCCGCAGCTTGGTGCTTGGATCTGTTCGGCCTTTTCAAGTCTACCTACTCGAACCGTTCAGGGCAGCAAGAGCACACTCTGCTGCCCCTGTGCGCACGCCTATGGTATAATGTATTGTATTATATTGAGTTTCACTCAGAATCGTATTTTCTAATGCAATATCATTGCATTCAAATCTTAATTACAATAAACCACTTCTTCCATTTCTGTGAGGATCGAAGGGACGAAGGAGGAACGTCTAAAATCGTTCTTTCCTTTTTTTAAAAAAATTACAATTAACAACAACCAAAAAAACAAAATCAGGTTATTATATATAAGTGTAAAATGTAAATTACTTAAAATAATATTTAATTAGGTAGATACTTATTATTTAAAAATACCTGGGTACGTTTTACATTGATGTATGACGACTAATTATTTTATATTTTGATTATGGATGTAGTAATTTTATTAAAAACATCTGAAAATGTTTGTGCTAGGCTTTTATTAATGTATTTGTTGTATTAATGTAAATTATGTAAATTTATTACTTTTACCATTGATTATAGAATAGTCTATTCTATAATCAATGTTTTTACCAATAGGCAACAATGTTGTCTGCTTATTCCGTTTGCTAACCTTTTGTTGATTTATTTTGATTTCACATACTCTTATTAACGAATTTTATACAGGCTATTGACATTATGTAACCTCATTTTAGAGCCTCTTATCGTAAGCATAAAGTATGAGAGATACATTACGAATATTCTGTGTTCCTTCCATAGAGACAATTATAACTGATAATTTAACTACTTAGTCATTAATCATTATTTAATCTTAGTGAATGTAGATCATTGTAAATATATTAATAAAATAATAACATATTATTGGTAAAAACTAAAAATTATAAATTTTTATATCATATAGAAATTCGTTCAATTTGTGAAACGGCATTTTTAAATAAACATGATAAAATACGTTAAATAGGCAAATAATGAAATAATACAAAGTAATAATAAGAATAAGAAACGTACCGGCTAGCTATACTTAGGCTAGGCTAACACATAGTCAACATAAACTACAACATAAGCATAAAATTATGCGAAAATTTAAGTTTTAACTTTAATTGTGGTTATTATGGATTAAATATTACTATATTATTAATTATTAGATTTATATTTATAATATGAAAATGTAGATATTTATGGCTGTTGCGTATCCTAAAGAGCTGCATGTTGTCGACTTCTATAGAGCCATCACAGTTTGAAACCAATAAATATTAATTTGGTAAAGATGACTTGTAAAAAAATTAAATATAACCAAACTAATAAATTTAGGAAAAATGTAAACTCATCTTTTTTTTGTTTTCTTTGGAAAATCGAAATTAGTGTAGTCGTAATGTGTTTGTGTTTCATAGACGTAATTTAGTACTAAAATAATATTATAAGTAACAATTTTTAATTTATTATTTAATTATGATTTATTTTTGTATGACAAAAAAAAATTTTTGATCATTAAAAGGATGGTAGGGTCGTGAACATTAAATATTTTGTACAGTGTTGTTACATGACCTTTTAGTTACCTAATTTAGTGGCACACACAGGAGGGGTTAAGGGGTCACAACCCTCCCGAAATGTTTTCCTTCATTCAATATAATATGTTTTAATATGTTCATGCAACGTACATTAGTGTTGTAATTATTAATAGATTCGTTTGTTGAACAAATTAAATATTTAATAGGCTGTAAATTATTTGCCAAAGATGATATTTTACCAAACAGATATAAGATTTCTTCCAAATATGCTTCTCTTTAATATTTTTAATAAATACTAGAATTGAATATAGAATAGAATACTATTCTATAATCAATGATACTAGTTAAGGGGGCTGGAGCCAGGGCCGTATTAGGGTATAGGCACTATAGGCACTGTGCCTAGGGTCTACGAAAATAAAATGTGTGGCTACGATTTTTCCGTAATATTTATTTATTTATTTATTTTTTTATTTGTTAATTTAATTTACCTTCTGTAGACGTTAACACAACAAGTATAATATTTGTATAATATTTCTTGTTTATTTAGACTGTTCGTTGTCGTAATTCGTAATAATTACTTATTGAAATCAGATTGGATATACCATAAACCGATAAAATATCGCTAAATAGTATACGAAATACGGAGGTGTATGATGAATATGTATTATGTAGAATATTTAAAAATATTCTACATAATATTTTATTTTAATTTGTTACAGTTATCTTTTCTTTTATACTTCAATACGAGGAAAAAATATACAAAATGGTATAAAATAAGTTGTTTTTTTTTTTGTTTTTAAAAGCTTAACACTGAGATGTATTTTATTTTAAATATTTTTGGATAACTAATGCAGTTACCGGTATTTGTACGTAGGGACTTGTGTAATTTTTTTTTTCTCATGTAGTTAATTTCCACACGTGGTAAAATTATGGAAAGGATTATCAGTATGATATATTATGTTATATTGGATTTTACTCGGAAAAAATATTGGTGGTATACCATGGTTGCCCGGTTTCTATGATGATAACCGTGTTTATTAATTATTGTATTATTTAATTATATAAACTATGGGTAGGTAATAAATTAACCAGTTTAGTAGGTGACAAAATACTAATAATTGTTGGTTAGTAATTTCAAGGAATTATTGACTGATAAGCCAAATAATAGCACACTCACACTAATGTTCATTTACTTCTCACACAGTGACACACGCGTCTGTATATATTTACAATATTGCCTATACAGTACTCCTTAATAAATGATCTGCACCAACCACCTTAACCTAAGCCATACAATTTGTGTTCTGCATTGTGATTTTGCTATATTTCCCATTAGATAAAAATAGATAAAACATTACAACATGACAAAACATAAGGGTATATTGTCCTCGCATTGTTGTATTCTTTATTTATCATTATGTTATAAATATAAACTGTGAACTATAATATGGAGATTATACCTATTATATAATATTTAATTATAGGTTGTAATAATAGGTTTATCGTTTACACATTATAATAATTATATTGTGCATCATAATAATATAGCTATTGAATCACATTAAAAATAATAATCTATAAAATAAAATATTTATTTTATCCGATTTTGTTTTTATGGCATAGTGCCTGTGCTATAAATAAATCTCAAGATATTTAATACTTGGACAGTTGGAAGAACTGTAGTTAAAATTATATGACAAATTTCTACAAATATGGGACACAGAAATTTTGCATCAAATTATCATGAATATATAATTGACAAAAAACAAAAGATAATTTGAAATTGTATAATACCTCGTACAATACTTATATTGTGATTTGCATAAAAATTACTTCAATATAAATAATTACAATATAGCCTATATATGTAAGTATGATCTATAACGTATTTTAGTATTATTATATCATATTATGATATAATAATCAATATTTGGATAAATGTAAAATTTTAATTTTGAAATTGTAACACATTTATAATTTATATTTTAATATACAATTAGCAAAAATAATTATATAATTAAATATACGTTGTGTAGCACAAAGGTATTATATATTAAGTATATATTTTCATTAAAATACTTATGAAAATATAATTATTGTAGGATGTAGAACGTTAGATACATTATAATAGTATAGTCTATTGTTTTACGATAAATTGAGCTATATATCATAAGTAATTGTAATTACTAATCAGCTGCAGTATAGTTACAGTGATAATACCTATTGCAATTAAAATTGTTTGTTTATTTTAAGGAAATAACCTATATTATGCTGTAATGCCTAATGAGTCAATCAAATATAGTAATGTATATATATACTTATTTGATAAAATTATAGTACGTAATACACTAATAGGTACGTATTAATTTATAATATTAAAGAGTTAATTTTTGATCTTACAATAAAAATAACTTTACATAAATATTTGTACAATACTACAATGGTGAAGGAACACCAATAAGAATCGTGAGAGAAGTGACCGAGAAATCCCTGACTGTAATACTTAATATTATCTGTGGTAATACTAATGGACGACCGAGACCTACCATAGAATAATTATTTAGCTGTTAAATGATAACTTACTTATTTTTGTTCATATAAAATATTTTATAATTTTTAACAATAGATACGATTAAATAACAATCGAACTGTTAAAATGCGTATAAAGCTATAGTTATATATAAACTTAACAGAGAATACAATTGCACTAAATAAACAAATAACAGTACAAAATTTAAAAAAATTGATTTAATATTTAATAACAAACGACAACGATGTAAAAGCTACTGCAAATTGTACGAGTATACTACTTCAACGACTGGCGACATAAATACTACAGAGTATAGACAGTATGTGCTATATTATATTGGTATTTTTGCGACACTCATACACTCATACCATCCTAGTACCATGACGTACAATATGTTGTTGACTGACGAGGAGTGATAAGTAATTGGTGGTTACCACGATTAAAACTGTATCATAGCATGGTCATAGAATATTAATCTATGGTATGGTTACTCATCAGGGCTACGTTCGTCGTCCTATGACCAGTGTTTACGTTATTGACGCGACAAATGTCGGATGTCGATTACGATTCAACTTTACATTTCCCCCGTTATATCTTAATGAATTTAACTCCCAGAAAATATTACCACGGAAGCTTTTATTCAATAATTTTATCACGAGTACAAGAAATATTTTCCATCTCACTCGTTCGCTCTTGCAAATCACAATCAATGAATCATAATAAACGTATACCCGTCGACCGTGAATAGTGATAAAGACGCAGTACATTATACTATATGATATATATATATTTAATAGTGGCTAAAAACTAAAAATGTAATATTCTTTTGTGAAAACAAAAATATTACACTATCAATTATAAACACTGCAATTATTTCCATTAAGTTGTCAGTTATAGTCTTGTGCGCACTTTACATTTACCATAAGAATTATCGTTACAATAAGGCTTTGTGATCAATTAATTTATACGCATTTTACACAACACTTGCGCGCGCGCGCACACAAAAAGTTTGGTTTTACGTGATTTGTACATATTTTATTTGTGTTCGTCTATTGCTCCGTTGCTCGCCATCAGTACTTCGAGTATATACTCGTCACTCACTTTTAGGCTTTAGATTAGTACTCCCAGAGTCCACGAACATCATTATGTCATACGCGTATTTGTTCAAATACATAATAATCGGCGACACAGGTCAGTTATTAGGATTTAATTTTGTTTTATATATATATATATATATATACAATTGTTTGATTGTAAAATGACATATGTTACAGGTGTTGGCAAATCGTGTCTTCTGTTGCAGTTCACTGACAAGCGATTCCAGCCTGTGCACGACTTGACCATTGGTTATATTGATTTTAAATAAAAAATTTTCGTCACTAACACTTTTGGTATTGTAATAACGCATTGATTTTAGGCGTCGAATTTGGTGCACGTTTGGTGTCTATTGAGACCAAACCCATCAAGCTGCAAATATGGGACACTGCCGGCCAAGAAGCATTTCGATCAATCACCCGGTCGTATTATCGTGGTGCTGCTGGTGCTTTGTTAGTATATGATATCACCCGTCGTGATACATTCAATCATTTAACTACTTGGTTAGAAGATGCTAGACAACATTCCAATTCTAACATGGTCATTATGCTAATTGGTAACAAAAGGTAATACTTGTTTACAGTCATTATTATAACTTATTTTAAATAATTTATTATTTTACTAAAGTGACTTGGAAGCAAAACGAGAAGTCAAGAAAGAAGAAGGTGAAGCATTTGCTCGGGAACATGGGTTAGTATTTATGGAAACATCCGCTAAAACATCTGACAATGTAGAAGAAGCTTTTATAAATACTGCTAAAGAAATATATGAAAAAATTCAAGAGGGTGTATTTGATATAAACAATGAGGTAATTTTAACTCTAAATAGTTCATTGACAAATAAAGAAGTGTAATATAATGTCCATTTATATTTTTTTAGGCAAATGGTATAAAAATTGGACCACAACATTCAACTGGCAATAATAGTGCACCCGGAGGTAACAATCGAGCTAGTAGTAATGGCTGTTGTTAATTCGTTTCTAAGGTCAACATAAAAAACTTAAAATTTTGATATTTTTGCTTTCAACGTGGGTTATACTTCTTTATTTAATTTTTTTATGAGTGCAATGTATTCAATATTTATAATAGACCAAGATTTATGTTCTTACTTCACTGAAAATAGTGTTGCGAATATATTTAATTATATAATTACATTAACTATTATGTATTTATATGATATTGGTCAGGTTGTACAAATATAAAAATAACTTATGTATAATCATAAAAAAAACACATACTCTATACTTATATTATCTCTTGTATAATTTTCTGTATATCCTTAGGTGTACCTAATTTATTCCTAATAGTTTCGTTAGAATATAATATTGTTTTATTAAATTTATGATCTATGTTTGCAATCAGTATTAAAAGTTTTAAGTTAATTAGTAAATGCATTCGATTTCTCAACAATTTCTCTTTTTTCAATGTGATACATCTATATTATTTGTTTTTGTTTTAACTAAATTTAAATCATAATTGTATAACAATAAAAACTCGTTGATATATAGTTTGAATTGTACCTTTTACCTTTTAATACTGAATGTATAATTATTACTATAGTTTGAACATTAATAAAACCAAAAAATATTTTATTTGTATAAATACTAAATAATGTGTTGTTAATTATTTAATTACTTTAGTTCTTACAATTTGATATGCCTAATTATATTTATTTGATTTATATACCTATTGGCATAGGCACAAATTGTATCAAAATGTTTGGTTGGCTAATTGAAATTTTATCCCATTATAACTTTATGTTAACAGAGTTTTGAGCGTATGAGTAAATTAGTATATGTATTTTGGGTGATTTTTAAGTACCCAAAAACATTCCATTAGTACCTATGCCTGTTGGTCACATTAAATCTTTATGTTTATGCTATTTTTATTATTTTAAATGTTAATTTATTAATATTAAATACAATTTTAATATTAAAACAAAAATTAAATTCACCAAAGTATTTTCTCATTGTTATCCTTAGTTTCCTTAGGTATTGGTTAATTAGTGGTTTTTATATTATGAAGTTAATACATTATGTATACTCCGTGCCAGAATTATATTTAATTAAAAAATTAAGGGAATGAAATCTATGTATATTTTTTTCCCTGTAAGTTACTGAATATTATATAATTAAATACATTTTCAAATAAAAATTAACATCTTCAAAAAAATATAAATTAATCTTTTTTCTAATTTGTACTAAATAATAAAAATATACTATAACTACAGGGTTGGTTAGTCAACTGGACAAGTGTTAATTTATACAAATAATTGTTAATAAAAATAAATATTTTAGTACATATAGTATATTATATACAAACAAATTATAATATACCCTAGAAGTTCACAAGATTGAATTAAAATAATATTTATCTTACACTTAACAATTTTTATATAATACAATATACAAGAAAACAATTTATAACAAAAAGTCATACTTACATTATACATTTTAATACATATTTATTGTAATTCCATGAGGTATTTTAAAATTAAATCCATTAAACTAGAGGATCGTATATATATCTTAAATAAAAATAAATAATATAAATAAAAATATAAAAATAAATTTAATTGATAAAAAAAACTTACTTTTCCTGAAATATTAATCGAAGCAACTTTAGGTGCGTCAAAAGCTTTTAATTTTAATTTTGATGTGTTTATTCCACTTATTAACTTAAAATGATCTTCTACTTTTGATTGTACTTTCATTAAATCCGAATAATGGAATAAAGTAGCATCTGATGATGTCTGGTTTAAATAAAGCCTATGAATTTTGAATTAATGTTAAGCATTAAATAAAGAAAAAATTGTTTTTTTTTAATACTCATGAATTAAAATATAGATAATCTTGTATAATAAAATAATGTAAGCTATACTTTTATAATAATAATTGCTGATTACTAACTTTCCTAAAGTTGATCGAAGAAACTTTGAGTCAATAAAATATTTTACATCCATTTTACCTTTTGATAATTCATATTTATAGATATAATGGTATAAAATAGTTTCATTATATAATTGTCCAGCATCACCCATTGATATGGCAATAAGCCATAGAAATTGACATGGGAGAAATTCAAATGGTCGAATATTACAATCAAAACGATCAGTTAACCAATTATGTACAGCTACTATGACTGCCTTATTTCCTTGTACTATTAATATAGGCATGTTTGATAGATTACTTTTATTATATTTTTCAGTATAATCTGGTGATTTTAATAGTATGCCCGTATAAAGTTTTGTATTAGTTTCATTATTAGTAATCTCAATCTGTAAAATAGAATAACATTAATTTTATATCATTTCAAAGTAATCAAAATGGTGTATAATATTGATGTGTAATTCGGGTACTTAACCTAATTTCTTCAAAAATACCAAGAATTAAAAAATAGTTAAGAACTTCAATAATAAACAAATAAGTTTGTTGATATTTCAATAACAAATAATGAGAAATGCTTTGCCAAATAAATTAATAACAAAGATATTGTTCTTACTATTGTTGATACTTTTGCAAATTAAAATATATTATTGATATTAAAATGAACATTATTTTAAATAATGTTACTACTAAATATATAAGTAAGTTAAAAGTTTTTTTTTTTTTATAAATTAGGTACATTTTTAAAATTATATATATTGAATATAAGAAATTCTAACTAATTTACAGATAAGTATAGTACATAATTATTACCTTCAATGCTATGCATTCATCATGAGCTTCTTTGGCTTCAATTTGCACAGAGGTCTGTGAGAGTAAATTGTTTTGTTTTAAATTTGAGTTCATATGTTTTATTAGAAAAATATTCAGGTCTTTAGATGACTGATTTAAATACTTCTTATTGAAATGCAAATTCCACAATGGAGATACTCGAAAAATTGACCAACTTTTACCAACAAGCCCTAAATATAATATTTTAATTAATTTTACCTATTATTATATTGCAATTTTATAATATTTTTACCGAGTATATCTGAAATTTCAACAAGAGCAGATAAATTAAAATTTTCAGCTGATATGGACATTGAATCTACAATAATATAAATAATATTAATATATAAATAACCCTATAATAATAGTTTGTATTTTTTAACATGGCCCTATAACATTATTACTTAAATAAAAACTTATTATATGAATTATTCATTAAATAAATCAAATTGTATCTTGCATATTTAGTTTCTTTTTTATTTTAACATTATATTTGATATTTTTTATGAAATTACTTAAATATCATATTAATTTTATTAATAGGAATATTTTGTTAGTATATTTAAGCAAACATTTTTTTAAAAAAATTATTATATTTTTCTTGTATATTAGCCAATTTTGTTTTTTTTATAATTTATTACATTAAATCTATAATTACTAAAAATATAAATGTAATTTTTTTTATCTATATTATTACATTTTAATTTTAAAAAAATGTAGTTTTGAATAATTACAATGGATGTAGACTAATCGAATTAGTTATAGGAAAGGGTTTAAAAATAAAAAGCAAGTTATTTCCACATAAGGAAATACATAAAAGTACCGGGAAGTCCCCAGATGGTAAGTACAATAACCAAATTGATCATGTATTGGTGAATGTGAGATTCAGCAATAGTGTACTAGATGTAAGAACCTTCCGCAGTACAGAATGTGGATCTGACCATATTTTAGTTATTGGAGGACTTAAAGTGAAACTGAAATAGGTATGGAAATAAAAACTCCCAATAAATGTTATTTTGACTTGACAAACTTATTAAGATCTAGATTAATATCTATAAATCTGAAGTCCCAAATATATCAAACACTTATTGAGCCAGTCGTGACATATGGTTCAGAAACTTGTATCTTAAGGAAAATAGATGAAAATACTCTACTAAGATTGAAGAAGTTTGAAAGAAAGGTACTGAGGAAAATTTATAGATCATGTAAACACGAAGCTATTGGAGAATGGAGAATACAGAAAAACAAGACAACAAAAACTAACTTCAGGATTTGTATCAAAAGGCCAAGCATTAATGAAGATATTACTAGAAGACTGAAGTAGGCAGGTCAATCTTAGCGAAAAACAGGTACATTGGTAAAAATAGTACAGGAGAATGTACCACAAGGAAAATGACCACTTGAAAGGCCGAGATTACGCTGAGAAGATAGGGTCAAAGAAGACATATAGAAATTGAGATCAGGGATGGATTGGAAGGAATTGGCATTGGATAGGGAAATTTGAAGGCAAATTTGTTGGACGATATAGTCTTGAAAGCTAAAGTAAGAAGAAGAATGTAGTATTATATGTGAATATTTTGTATTTTTCAAGTACATAAATGCATGCAAATTTCAGTATTTTATAGTGTATAAACATCCAAACCAAATATTAGTAATAAAAAAATAAAAAAATATTAAAAATGTACAAAATGTTTTAATATATTAATTAATAAAGCATGTTAAACCAGCTTCCCATGGGCTACAACTGCAAGTCGTTGGTATTCTACATACACCACGGTACTTAATTCTTGGGCTTGCTGTTTAGTAGAACATGGTTTGATTCATATAACAATCTTTTGGTACAAACCAAACTATGCTATGTGAATATATCTTTATGGCAGGGCTTAAATCATAAAAAAAATATTGTTTAACATTGTATAAAATTTAAACATTATCCAATTTTTATGTTATATAGAATTTAAATGTTATTAAAATTCCATGTTTAATGTTATAAACATTTTATGTTTACTATGTTGTTAGTATAAATATTATTATTCATATTTTCTTTTTTAGTTGTGTTTTGAAATTAAATATTACACTTTAATTTATATGAAAAATGTATACATAATATTTTGGTCTATTGTAATATTAAAATATTGAGAGCTAAAATTGAAATGTATGTGTAATTAGGTAAGATGATGTTATACTAGAATTTTCTGTCTTAGTTTTTTAATGAGGAATATAGTGAAATCATAGCAACACAGAACATTTAAGATTAACAATTAAGATGTTTAGGTTGAACTTAAAGGCGAAATCTTAAAAATATTATTGATTACTTTTGTATGTTTAATAATATGTTTTTGTTTTTGATACATTTTTAACTATGTTATAATCAAAATGCTTTAAATAATGTTTTAAAGCCTTGCTTTATTGAAAACAATAGGGGTGTAATTTTACTATATTATTAACAATACTAACTTTCCTGTTCAGATTCATCCGTTTCAATAGTATGTGGATTTTCATTTTCTTCTTTATCATTTTCATCTAGAATATTATAATAACATTTAATTTAATATTAAGTGATGAACATAAACTTGGTGATCTGAATATTGTGTTACAAAAGTAATGATAACATTGAAAATGCATAAAATTTCCACCATTTGTATAATGAATTTTAAATATTCAAATTACGTTATATATATTTAAATATAACTAAAATAAATTTAAAACATTTATTTGTTTAATAAATAGTACAAAGTTTTAACTCACCTGTTATACAGGATATATCACCAAAACCACATTCTTCTGGAACATCTATATATAAATATATAAATATAAATAAAGTGAATAAAAGATCTTGGCAGAATAGGTATAGACATAATAAATATATATTTTATAGGTCCAAAGTATATACTTTAATACATTATAAAATTTAATATATTATTTTTAGTTATTTAATGACCGATACTAGGTAATCATATTCTTACTATGCTCAAGACGTTTAAAAGTTTTTAATATAGATGTAGATTGATTGTAGTTAAAAGATTATAGCCACTCTTTTAAAATAAAAAAAACTATTGGATAATACTAATTTACACTGGAACATTTGTACAATTTAATTTTATATTTAGGAAATAATGTTAATAAATACTTAAGAAATCAGTAAGTAATTAGTTGTGTGTTGAAATTTGAAAGGTTACATTTGGTTACTTTAAGCAAAATAATAATTACATAGTTATCACAAGAATAGTTGTAATATGAAAAAATGTTTATATATCAGCATATTGTTTAAATGTAAACTGAATGTTGTTTAACAAGATATACCATACATATATATGTATAATAAACAAAAAAAGTTTAATACACAATTACTGTTTACATGCACAGCTAAAAACAGTTTAAAAATAAAAGCGGTATCATTTAAACAACTAAACCGGACTTTAATAAAATAAATATTTTTTAATTTAAGGATGTTCATATATGTGATTTAATAACATTAAATCTATTATGATTATCAAATTTGGGATTATTTTTTAAGTAGCTTATTAACAAATGGGTTTAATTTAAAAACGGTTTCATATAAATATAATAAATGTTAGATAAGTTTATGTACAACTTACTATCTTCTTTCATTACACTTCTGTCAATATCTTCGTCAATTTCCATTTTCATCTGTAAATTTGCTAAAAAATCAAATTGAATAGTGTTAATGATAATATTTTTATAATAATATTATATAATACCATAAATTTGGTTATAAATTTGTTAGTATAAAATTATTTTTAAAAAAAACATATTCCGTTTTGATAAATAGCTAACAAAGTAACAAAGAATAATTATTAGTTAACATTTTAACAACTATATAGTAACTAACCTATTAAATATATTTTAAATTATAATGTTTATTGTTTATAAAAGTTAAAACAAAAATCTTTGTTCGTTGTACACTCGTTCAATTAAAATGAATTTTATTAATTAGAATAAATTTTAATTTTCATATACAAAATACAAATTACAAATTTAAACAATTGAAACGGACAACATAAACGATAAACATGAGATAACTGATAAAAAACGTATGGTTAATAAGACTTAACCATGGTTACTGTATATTGTAAGTGCGTCATTCTTGTTATCGCCTTGTTTAGACCAATCGTTATGACGGAAATTATTAAATGCCATAAAATTTATTTCAAACCGTTAGAGAAATTTTACCCATACCACGGTATATTTGAAAATCTTTATCACATGTGTTTGTGATACAGATATCTATAACCACTGAAAAAATAATGATAAAATGATAAAATAGACGAAATAGTTTGTTTTGTCATGAGTATATATATATAGATAAGTAAACTATCATTTATTGTATTTGGTACCAAACTCATACAGACTATATGAATATTTTTATATAATCTTTGATAGATAACTGTGGACCATACCAAAGAATATATTCTTATATTATATTTAATGGCCATACTCATCCAGAGATATATATATAATGTTTATATTATATATCTGTGTACTCATCTATCTAAGCCCATGTATTTAATTTGACACTAAGATGTTAGAGCTTAGAGCCTTGGCTATTATTACGCATGCGCAAAACGATTGATAATAAATTAATATTATGTTTTTTGGAGATGGGCTATTCTTGAAAATTGAAATTGAATCGATTTAAATCGAAATGAAAAAATCGATCGATTAAAATATTGACAACAATGAATAACTTTTTTATGTTAATAGTTCATTTTTTTCTGTAATGGATCATTATTTCTACCCGAAAAAGTGTCTTCAGGCATAAAAAAAAAATTACATCGTAAACCTAATACATTATTCGTTTCGCTTAGAATCTTATATAATTAACATTAATTTTTTGAGTTTTTAACCTAAAAAACGTATTTTCTAAATTTTAACAGTTCAGTATTATAGTACATACCTAATACATATTACCAAGGGTGTCTGCAGGAATTTATCAAGTGTTAGAACTGTTGGAAGGGCAAAATTTTCAATTTTTAGTTTCTTTATCCGAGTAGTGCTAAATTATAATTTGTAAAATGTTTTCTCTCATAGTTTAATAGCTTAATTTCTCCGTGGACCGATTGGACGAGAGAGGAACGTCCAAAATCGACATTCCCGTTTTTTTATCTTATAATTCTGCTATCGTTACTATTGTATCATATCTTAGAAATTTCCTATATATTGGAATTTAATTTTACATAATAAATATGTATTATTATGGGTAATTGTACTCTAGATAATAATATACAGACTACGGCTTTTATTATGTACAACTTTCCAACGTTACTTTTATAGCTGCAACCGACGTCGCGTCTTCAAAAACAAGTTATTATAAAATAAAATGCAATAGTAATTATTATTATAGGTATGCAATACAGGAGTGGATAACGCGTGAAATTTCGAGAACTGTATGTGCGGTGGCTGGTGACAAAGTAGTACCCGCGTATATGGATATTTACGCACACGCATGTACAAGTCAGTGATAGACTTCCATCAAAATTATATAATAATATTTATATGAAAAAAAAATGCTTTTACAGGAAAAACTCTCACGCCTTGTAGATATGTTGGATTTTGATCAATTTTTATTTTATTTGAAAAACGATAACTTTTTGCATGTCGGATTGAAACCCTAATTTTAATTTAACTTAAAACGAGTGCTAGAAAAAACAATTTGAAAAAAAACAAATATTGTCATTATTTAAATGCGTTTCATAGTTTTATATAATAAAGATTTTGAAAATCGGACTTCAATCCGACCTGTGAAATATTCTTCTTTATTTAATACAAAAAAAAATTAACGAAATCCGACTCTTCTATAGAGCGTAAGCGTTTTTCCTGTAAAGCATGTTTTTGTATACTAAAAATGCATCGGCTCCGACCCCCTTAAGGTAATTTAATAACTTAAAAGTGATTAAAAAATGTTTATTTTACAAGTTTTTGTATTACATAGTGGTTAATGATTATGATAATTGACCCAAAAAAGCCAAATGGGAAATTGTTTCCCACCTGTAAATGATGTCCTTGCCTATCACTTTTTTATTTCATTAAAACATTTTTTGTTTAATTGATTTATTTTATGTTTTCGGTTTGATTTTTCGGTTATTTAACCATAAATTATATTTGAATTTAAAATACTCGGGTGGAAATCAGGTCATCAGGATCAGCTTGAGAAATAAAAATTGGTCCTTTTCTATTTTAAGAATAAGAATACTGTTAGTTACCAATTCACCATAGACACCAGGCACGTAGCCAGGAAGTTATTTTAAATTTATTGGGGGAGTTCCAGATTTGAGAATTTACGTTAATGACATTTGTTTTCATCAAAATAATAATTTATAAAGAATTACATAACCAGAAGAAAATTTAACTGTGTGAAGAACTGACGACTTTCCGAACAATTGTACTTATTGTACCTGGTAATTAATCAAACTAAAATTATTTATATTAGGTACCAGTGAAGTGGTGAACTATTTCACTATGAGGATCCAAAATATTTTTACCTATACCCACCCACCTAATCATGGACGTTCACAGGGAGGTAAATAGGAGAAGTATCCCCTCTCTCCCGCTCACATAGATTTTGTTTCGGGAAATTCGCAATCAATAATTGAACACTAATCAGGTTGCGAAACTAAAAATTGAAAAATGAAAATATTTATCCCCATTGACAAATTCCTGTGGATGTCCTTGCACCTCCTCTTCTTACTAACCCATAACAATATTTCCATTAAAATTAATATCATTATATTTGCAATACTTGAAATATGTTTAGTCAAATTACCATAAATTTTAAGGAATAAGGACAATATTTTCAAAATTATGGAAATGACTTAAGCCTCCGTGACATATTTATGGTTATACTTATAAGTTAGAACCTACGAGAACATAATAATATTAATTAGGAGTACCAAACGCTGTATAGACTATAGTGTATACCCAATCCAAGAATAATTAATTTAATTAAAATAATAATAATACAATAGGAATGTAAGTAGATATAATTTAATATATATATATATATATATATATATATTATAGGATTATAATTTATAATAAATACTATAAATTGTTTACTGGACTGTTTTTCTAAGGCGCGGTAAATAGGTAATTACTCCTGATAAATAACACTAAAAAGTACCTATCCAAATAAAAATAATATATTTAATTATTTATTAATTGTATTTTACTTTTTGATTACTGAACTGATTGTTATTAATAGAAAAATTTGCTTGAAACTGGTTTTGCATGTTAAGTATGCTTTGCCGTCTATCACCATATAGCACAGAATACGTTAAAAAGGTTTTTCACCTATTCTTTGACTATCATACCTAAGGTATACTGTCCAGAACTCTAGATATTATTATAATAAGAATAACTATTTGATATACCATATTTACCATACACAATATACGATTTAGGTACCTAAATAAAAAATTAATAAACTATTTATTTTAAATAAATAATTACAGTCTACGCAGGCCTGTTTTTTTTTTGTATAATTTGTTACCGGGAGCACCTAAAAAATGTCTCAAAATAAAAAATATTTTTTTTTTTTTACAAAATTTAATTAATATTAATTGAAAATAATAACTACAACTGTAAAATGTGTGTATACTGTTTATATTTTATATTATGTTTGCTGTACACTGTACTACCTGCAACCTAACATGTAGAAATGGAATGTAATATATACCTAGAATATTTCTCTATATTTTAAGGGTATTTTCGATAGAGTGATATATCGAAATAGGAGTTTTGAAGGTTGAAAAATGTGGTTGGAACATCTATTTTTCATTAAAATTATAAATTAGTTGTTTGTTATTATAAATTAAATATTGTGTATTATTAAAAACATTGTTCATTTTTTAATAATTTTATAAAATAATTCCTTAAATGAATGAAGTACACACCAGATGAATGTTTTAATACTTTATTAACATATTGATAATAGTCAATAGATATACAATTCGCATAGGCACAAAAGCTTTTTCATAGATGTGATGTTATAGAATGTAAAGTTTTGATATTATGTATTTTAGTATAAATAGATATTTTACAAGCAATAAAAATTATTATGTCCAATATAAAATATTTTGAAAAATAAAAAAATGCTATTTTATTTTACACATTTAATACATTTTATAAATTTGACAAATTGTTTTGCCTCCAGGGACAATTGCCCCTCCGAGTCGTCACACAAATACGGGCCTGACTCTACGTGTTTACATTACAAATTTTACTTTTGTAATATAAACAAATACGATCTTTTATAGTATTTGATATAAATAATCAAAATAACAAATCGGAAATTAGATAATACTTATCTTTTATCATTTAACGCAAGATTTTAACAAAGCGCAACATACAAACCACATCAATCGGTTGATGCGTAACATTTGTATATGTTGTTTTCTTTACTTGGTATTTCGAAGTTTTGATGCGTATTAAAATTGATCGTATAACCTGCTTATCAAACGAAACTGTACATTGAATTGATTAAAAACATTTTTTTCTTACCTGTTTAGTGTTTACATTAAATTTTTAAATTCTTTATTTCTTATCATGACTGTTAAAGTTTGTTATAATATTGGTTTGCCCAATGAATATTTTGTTAAAGTAGTCATAACCGTTTTCAATGAGATAGTTTATAATTGTATCTTTTAAGTAATGCAGTCTAATTAATAATCAAACAAAATCATATAATAGTTCAATACAATAATTCAATTGGCTATGTATTGTTTTGTTATTATTAAAGGTGGTGTTTGAATAAATCAGTTAATCAATGGATATGGATATGAATACAGGAAATATTTTTGTGAAAATTCCAACGAGCGATAAAAAGGCAACACTTATAAAATGGCGTGTAAAAGAAGGAACTTTGGTCAACAGCACTGTAGTTGTACTTCTATATCAAGAAGATGGAGAAAAAGATAGGAAAAGTTTTCGCACCAATCATATTGGTGTTGTTAAAAAAATTTTAATACACGAAGGCCAAGAAATTCCAGCCGGGTATGAGTATACACTAAACATATTTTAAGCAAATAATTTTTAATGCAATATTTCCTACGTAAATTATAATTTTTATTAACATTGTAATAATAATTTAATAATAATAACAATAACTTAATAATAGCTTCTATTTATGTATTATTGTGTATTTGTTTTTCATATTTTAGATATCCAGTGTTTGAGTTAGAACCAGGATGCAGCCACAGTACAGTAGTTAGTGATTTATGTGCAGATTGTGGTGCTGATTTAAGAATTGACAATGCATCTAAACCAACTGCTTCGGTTTCAATGATACATAGTGTCCCTGATCTTAAAGTTAGCGAACAGGTACTTGGTATTATGACGTGATGTATCTAAAATAAATTGTAATATACTATTTTGACATTTAGAGTGCACTATTATTGGGTAAAGCTGATGAAAAACGATTGCTTAGTGATAGAAAACTAGTGTTACTTGTAGATTTGGATCAAACATTAATACACACTACAAATGATAACATTCCAAATAATATCAAAGTATGTTTAATTTGTTTCTATAGTGTGATTAATTAAAAATAACAATACAGTACCTATCCATTTTTATAGGATATTCACCATTTTCAATTGTATGGACCTAATTCACCTTGGTATCATACAAGACTTAGACCTGGGACTTATAATTTTTTGTCTTCTATTAGTGAATTATATGAACTTCACATATGTACATTTGGCGCACGAAACTATGCTCACACTATAACAAATATACTGGATCCAAAAGGAAAACTATTTTCTCATAGAGTGTTATCACGGGATGAATGTTTCAATCCAAACAGTAAAACAGGAAATCTCAAGTATGTCTGTTTATTAAGTGTTTTGTAAAAGTAATTATTTTGTTTATGACAAAATTAATTACTGGTTTATTACTCATTAGATATTATTTTTTTTTAAAAAAATTATACAATATTTAATAAAATTAGTATAATATATAAAAATATTATACTTAGTTTGACAATATTACATTTTTATAAATTATACAAATAGATAAAAATTATGTTTTTATTTTAAATAATATTTGTATTCTAACCTTGTGTTAATTTAGGGGTCTTTTTCCATGTGGTGATAATATGGTATGCATAATTGATGATCGTGAAGATGTTTGGGAATATGCATTAAATTTAATACATGTAAAGCCATATCATTTTTTTCAACATACTGGTGATATAAATGCTCCTCCAAATATACAAAAAAATTGTGATAATTCTTCACAACAAGATAATAGAGTAAATTTTACTCATTTAGTTCAAGGTATAAGAAAATTATGTACATAAACCAAAATTTACATTATTAGTTTATATATTTTTTCTTACATAATTTGCTAAATAGTGTTATTATATTAAAAACAATATATTATATGTATACTCATTTTTTATTTAAATAGGTATAACTGTCAAAAAAAAAGATAAAATAAAAAAAGATACACAAATAGAAGACGGAGAAGTTTTGTCTGATGATGATTCACGTAATACACCAGATAGTGAAGAACATAAAATGAACGATGTGGTATCTAAAGAAAATAATGAAGAACAAGTTGAAGTAGATGAAGAAGATGATTACTTGTTATATTTGGAGGATATCTTGAAAAATTTACATAAAGAATACTTTAAAGAATATGATCAAAAATATGAATTATATGGTAAAGATGTTGAAGTGCCTGATATGAAACGTGTTATCCCAACATACCGTTCAAAAATATTAGCTAATAAAAAGTTAGTGTTCAGTGGTTTAGTACCTACTCCTGTACCATTGACTGAAAGTCGAGCTTATAAAGTGGCTCGATTATTAGGTGCAGAAGTAACAGATAATCTTGAGCCAGATACAACTCATTTAGTAGCTGTTCGTCAAGGTACTCTTAAAGCTAGTGCTGCTCGCAAACGCCCTGATATAAAAACGGTAACTCCTGAATGGTTATGGATCTGCGCTGAAAGGTGGGAACACGTTGAAGAAAAATTGTTTCCTCTTCGATCAGATGGTCGTGGGGGATCTTCTAGTCGTGATCCACCAGCACATTGTAGTAGCCCAGAACATTCACCACCTCCTACCCTTTTACCTAATGCTATAGAGCAGGATAAATTTGCTGATACTCTTAATCCACTACTTTCATTTTCGGATGAAGATATTAAACGTATGGCTGGAGAAGTAGAAGATATGACTGATGATGAAGAAAGTTGTGATGGTGATGATGATGGTAATGATGAGAGTTATGCAGATAAAAATTTATTAACAAAATTAGAAGAAATAACAGGAGATAATTCAAGTTCAGAAGCATCTTTAGATGGTAAGTGTTATTAAATAAAATAAAATATTTTAATTTGTAAAACATAATTATTATTTTTAATAAAATATTCTCTCTTTAGAATAGCATGATTAACTGAATATTTTGTAATTAAAATACTTATTAAATTAATTTTGATTTAATATGACAATAATTTATTTATATTTATTTATATACATTGATCAAATTTAGATTCATTATGAACAAAATCATATGATACGATTTTATATTATACAAAACATTGTGTAGTTGATAGATATATAATATTTAAGCAAAATTAATTTACCAAAATTGATAATTGAGTATTTTAATAGAAGTACTGAGCAGATAGAAAAATATAATATTGGGAGTTTAATGGCAAGATATGTATGTAGCCTCTAGGGTATAAGCCCGATATGCATTGTTTTAGGGTGGCAAAATTAAATAAAAATATTGATAATAATTAGAGCTCAGGACTTGATGAATGTTGAGTTGTATTTATAATCCAGAGCTCAGGACTTTTTGCATTTGCTTAATATTTTTATTTAATTGTCTAAAAAATTGCTATGTAAGATTAGAGATATGTTTAAGTAGTAACGAATTAAAAAATATCAAATTTCTTTTGCATATTTATGTATATTATATAGAGATTTTCATGAAAACATGCATATTTTTACAAATGATTTTTTTTTTTTTGAATATTTACGATATTTGGGTCAATATATTTATTTTTTAAATTAAAAATTCTATAACATTCTTTATATTTTTATGTATATATAATATATGAGTAGTTGCAATATTTTTTTCAGTAAAATATTTCTTAAGAGTTAACTATAAGTGGACAATCATTGATATTGACGAATGGCAGACTAGTTACAATAAAAAAATTAAACAATGATTTATTTTTATTCTTTTAAAATTTAAAATTACATTTTTGTTAACCAATTGAAACTAATTAGTTAGATATTTATATGCATATGCATATAAATTTTTTTAGTATTACTGGACCAGTAATATTATTGCAACATGTATTTATATTTAATTTTGATAACTTAATTTATTATTGCCTGTCTAAATTATATTGATTTATATTTCAGGTTCTAGGAGAGGACATAAACGTCAACATAGTTCATCAGAATCATCAGTAAATGTAGAAGACGAAGAAGATACTGAAACAATAAATGAACAATTTCGCAGAGGTAAAAATTTAGAGGGACTTGGCTTAGATTGGGGTAACAATAGTGAAAAGAGTGATAATTCACAAAATAGTGATAATAGTGATGATAAACTAACAGAAGAGGCAAATGACTCTGAATGGAATATGTTGGGTGCTGCTTTAGAAAAAGAATTTTTAGAAAATTAGTTGAAGTGCATCAATTTTGTTTTGTTATTAAAATAAATAATTATTTACTTTGAGTAAATTTTTTGTTTATAATATTTTATTTAAATTGTACATAATAGTGTAAATTGTAAAAATTCCTTTTGCTGAATTATACTTTAAATTATTTGTGTAATAGTACTATATGGTTAGCTGCCATAAATCATGTATTTGAAATATAACTTTGTAAAATATAATAAAATTATAAATTAGTTTTTAAAAAAAAATGTACAAGAGTAAGTTGTATATATTTTTTATTAAATCCAGTAAAGAAACATGCTTTTAATAGGTTGAAAAGTGTTTTTAAAGCCGGGTACACACCAGAGTATTTAGGTGTAATGTAATGTCATAATGTAACAGAGTTCGTGCATGCTTGAATGTTTGTGCTCTCTACAATATACGATTAGTATGTATGTTACAGGTCGTGCACTACTCAAGTATCGGTTGTTGATGTTTGTCAAAATACCAACACTCGAGTGGATTGATGGCACGCCAAACCAATCACGTATGAAATGAACTGTAACATCGTCAAATTGTATTTTACCATAATGTAACAATGTAATACGAAACCGTGATTTTTTAATTATACTAATATCAAATAACAGATAGTGTGAGGTACTATGTCTCTACTCTCTATATCTTTTATTATCAATCAATACTTAGATTAGAATTTTCTTTGATTTAAAATTAAAGTTCCATATAAATAATAAAATATTATGCCTTGTAAGACTATTATGAATACATTTTCGATTAATTTAAATTTTGATTAATCTAATTTTTTGACATTATTAATAGATTATATTTTTAAAAAAATGGTAATTAATGATACAATTATTATAATTTTTATTTTATAGTAGAGAATGACTAAAAGTGTATTATTTACATAATACAAGTTATATTATACTGTAAAAGTGAAATACTTGAGGATACGTAATTTGTACAATGGTTTCTGCTGAAATTTTTCAATTTTTAGTTTCACTATCCTAGATTCCGAGTAGTGCTAAATTATGGTTTGTAAAATGTTTTTCTTCATAGTTATAGGTAATTTGGTAATCTAAAAAAGTTTATTTTGTATTACATAATGATTATAATAATTGACCCAAAAAAGCTAAGGGGGGTGGGGGAGGGCAGTCAAATGTCCCTTTATAATGCCGACAAATACATGCGAATTAATGTACTATCATGTTTTATTTTTATTAATTTTTGTCAAGATAGTAAATTATTTAAATGAACACTTACCAAAGAATAAAAAAAATAGTTACAATTACACATTGTTAAAAGTCAATGTAAATCAACTAAAAAAACCTTATTTATAACGCCTAGATACAAAATATTTATTATACTAAAATTTTTTTAAAATGTATATACAAAATAAGGAACTATTATAGGAACTGTAATTTTTATTCACGTTGTTGAAAAAAAGAATTCGTTCACTTTATTTGTTCCTTTATTTTAAAAGGAAAAGCTTCGTTTCTACAAGAAGAATTCGTTCCTTCTCAACAATCTTATACCACTTATTCAAGCCAGACCTTTCTCAAATATTTTATATTACTAAAAGAAAAATATACTTTGATATTAATTTTTTTATGTTACAAAACGAGGATAGAGAGACCTTCATTTAAACTTCTAAAAACAATCTGAACACCTTTTAATAAATTACTAAATACGCCCTGGTATCAATTGGATTTCCGTTAAATATTTATATTTTACTTATAAAAATAATAAATTTAAGTCAGAGAATATTAGTATTTGGTACCTGCCTATTATATTATTAACCAATAGCCATAATTTATTTATAATTTAAGACTTTAGAAAATAATTGACAAATTAGTCTAAAAATTAGTTTTTGGGAAGACGTAAACCGAAACGATCTCTAAAATTGTATAATATTGTACCTAATAAAAATTATTCTAATTAAACAAACAAATCATCTTTATTGGGTCTCTTTAATATTTCAAATATAAAATTCTGCAGGCTCATGAATATTTTTCGATTATTATTGTTTTTATTGTAGATTTGTAGTCGAAAAATAAACGTATTATATATTTCATACCTACTATAATACAACGATAAGCCGAGAAACTAGGAAGAGCAGATATCGGTTGACATATATAAGACTTATCTAATTTTGTAGACTAATATAACTATAATAGGTATAACAATACATAAGTAACAGTTTTTAATAAACAATACTGTCTGGAAATATATTCCGATAATTTAATAACATTTTTTTTTTTTATAAATATATTATAATAATACATATTCTACGAATAACGATGTGTTTTAATGGCTTTAAATTAGTTTTTTAAATTAATCTACTCATATGACAATGAAAAAACTTCAACAAATCAAAGACGGAACATTTTCAACGTTGGACCATTTACTCACGCGATGGATTGACGTGCGTGAACTTGGCCTCCAACTATTGCCAAATTTTTTCAAATTCGTTTCAAATTATTTAAATTTTTATGCAACTTAAATAAGTATGTCTTAGGAAATAATTGAAAATTCAACGTGGACCCTGTAATAATAATAAAACACGTGGAGGGCCAACTTCGAAATTAGTTTTACTTACAATTTTATTGAATCGGAATTATCGGTTTGATGTATAATACTTATGAAAAGCCGATATTTTCGCGGGAGTTCCATTTTCACGCACGTGTATAAAAATGTATAATTTTTATAAAAAAAACAAAATTACGCAACTAGGTAGTTAAAAGTTTAATAATGTGGGTTTGGTATATCGTATTTACCCGACCTCTTCCCGGTGGCCTACATGGTCCCATGACACATAGAAAACCCATAATGATCTTTAGAAAAAAATCAAAAGATTTGCTGCAACTGGTGATAGAAACGTGAGTTCGCATTATTTAGTATATATCAAATTGTAATTTAGTTAGGTAACAGTAAGAATTTGAATAATGTTAAAAGTTAGTATAGGCGTACTTATAGGTACTACTTAATTATAATTTGTATACCATATTTTTTTATTTAAAAACTAAAATATTTACCCATGTTATAGTCTTTACAGTTTACAGCGTGTATAACAAAACAGTAAGTAGCTAAATGTAGTTACTTTACCTACTTGTTTTATTATTACAGGGTCTACGGTGAATTGAAAATTATATTCTGAGACATACATATAATTGCAAAGTTTTGACATTATTTGAAGAAATTTGGTTATAGGGGGGTAGCAAGTTCACGCATGTAGTGTCACCATTTGGTAAATAAAAATTGTGATAGTCATTAAATTTGTTAATAATTAATACAATAATACAACGAAAATTGTCCGCATATAAGATAACATGACAGGTTTCGTATACATGTGTAGCCAGTTAATTTTTAGTAGAATTTCGTAGGTTCTTCAGTAAACATAATACTGCTGTAGTTCATACAAATTACCGGAATGTGATCCAAATTAGTTTATAATTCGAAATTTCGAAGACTTTTTTGTTATAATTATAATTTATAGTTGATTAATATGATTATTTTGTATTAGGACTTTAAGACAAAATCTCGCTTTCATATGATGTAAAATTATTATCTTTACACATTTTATGAATATTACCTACAATGTTTTTATTAGTTTGATATATCTTACATAATATTAATAAACACTTTTATTTAAAATAATTATCATTCTAAAACTTTTAAGCATTTATCACGAAATCTTTACTTTTGAAAATTTGTGTCACTATTTCACTATTTCCTTTATTTAAAGTAGGTACCTATTATTATAAAATGTTTGTCCTTCAACAAATTTTAAAAGTTACCTACATATTATTTATTTCATTATTTGTATAATTCTCAGGACTTGATGTTAAGATTGTTTATATAACTATTCCATTGTTAGGTAATATTATTATTAATTATTCTGTATTCACAAGTTTTATTTAATTTACTGTGAAATAAATATAGATAATACTTCTTTTATAATTTTGGGGAATTAAATTTTTTTTACTGAAATGGATCTTACGATTAAACACATTATAATTTACAATAGTCATGTATGTTAAAAGTTGTAATAAATATAAAAATACCTAGTGTTGTTTGTATTTTATTAGTCTGAAGAAAAAATATAAAAACTATTTACATGTGTTAGCTGTAAAGTTTTAAGTACGTACATTTTTACTATATATTATATAAATCTACGAGTTATAATTATCTAATTATTTAGTAATATACCTACCTAAAGGATGTGTATTTATGAACATAATTTAGGCCTGTTTAAGTTAACGAAGTCATTTAAATCTCAAAGTTAAAAACCACTGTAGGTAAGTATTCAACCAAGTCTTGTTCTGTGATGACAAAAATAAAAAAAAAATTCCAGTGTTTCATTATTTCGAGTGACTCTTTTCATATTATGCCACACAGCAAAACTGATTCAAACAGCCATAAAAAAGTCCATTCGAGTTTTTAAACAGGTATTATTAATATCGCTGAGGGGATATAAAGTGGATATTTAATGCCTTTTTTCCCTCAAACAAAACTTCATAAAGAACGAATGGAATGATCTAAAAACGTGCCATATTGCGATTATTTCTCCATTTTCTGTAAATGCAAAATATTCCCTAATGAATTAAATTTGTAGTATTTTTTTTTATTAAATATTACCTATTTTTACAATTATATACTAATCGTATTTTTTTAAAATGTATTGTAATATAATATACAAATATATTTTTTAAATAAGATCTAGTATACTAGTACTCACTGTAATGAATAACCATGTAAATATCGCATGAATACGAAACTTGTTTTGACTATTAACATAGGTGTTTTACATAAGAGAAAAAAAATTGGAAATGATTGGTCGATTTTCTGATTAAGAATAGAGCATTGAAATTGTTTGAAAATTTTATTGAAGTCTACTCATATAGGTATTACGTTATATATTTCCAAAATATTTTTACAAGATTCAAGTTTTTTTTATAAATTTTAAAACTTATATTCTTGAGTAGAATTGAAAATTATGATTTTCGTTATTTTAAAGTTTTTATTTCGTTTTTATTAAGTTTTGATTGTGGGTACTTGAAATTTTTCTTGAGTATTCATATAGGTAGTTTATACACGTAGTGGTAAACTTTTGGAACGGGTTATTAGTATTATTTATTGTATTATATTGAGTTTCATTCAGAACCGTATTTTCGAATGTAATATCATTGTATTCAAATCTTAATTATAATAAACCACTAATTCCTCCAAGGATCGAAGAGACGAAGAAGGAACGTACAAAATCAACCTTCCCACTTTTTTTAATAATAAAGTGCATAAAAAAAATGATCAATTTTACTCAAAATGAATAGTTTAAATGTTTGAAAAATAGTGACAATCGATTAATATTAAATTGAATATTTAGTTTAATAAGCATGTATTAAACTTTAAGTCAGCATATTAATAATTATATAGTAATTATAGCAATAGTGTAATCGTTATCTAGTTGTATTCTCATTTCTCATGGGTTGTGTAAAAAGGTATAGATCAGCGATCGCGTTATCTAATCTATTTTGGTGCTTGTTTTTAGCGTGAGTATATAAGCTGAAAAAATCGCCTCTCAACTATATTGTCAAAAAATTATAGTAGAATTTAGAATAGTAATTTCAGATATTTGTCTCTAAGTCCAATCAAAAATTAATTTAATGATGCAGATTTAAATTTAAATTTTAAGGACGATGAACTTTGAATTTCTTATTCGAGCATGGATAATATTGAAAGTATTTTTTATATTAACGTATAGTAAAAAAAGCGTCATAATATTGTCTGTACGATTCTCACTTGTGGAATCTTATTGATTGTTGAAAACGCATGGGTGTTACTAGAATTGAATAATTGAAGGAATTATAGTCGACGAAGATACACTTAAAATTATCAGTAAATTTTCCAAAAAAAAATATTTTATACTAATTTAAAAAGAGAAAATAGTACATATATATTATAAATTATATATATGTATAAATAGACATATAGTGTTTGTACGTTGATTGTGATTAAATATTAGCTAAGGCTCTAACACACATATAAATAACATACAATTTTTAAAAGATTTGGTATAAGTTTTTAGGAGTCTAGAAACATTTTTAAGGGGGTAAAGCACCCCATGTAAGCTGATGGTTGTACGAAATCTATATAGGTTAGGGTAACTAGGTTAGGTTTGCTACAACATGATTATATAAAACTATATTTTTAATAGAAATTGATACACGAGAATATGTTTATAAATTCACTAATAATGTAAAATACTTTTATAAATACCTACTGAAAAATAATTTCAATTCTCTTCATCTAAAAAATAAATGTAAGGAACTTAATTTTTTATTTTTCATCATATATTAAATACAAATGTATACATATTTAAAATTTGTGAACACTCGAGGTTTGTAATTATTAATCTTATAACACATTCCGTACAATGGCAACGATGTTTACCAATCATTTAAAAATTATTGAATAATAATAGATATTATAGGAGTCATGGTCAGATAATGGTTATTAGAATATACGATTACATGAATTCTAGGCACACGTACCAACTAAAATAAGTATTATATAATATGTGCTTTCTATACATGAAATATACGTAAATCAAATTGAGATATTTATTGTATAGGTATACTAAATCCAAAATTGAATAAATAATAATTTATGATTTTCTTTCAATATTTTAATCAAACCAAACCCTAAAAAAATTATTTCAATATTATTAACTTAATTTTAGCGTACTATAAAGGTTCTATTTTTTAATAAGTTTTGAAAAGTGTTGGATTAATTTTAATAATTATTACTTTTACCATAATTCATTATATTTTTAAGCATAAACATATTTTTGAGGATATTTTGTTCATAAAATATATGATTATTTTAAACTTTTTTTGTAACTATACATTAGTTTTATTTTTGTATCCTTAAATTAAAAATTAAAATATACATTTTACAATATACATATATAATTAATTTTTAATTAGTTCTGAATATTTTATATTAACAGTTAATTTTTCAGTTTTAACTTATAAATATTAAAACTATTAAAATAGTTATGGCCTATACCAGCTCTCCAATGTTAATAGAATATTATTAAAGAAGTACTCTTTTTTTATAAACTATATCCTATTATTTTATCAGGTTCCTGTCGAAAACTTTAAAAAGTTTATAATATTAAATTATATAAAAACCCAATGGAAATTAAAAATTACTTTTTAAAGTAGGGATAATAAGTAATTTAGACTTAAAATATGTTTATTTGAAATTTTTTATATGTTTAAAAAATAAAAAATAAAAATTTATCTAATTTAATTGAGCCAAATTTTAAGTTCAAATTTGAACTTGAATCTAATAGTAATTTGCATAAATAATTTTACAAAATAATATTAATTCAAAAACAAATTATTTAGGGTTACAATAATATCAGTCGAGTTAATATTAATGAATAAATTAATAATAGTTAATATTATACAAACTTTAATATATATAGAGTGATCATAATTTTTTGTTATAAAACTAACGGAAATAATATTGATATTTGATAACGTATCCGTATACAACTCCCACACCATTTTTATAACATACAATTTTGATTACTATCAATATTATATTTAATATATTATGCACTATGTAAAAATTATTATAATTTAAATTTCATAAATAAAATAGCTAATTTAAGAAAAAATGATACAAATAATTTTGATTAAAATAAATTGTTATAATAAGTTATTAAAAAATTCAATTAATGAATAGGCAGTCTTGTAAAGTATTCGAATAAAAGTATTTGAATAGTAGTATTTAAATACATTTTGAAGTATTTTTCGATATTTTAAATACATTTTTTTTAAAATTATTTTTTTAGTATTTTTAATACATTTTAAAAGTATTTTATATGAAAAAAAATACTTGTATTAAAATAAGCACCGATAAAATTTTTTTCTTTGCATTTTATTTTTATACGTTATAAAATTAAGCTACTATGAAAAATTCATAATTTTTACACATTTCCTCGCCATTTATTAGTAATGTACATTGTACATCAGGACTGAAGGTTATGAAAATAATAAGTATTTTTCATGTAAATGAACTATTAGTTATATTCAATTGGGTAAACTTAGTAGATATTTTTAATTTTTTTAAACACTAGTTAACATATTTAATATTAACGAAAGAGTATTTTTATTCAAATACTTTAAAATTTTGAAAGTATTTATAAAATACTTTTTTTTTTAAGTATTTTAAAAGTATTTAGAATACAAATTTATTCCAATTTAAATATTAGTATTAAAATACTTTTTCAAAAGTATTTTTTATAAGACTGCGAATAGGTAATATTTAAAGGTAGGTATATATTAAACATATATTAAATTTGTACTCTTTGTGGGGACTTAAATAATTAAACGTAATGAATTATAATTATATAGATATATATAGTTTAAAATAAATTAATTTAATTAAAATGTCACATGTCCAAATTAAAATTGAATAATTTATGACGAAAATAATTAATATAAGTAAAAGTAAATCCTCCAATTTCTGGGAGAAGCGAACCTGATAATCCAAATTTAACGTGGAACTTATACTATACAAGTTTATATATATATATATATATCCTCATATTTATGTTAAAAAAAAATTGAAATGTTATACTTTTGAAATGAATATTAAACTGTAAACAAATGCCAATGGCCCAGTTGCTACGGCTAAAAAAATATTAATATAAGCGTAATTCGATTGAAGTTTTAGATTTTAAATTAAATTATTAATGCTAATACATATAAAAAAATATGAGTAAGTGCCTATAATATATCCAAAGTTTCAAACAAAGTCAATACTTATTATATATTATCATATAGTATTATGACCATTAACTATTTAGGACTTTAGGAAATAGGTGTCTTTATAATATGACCAATTATGTAACTACTATGAGTGCCTATATTTAACATACTGGTTAAATATAATACGTAGTTTAGGTAAGAAACAATATAAATAACGATTTTTGAGGATAAAAATTTAAAATATTTATGTTTCAATTGTACATAATTCAAATGAAATGTATGATTTTATATGTTTTAATACCTATTTTCATACTTTTTTTTTAGTAAACTTTACCTAAGAATAATGTAAATTGTAATTTAATATCAATTATGACGATTAAAAGGAAAATTTTCCTACGTTATGATGTATTTTGGTATATACCTATGTTAGTTATTACATTTTTCATTAGGTAGTAGAAAAATGCAAAAACTATAAACATAAAATACAATTATTATATAAATGTTGAAAAAAGAAATCGTATCGCACCGGAGCTATAGTTTCACGTGTTCCGTCTTTTAATAACAATCGCATTTTATGACCATACATGTCGGTTATTTTAACTATTTCAGTCACGTGTCTGACGCGATTGCGTGAGGAATTGTATAATTTTTGATATCAAGATTCAACTATATACTTGATTATTCTAACAAAAATTCAAATATTTACAATACAGTACACTACCGCAACGGTAATTATATGATTTGGATCGTTGGAGTAGGAATTTCCTAAGGATTTTTCGTTTGTAGACCTTACAAACGGGTGTCGTTTTATGCAATGGCGCCGAACAGATACATCAGATAGCTCAATTTGAACTGCCTTAAAAAAAACAGGGGGTCTCTAGAAAAATACTCCCTCAAAATTTGCCGATACTGTTTGAAAACTCGATGTTAATATTACATAATGGGTAAAAATAGGGGTGGGTATCAAATTAAACAAATTGAACTGCCTGTTTTAAAACGTGCCTGCGCCACTGGCTTTGTTGGGCAACGACGTCCGAGTTAATCGTTTTATCTGACGTGGTGACTTTAATGCATATAGTAATGGTATTCGTGAATAAATGTCTGCTATTAATTTTTTACACATAATTAACGTGATAATGTTCTAAAATTGTATCGTATTTACAGTTTATTTGTACTTACGTATAATATTGTACGAGCGATTATTTTCTAATATTTTTTCTCATGTGGTGTGTCAGTGTGGTGATCCCGTGAAGTAATTATATGGTTACCACCGTTATGGCGTCTCAATAATAACTTTCCGTTCGGGTAGCCATCGAAAAACATCATATTATTGTGATACGGATCCTGCTAACTGTTCCGTTACACGCGATGACGTGTGTAATGTTTTCGCCGACAATAATTATACCGCCCCGTAACTATCGAGAGTGATGGGGAGAGGGAAAGAATGAGAGAAATAATAAGATAAAAAAATATATACATAAAACAATAAAATTCAAATAAAAAGGGCATAGGCTAAGAAAAAATAAATATAACAACTACAATGCAAGTTTATGTACACAAGAAGAGAAACAAATATGTTAGGAAAGTTTCGAAAAAATCTATTAAAAAAATACTCACTGTATCAATATATGAATTGCAGCGTATTGCAGTAGGTAAGTTAAATAATGACCGTAGCGTGTACCAAGACGTACCTGCCAACATTATAATATAATTATTATCATGTACTTCCATCAAGTCGCATTATCTAAAAGCTGAAACTCGATGAAATTACTGGTTATAGTTATTTTGAATTAGTGTCCTGTCGGAAAAAAATATGCATGTACTACACAATGCACATTGTGTACTTAAAATAAAAATAATTATCATTATTTATAGTTATGTACTCACACTAGTCGTACTAAATTTTTACTTTAATGATTGTCAAGTTTATGATAAAAATGATCACGAAATAGTTAGGTTTCTTTAACTAAACCGTATGGATCCAAGATCTATGTTAAGTTAAAATTTTGTATGGTTAATAAGAAAAATAATAACTTTAACTCGTTAAATTTAAGGTTGAATAATAAATTTTCAATATATTTTTGTTAAAATAACTAGTATTTATGTTTTAATGGTAAACAGCCAATTTTGTTAATGAATTTAATTACAACTTAACAAATACGTAAATGTCACAAAATACAAAATAAAAATTACAAAAAATTACAAATATTACTATATAATATAGGTATGTATAATATATATATTTTATTTTAAAATATACACGTGCTGGGCCCTTTTACAGTTACAAGTACGAATAGTAGGTTTAGTTATAAATTAACAAAACAAAAAAATAACAAAATTATCAAGTAGGAACAATGACAAAATAGAGGAAAATAAGAAAGTATTATATAAAAATATAAGCAAACAGTTTACTATACAAAATATAACGAATACTGACTTACAAATAGAGTTTGTTAAATAAGAAAATTGGGGGTCCGAATTGGCGTTAGACATCATACATGTTATATGCTCGTTTGACAAGTATAGTTAGGTAGTACACAGAGGGACGTGGAAAGATGTGATGGGACGAGAGGTGCGTTGTGGAACTTTAAATTTTATTAAGGAGAGTAAGGTCGGGGAATCTACATTACCAGCTAACATTTAAGAAGTTATCACCCATATTGCTTCTTCATTAAAGCTAAACCAAGTTGATTGGAAACTGGATTGTGGTCATGCGGTGCACAATTGATGTCCAAAAAGTAATTGGTGAATCTTAGGAGCCAATGTTGTACCTTTTCTACTTGACAAGCATTGTCTGCGATATGAGGATCCCATATTATGGCACCATATTCAATAATTGGTGGAACTAATGAACAGTATAATACTTTTTGCACGAGGTAGTTAGCTTCAGATCTTTACACAGCCTCATTATAATGCGCAAGAGGCATGAGATTTACAACAAATCATTTCAATATGGAGATCAGGGTCAATAACTGTAGAGCTTGAAGCCTAAATCTAACACAAATCAATAAAAGAATAAAAGAGTATAAAATCATGAAGATGATATATATATGTTTACTATATTATGTATGATTATGAATATAATATATAATTTTAAGAGAAAACAGCCGGGATGTCGATTCTGAGCGTCTCTTCTTCGTCCCTTTAGTCCTCCGAGAAATTAGCGGTGGAATATTATTGTGTTATATTATAATTAAACTATGAATACAATAGTATAGTATTCGAAAAAACTATCCTGAGCGAAACTCAGTCATATATACAATATACTGATAATATTTATTTTTATAAACTTTCTTTTATCAAATAAAATTATTATTAAAATTATTAAATATAAATTAAATTTTGGGCTATATAGATATTTAAAATCAAAATAGTTATCATATATAACATACAAAAATCTATATAAAAAATATATTTCAACTATTTCACCCAAAATTCCAATTTTAAATGATCATTTCAAGAATTTATGTACTGTAGATATCCAATTTGTTTGAAAACTTGGTTAAGAGATATATGATTATGTTTCTATTAAAATTACATTTTTAAATCGTAAAATTCAAAATTGCAATTATTATTGAGAAAATAATTACATTTTTGTAAAAATATGAAAATTCTATATTTAAGTATATAAACAATGTAACAGTTCCAATATTTTTCTCAGTCAATACTCAAAATAATTTGTGACATCCAAAATTGCATTAGTTATTATAAAATATTTAAAATAGAATTTGTCAAAATTATAGTTTCCGTGAATATTGCAGTTTCTCAAACATTTTTTTTGTAGTTTTCCTTGTTCTAAAGAAAATATTTTCAGAAGTTCAAAAAATGAGTTTCATAAAGTACCTACTAAATCTCTATCGATAGCATATACCCTATTTGTAGTAACCTAATTAATATTTCTACCAGATAAAGTTTTTTTATTCATAAAAAAAGCATACATCATTGTAAAATCATTACATTATATTCGTTTCGCTCAGAATCTAAATATTATTATTCAAAATTTAGCAATATTATAATACGGATTTTGTAGAACATAATAATTTCAACAACGTACACTTAATATGTATTAAACATAAATATATTTTATATTGTAATAAATATGAACTATTTCATAATATAAATATTACTAAATTTTAATAGAAGTGTATAATGTATATAAATATTTGAAATAACCAAGTAATAATGTCCATTATTGTTCATTGTTTATATATAAATAATTATTGTGTATAAATTATAAACAGATAGTGAATAAAATGCAATGCATTGAAAACCAAAATTTAATTAAGATAAAATAATGTATTTAAAAAAATATATATCAAGAATTTTCTTATTGCGATTGATCTTATTCGCATTCTGTCTTCATTCATAATAATAATTGTACCCCTGTTTCTGTAACTGTCAACTTCTGCTTACACGAATAGGTCAGATATATACAGATAAATACAGTTGGATTTCAATTCATTTCATATAGCGTTCGTGTGATTTATTGTTTAAGTTTATCAAAATTGGATAGTGTTAGTGTCAGACTGAATAAGTGGACCGTAAAATCCCTATATTATGGTGGTAGTATTAGAGGTTTTCCTAGAATTATTTTTCACCCCAATAGTAAAAAAAAGGGGGATGGGAAAAATAGGTTTTATAGTACCGTATAAATATGTTAGGGTGTTCTTTTCGACAAAAATTGATGACTTTCGTACGATTGAGATCAATCATAATAGTAATACTATATAATAATATCGAGAACTCCCATTCGATAATTTATTTTGTACTGGTAAAGTAAGTGGGGTACGTTATTACTAATAACTTATTAATAATAGTTATTACCTATGTTATAATTTAATACTATTAATTTATCGATAGTCATTATAATAAAACAAAAATACGGTTTTTCTTACACTTTGACATTTAATTCGAATAGAACTTTTGTTCTACACAATCATCGATATGTAAATATCAAAATTAGTTAACGTAAGTATTTAAATAAATTATAATATTAATAAAAACGATCATATATATTTTTTTATATTGTATAATGTTTAGAATAAATTAATAATCAGTTTTCACTGATTGTCATACCTCATACTCCTGAATGATTGGTTTTGAATTTTGATATAATTGTATGTTGTTAATTAGCACTAAATAAATTTTATTCGAATAAGTTTTCATTAAGGATGTAGGAAAGTTACAATAATACATTTTAGTAATTTTAGTAATCTAATTTATTCTATCGATATTAAATTGATGAATCAATAATTGTTTCGTAAATAATCACTAATTATACACAAATATAATTTTATCATATTATACGAGTATTATCATACATCCAAACTAATGATAGATGCTTATATTATTATAAATTTAACCATAATGTAGTATGTGAAATGACTATAATTATATTATTGTATGTAGTAACTGGTGGCGTCTGGAGTCTGGAGTCTGGAAGCTGGTAATAATTACATGAAAAAGCCTAATCATTTGGTTAGCTAAAAAGTCATGTTCGACTTGACCAAAAATCATCTTTGACTCCTTTGATATGTGATGATTGTTACTAGCCACGTAGCATAGTAGCATGTCATAGGGGGATAGAAGATGTACAACTATTAATTATTTTAAAAGCCTTTTATTGCCTTTAAATATAATTTTTAGTCACATAACATGAAACTCGGTACACAATAGTTTTAGTAAGAATACCTTTTTAAAATAAAATATATATTTTAATATTGTCGTGATTCCATGAATAAAAAATACATACATAGTTAACTGGGCAGTTCGTTTAAATACATTACTAGTAATATGTCTATCTACAATAAAATAATGTTTATTTATTTGAATGCAATTAATGTAATGCCATTTTATAGATAATAATCATAGTAATTATTTAATAATAAATTAATAACAATAATATATCAATATAGGCCAGATTTAAAATTTAAATTATAATATAATTTGTTCATAATTATTGAAAAATACATAATTACCTTACATTTCCATTATTTAAATTTAAAAAAAAATAATTAGTTTTTAGAACCCTAATAATAATGTTTTTAATAACCTAAAATTAAGTGTATAGTAAATTTAAGTAAGTTTCATAAATATGGATCATAAAAGTATATTTGAATAATAATTTATGATCGTTGAAAGTTTTATTTTTGTTAGTTTTGTGGAAATAATATTTCTTGAATAAATAATTATATATTTGTACTACCTTGGGTAGGTATGTATATTATGTTATATATATAAAATATAATACTTATGGTATATTTACACTTAATAATAATTAAAAATATACATACAAGTTTAATTTTATTTAGTAATTGTTTATCAAATAATAATATGTAGAATATATTATAGTATCTACTTTAATTAGTCGGTACTATAATTTGCATCATAAGATTAATTATTCGAGAATAATTTAATTGAAATACGATTTTTCCGTTTTGACTTGTTATATCCCGAAGAGTTTTGTTTCATTTAGTGTTTGTATATCATGGGTAAAAAATATATCGACATTTCAAATGTTTAATTACGTTCAGAAACGCAACGGGCGAAGACGGCTGTTATCCAATATCTTATTTACGTTTATGATAGAGTAGAGTAGTTTTTTCCTTACCTCCACTTCTCCGTCTAAGGCCTCATATACAAACACATTTGGACGTCATGCAATCAAGACATAAAACTAAAATTAATCTCAACCCGTTATACGAAAGGACTGAAAGGGGTTTGTTTTATTTTTGTTATTTTTTAATTTTATTTTCGCAGTCAGCATTTATAGGTATTAGAGGTCGTTACCTATTGTTGGCGGGTTTTTTTATTCGTAAATTATCCTGTTTTCGAAGCGTCGTTATTACTTTACTACTCTTCTAACGGTTATACAGAGTATACAAGAAATGCAAATAAATAATTTACTCAAATCTTGTAAAATATTAATGTTTGAGAAAAATTAAGTTATTCATTAGACTTTGTAATTCGCTATAATTACTATAATATATCGTATTCTACAGTAACTGTGGTCATAGATTATATATATATATATATATATATAATTCGAATTTTAGCTTTTGTAGATATCGGTTAAATCTCTTTAGAATAGATGCTAACATACATAGTGGTTAATTAAATATAAACACAATATATTACGTACATATAATACATTGTATTCATGTATTATAATAGTAATCACCAATCATTAATCAATAATGTGAAATCAAACATTTCAAGAAAACAATATGATTAATTATTCGAATAAAACATTATTTCCCAACCTTTATGGCTATATGTAGGAAACACCAAAATTGGGTTTTTACATTTTGTTGTTTTTGATTGTCATAAATTAATTTAATTACAAGGAATTAAATTTGTATTAAAAATGTTTGAAATTATTAGAAAATTAATTTTTGTTAAAATTTTATAAAACTTTTTACTTTTTATTTTAGTATATGTAAAATTTGAAGTAGGAAGGAATAATTTTGTTTGATTTTATTACAAGAATTAGGAAAGTTTTCTCAGTTGATTAATTATACTTTAAGATAATCGTATTAATATTGCGTTAATAATTAACTAAAATTGTTTTTTTAATGCTATTGGGCATTATAATATAGGAATCTGGGGAAGGAGTGGTGTAATGTTTTAGATAAAAATACGATATTCAATTGTATTATATTATGGAGAAAAGCGAATGATTAATTATAGTGCTTTTTGTTGTACGTATGCGCATTATAACTTGCATTTTTTAAATTGCTACAAGTATTTTAAACACCAGATTTGTATAGATCTTATTTTTAAAGTCATTTTGACCTTTTAAACATGGCTCTAAAACCAAAATTGACTAAATGACAATGAGTTAAACTTTTAATTAAAATCAATTAATTTATTAAGAAAACCTTTCAAATTAACAAATTGATATAATTTCAGTAATTTCTATTATTTAAATTGGAAGTTTACTTGTTGTAATTTGGTTAATTTTGGTTTTAAAGCCATGGTCATAAGGTCAAAATGATTTTAAAAAAATTGGACCTATTGAAATATGGTGTTTAATATACATGTTGCCATGTAAAAAAATGTAAGCTATATTGCGTATGCGTGCAATAAAAAGGCTAAAACAATTTAAAAATCATCAAAAATAGTATTCACTAGCTTCTCCCAAAAATCCTATTTCAATCCGAAGTCACCATATACAGAAATATTTTGTGTTACCTTTAAAACGAAACATACTGTATATAATAATATAATTACATAATATAGAAATTTAAATGTTCATTATATAATCATTAGAAACCCGTTCTTAAGATACATTTTAAATAAATACTATTGTAGTATTGAGTAACTTTGTTCTATATAGTATAATATGCAATTTTAACGAAATACTCAAACACAATATTATAATGGAATCGACTATATAGTATATACACATTTTATAATAGCAGAAACCATATAGTATTGAATAAAAATGTTGCCTACACGTGACTATAATTATTTTTTAAGTCTGATTTTCGATTTTGTATGTTGTATATAAAAAAAAAGTTATATTATATTGTTACATCATAAAATACATCAATACTTATAGGTGAAAACATCTTAACACAAACATATTATAGATATATTTTCTGAAAGGTATAATAAATTTAAAGTTTTCAATAATATTTCATACTTTAATTTTTGTTTACAAAAATAGGTACATATTCAATATATCATTTTCTAAATGTTTTTTAAACTATAATTTTATACTGAATATCGTATTTTATAAAAAATAATATTAGGTCAAATATAATTTTCAAATAAAATGGAAGGTATAATTATTATAAGAATAATAAAAATATGAGGTTTCCTGTGTTATAATGTTTAAATATAAATAAGTATACCATAGTACAATTGTTGATATTATAACGTACCTATATAACATAATTATATACCGCGTAGTATGAATTTATGGTAATGCTATTTAGAGTTTGAATTTCGTTTTTATAGATTAAAATATGTTACAATTTACTAAATATATCCCACCAATGAAGCATTTGATACGATGGATTTAGCTATAGTAATATTACTTAAGCAAACAATTTTTTTTAATATGTTTAATTTTGGGTTATGATTTTACTATAAATAAAATAATTGTATGTTTATATATAAAAATATATGAATAAGACAGTAATTAAAATAATTCAATTTTCAGAACATTTAAATGGTTCAATTTTTAAAAAATTATATGTAGATTTTGATTTTTTGATTTTTTGATAAAGTTATATCAAACTATATTGTGTCGACGATACCTACGTTAAGATGATATTAATAAAATAAACTAGAAAGTATATAATATTTAGTAAAATATCAGAGCTTAATGAAATTTTGAAGTCACAAGTACCTACAACATATTGAGAAAATGAATTTCTTTAAATTAACCGCAAATAAGAATGTTTCTTTTTTTAACATACTATTTATTTTTTAATAAAAAAATGTAGTTTTTAACCCAACAAATTATTAAAGTATAAAAAATAAATTTTTATTTTATATTTACTAAAGAGAAAATATAACAATGGGTATTACATATATCCTTATATATAAATATTTTCATATCTTGAGGCCTAATTTTATGTCTATACATATACCATAATATTATAGTTCTATAACTATTGTCATAATCCTGTTAAATTATGTTATATTATATTATTAAATCGTGTAGGTTAGTATTTTATGTTATTTAGATATTAACCTATAGGCTATAACAGTATTTAATTATTTAAACAAACAACTATATTAATTATAATCGATAACATTGTTTTTAATAATTTACACGGTGCCTTTCATAACCATGGTAATTTTCAAATAAACTATTATTTTTCGATATCTCTATTTAAGAATTTAATCGCACGTCATCAAATTAAACGTCTCTATAGTAAAATGTTACGATGATCGATGATTAATATTGTTTAAAAACTTTTCCGTTAAAAAAAACATTATGATGGGTTAATTAAGTGCTCTTCCTATATATTATTTATATTTATATACAAAATTAAATATATAAATAGACTATGAATTTTTAGATTCTGAGTGAAGCGAGTTTTTCGGGTAGAAATAATGTCCGATTACTACAAATAGGATATCTTTTGGTAGCAAATTACATCTAGTTGGTACTTTATTTAGCTCAATTTTTCAATTTTACAAAAGTTTTTCTAATTAAGTTTTGATTGTAGAGACTTGAATTTTTTTTGAATATTAACATTGGTAATATACATGCATGGTAAAATTTTGATTGGATGATTTTCTGGCTAAATATAGAGGCTTTGTACTTTTTTCCAAAAATGTTTAATATTTCCTACAGTTTTTGGTTTAATAGTTTGAAAATTTTATTGAAGTTTATTCATATACTACTTAATCTAATTACAAAATATTATGAAAATCGTAACAATTTTTTTATAAGACTTAAAGTTTTATCTTTAATATAATTGAATATTATGATATTTGATGTATTTTTAATAGTCTGAAAACATTTTTTTTTGGTATAAATAATAATCGGATACTAAAAATAGGATATGCTTTCGATAGAAAATTGAATTTCTCGAATTTCTCAAAAATATTTTCTTGGGAGGAGAAAACTACCAAAAAAAAAAAAAAAAAACGGAAAATCGGTAAAATTACGATTTTCATTAATTTGAATTTTTATATTTCGTGATAACTAATTCAGTTTTGATCGTAGGGACTTGAAAATTTTTTTGAGTTATATCATAGGTAATTTACACACGTGGTCAAATTTTGGACAGGATTTTTAGTATAGTATATTGTATATCTGATTGAGTTTCGCTCAGAATCGTATTTTCTAATGCAATACCATTGCATTCATATGTTAATAATAATAATAAACCACTAATTTCACCGAGGGCCGAAGGGACGAAGGAGGAAAGTCCAGAATCGACGTTCCCGCTTTCATCTCGTCGGGTTTTGTACGTCACCGTGAAAATGTTTTTAGCCGAAGAAAATAATATGAACAAATATGAGAAGAGAAATAAAAACACGCACATAAATATATATAGGTGTTATATTTTTTTTTCAGGTATATGTAATATCATCGAGAAATAATAAGAATGATGTTAAAAAAAAAACTCGCTTTTCATCTCGACGTATCGTATCCACCACAAAGATCGCTCGTACAGTGTATATGATAAGGAGAGATTTTTAGTGTGGACGAGGAGACGATTGTGTGTGGAGTAGAGACCCTGGGGCTTATATTATTAGTTTACAAAGTAAACCAATTCGGTCAAACAAACTTACGCGGTATGTGCGCGCGCGCGTGGCCGCTGTCGAGCCCGGAGCGGAATCGTGTCTCTCTCTCTCTCTCTAAATAAGTAAATGGAAATAGGTAACCCTCGACTCGATTCCGGCACTGAGTGTGTGTGTGTGTGTGTGTGTGTGTGTGTGATGTGTAAAGAAAATACTGTTGTGGCAGACGACGACAATCTCTATTGATATGCGCGAGATAATATAAAGGTAGATTATTATATACTGTCTCCGCTACTTTCCGGCGAACCCGTCGACGATCCGCGGTATCAACCGAAATAATATAATCGCGCATACCGTGGTCGTAATAACAATAATAATAATAACAGTGCGATTTTCTCGACTACCGCAAGTATACGGTATTATTATTACGAGCGCACAGCCAGTATGGGTTATAGCGTGTCCAGGAAATCGTATAATATACCTACCTACAATGACGGAATATGGAATGGCCGTGCACCGTTACAGTTGTTGCTTATTTCTCAAACAAGAAATTGTTTACCATATTCGATCAAATACACCGAACCATAATTATTATGTTTAATCTACATAAATATTTAACTAATTTAACAAGTATTGTATTATCAATTCGTATTTTATATTGCGAATTTTCGATTTAGAATCAATAATGATTTTACAAACTTAATAAAAAAAAATTTAAATACCATCCCTTTATGTGCAATTAGAGTATTAGCCATAATACTAAAATATAGATACAATGTGTGTAATATTAATAATAATATTAATAACTTGGAAATAATTACATAATTATTTTTTGTTTCAAATATAAAAAAATATAATCAAAGATTTTCACATTAATTTCTATAAGAGTACAATAAGTCAACGAATGCTATTATTGCCATAATATATAATTACAACGTGAAAGGGAATGGGGTGAGGGTAATTCAATAATAAAAAATTTAATTACAAATATAAATATGTATAATTTTTTACAATTTTTTCTCTCTTTTATTTACAATAATATAACATACACATAATAATAGAAAATCATAATATACGTTAGGTATTGCAAACATTATAAATTACTACATGTATACATATATAACATAGTAGAATTTTATGTGTAATTACTAATTACAGGAAAGTTAGAGAATACGTATGATTACCATGATTTTTTTTTAATAAAAGCTCGAGAACACAATTGATCATATAATTAATAATTATGTAGTATACTTAAGTCCTTGTGATTTATGTTAAAACATGTATATTTCTTCTGTTTTGTGATTAATGTTTCTTAACGCTGTAGAATAATTGCGTGGTTAATCGAAAACTAATTGGTTTAAAATATATTAAAATATGTTTTTATTAAAAGCTGAAGATATAGAAAAACGATAACTTTGGAATATCGTTATTCGCATTTCTCCTTTCTATAAAATAAATAGGTATAGAGAGTGAAAAAATAGCCCCTTTGAAAAGTTCTCTTCGAATGTCGTTAGAATAGTAATATTTTTTTTTTCAACGCACAACCCTCCCCGATGGACAACCTCGGATCAGATCACCCTAAACCAATGCACAGTGGTAAATCCTCGAGAAAAACAAAATAAAAACGTATATATTATTATTATTATCTCAATAATTTTGTATTTTTTTTCACACGACGCGGGTCTTCGTATCCGTCCGGTTTGTGACAGTTATATTGAAATCGTCGTCGGCTTTTAGCGTTCAGCGGAAAGGAGCTTTTCGTGAGGGCGCGGATAATATATTTTTTTCTATAAAACATGCTCATATCGTATGCACTACGCGACGTGCTTTATTAATATTATAATGGTGTTTATCGAAACGTCCGATGTTTCGTAATGTTTGTGTACTTTTTGTGTATATTGCGCATAATATATAACATTATAATAATATATATGGAAGGGGATATCATCGTGATTGTTTTTAATTACCGATGATGACATTGATTGTCGGCACGCATATACGCCCGAAACAAAACGGATGTATACCTATTAGTTTTAATTACACGGGTACCGCTTGTTAAGTCCGCATTAGTTATAAATAGGGTGTAAATACAGGGTGTTTAACGAGGATTTTTTACATAATGTCAACAATTTACAGCAAAATCATAAAATAATAATTTTTTTTTTCAATTATGAAATTGTTTAAGGTAATTCAAAAATATAAATATTATAATATATTACAATAAGTGAGGATTCCTATTCCGAAATAACAAAATAGGTATTTATTATTATTTAAATTTATTAATGTTATATGTCTTGAAAGTATGAAAATATAATGTTTATTTTAACTCTAAAATCTTTTTTTTATAAGAAACTTTGTTTTATATAAACACAAAACACACGATAGGTATAGTTTATCACTATATATTTTATACTAACATTAAGAAAGTCAATGATGTTTTTTAACGGTTAAATTAAGTTAATTAAAAAAAAATCGAAAAAGTTTTAAGTTAAAAGTTAAACTTAAAATAATAAAACTTATTAACTCAAGTAGTTAAGATTGTTTTAATAATAATTATATTTATATATTATATTTACAATAAAAATAATATGTAAAACTATTCATGCCATGGCATTGTGGTATCAAAATGCAATATAAATATTAACAGCAATATTAGCTATATAATGTTTAAATATTTTACAATAAAATTAAAAATGAATTATTTGTTAACGTATTAAACCTCTCCACCCCATTCGAATGTACGTTTCAGTTTAGAATTATTAATTCCATGTATAATATTATTAACTAAAATATTTACAATTGAAAGTAATAATTTTAATTTAAAAAAGGTAAAATAAAATAATAATTTAGTTGAATAATCTATATTCAGAAGACCTAATAGTACAAAAAATGATATAAATATAATGACTAATATAAAATATAATGTTTTTGAAAATGATTTTCATCAAAAGTTAAAATTATGAAAATGGTAATTAGTCAATTATTTAAAAAAATGTAAAAGTATTATATTTCATAATAAATTTAATCAAGTTTAGTTATAAATTTATCATTTATATCTGTACAAGTTTTTTCATATTTATGTAAGATTAATTGAAGTGTAGTAGTATAATAAATTGAGTTATTATTTTGACTTATAGAGTAAAAATATTGTTTTTTGGTATTATTAAAGTAATAAGATCAGATAATAATTTTTACATACATACATTTACATACATTTTTACTTACATTGCATTTTTATATGTTAATTTATAATCATTTTTGAGTTTATATTAAAACAGAGGTTTTAGTTTTAAGTGTTCAGTATTATATTGGATGTATATTATGCGTAATGAAAATATTTTATTTGAAATCGTTGAGTGACTATTTTAGAAGGTACATAAGTTTTAATATAAAAGTATCTTAAAATTATTGTGTGCTTAACATAAAAATATTAACTTAAAATAAAAACAAATAATAAATGTATTTTTAAAAATTGTGAGTTTCAAAGAATGTTTAAATTTTATGAAATTGTTATTATTATTTTTTCTTTCTAATAATTAATCTAAAGTTTCTAGTGCTGAGGCGAAGTGATTTTAACGCTGCGATCTTCTATCGTAACTCACTACGTAAGCATTATGCGGAATACGTATATGACTGCGTTTCGCCTAAATGGATTTTATAATTAATGATATATATATTTTAAACATAATTAATGTGGAATTTCTAATTATACATAAGCATTTATTTTAATGTGAATTCACTAGTACAAAAACCTAATAATATTTTTAAATCGCCAACTTCGAAACTCGACAGCAGTATGAGTGAATTCGTCTCGGATATTTTTCTACGAGGGTCCCATTCCACGATTGGTATTTTCGAGAGGGGATTTCGGGCGTGCAAAATTGTCCGCGCAGTAATATCGAAAACAATAAATTAAAACCGATATTTTGTCGTATATTATTACAAACTAAAAGTGACAAACACAAGGAATATATTCTACATTCTAGGACTAGAAATCTTTTCACTATTAAATCGATGTTAATCAATTGAAAAATAATCGTTAATAATTTAAAGACCTAACATTTAAGCAGAGCCGTATAACAACCAAATATTGCGCCATGGGAAATACTTCAAAATGCTGCGCCCATTTTGAACTTAAAATTAGAATTAATTCTAAGTTTTTTTTTAATATGAATAAATAAACGATCGTTGTTTAGTAATTTTATTTAAATAAAAAACTCATTAATTAAAAACTTTTTTTTTTAAAAAAAATATTTGTATTATAAGTTTTCAGTTTGATTTGCGCCCCTTTAACTGTTGCGCCCGGGGCAAAGGCATCTTTTGGTCTCCCCCACCCTTGTTACAGCTAGGCATTTAAGTGGCACAACTATTCCTATCGGAGAACATAATAATATTCATAAAAATACGATCGAGACGAAAGAACACAATATGTTTTTTCCCCGTTAAAACGCCGTTCATACATTAGGATATTTCCGGGACGGACGTGACCACAGTGAATTGAGACTCGATCGGGATCGGGAGGTCGCAACACGGAACCGCATTCTCCGAACGAGAATCATTCTCGGCGAGCACAATACAATATTATGCAAATGCGGACGAGTATATATCGGGACTGCGGTCGGTTCGGAGTCAGAGACACATATCTGCTGACGTTTAAAAAAACCTATAAATGTATAACGTATAAAACAACACAGTTTTCTCGGTACAATGTTATTATTTATTGTACAGCAGTCAGCAAAACGTGCCGAAAACCCAATGACCGTTCTCTCGGTTTGCTCGTCGTAAGAAAAGTCACTTTATAATTCGTACGGATCCACGCTTGTTATAACAATAATAATAATAATAATAATACCGCGACTATACCGTAACCGGAGCACACGACAATATACCGTTCGCGAATCGGATTTATCATCGAGGGGAGGGCATCGGCCGGCCAAAAACGGGGGGGGGGGGGTGTGTGATCGTCCGGGGGTCGATTATTATTATGATTATAGGCCGCGGTGGGCGGCGGGCGGACCACGTCAAACATTTTCAGCGGAACAACACCTGCGGCGGCGGCGGCGATGGGTCGGTCGCGAAGGGGCGTGAAGGGGAACCGCCGCCGCCGCCGCCGTTCACGAGACACGCGACTGTTTCGACGCGCGCCACGGACAGACGCCACGGCCGAACCGCGTCAGTTAGCGTCCGTTTTGCCGACCGCGCGGATCTGTCGAACAATCATGTACACCAGCACGGGGCATGTGCTCGGCGCGATCGCAGCCGTAATCGTTTGGTCGTCCGTCCGCGGCGAACTACTACCGGCCGGTGAGTTATCATGTCGATCGTCATCATCATAAAATCATTATTATATTTCGTATTTTTTTTTTTTTTTCAACGACAGCTTATATTATTATAATATCATGACGAATTTTACTGCATTTTATTAAAATTTGGCAATTTTTTATTTTTATTTTAAAACCGCCCGACAACGTGGCATTGAAATTCGGTTTATTTTTTCACAATCTATACTCGTCTAACAGTAGTAGAGTTATCGTTTCTACGTATTTTTATGTCGTTACTACTTCCGAACGGGTTTGTTTTGGGTCGAAAACCCTAACCAAACTCTTTATGATACATGCTACTTTCCGTGGCAAAATATCATTGTTATTATTACATCTTTATAGTAATACATTTTATTCATTTGTTTTCCTAAAATAATTAAACACAAAAATAAATTAGTATAGTTCGCCTAAAATATCTATTGTCTAATCATTTATCGGTAATCTTATTACCATTTACTCTTATATAAAATATTATTTAATAATATAAGTTAAGTTAGGATTTAAAATGAAAATATTTAGAATATGTCTCTTTGCATCATAATTATTGTAATACAATTATTATTGGTTTTTAATAAAAAATATTTGTGTGTTAATGATATTGACCGGTCACCGGTTACTTTGCCGTATTTAGACCGTTAAGTGACAGCTACATTGATTACGTCCCCATACGGGTTTTTCAAATTAATACAATTTTTAACTGATGTTTAAATATGTTATCAATAAAAAGTAAATGTTTTTTGTTGTTGTTTTAAAAAGTTATATTTATTAATATAAATAATTAACTAAGTTATAAATTATTTTTTGTTTTCCTAAAAATAAATAGTATTATGTTTCTAAATAAATCTACGTTCAAAATATTAAGTTAATTCACTTTCGAATTAATATTTTATTATGTTGAATAAATCTTACAACTGTGTACAGAATCTTCTGAATATTTCTTATATTTACTATGTATATATATATACTTGCTGTATTACTGTGTAAACTACTGAAAATGTTTCGAAATTTCCAAATATTGTTATTATTATGTTTCAATATTGTACAGTTTAATATTTTGATTTTTTCAAGTACAATAATAATCAACAGATACTATAAGTTGTATTTTATTTTTCGTTATAGTGAAATAGTATGTGTCGTTCATATTATGCCAATATCATTAATTGCTGTTTTGAATTGAGTTATATATTTATGTAGACATGTTTTTGATGAAAATAAAAAAAGTGATTAAATTGTGTTTGAAATTAATGATTTATTTATCATTACAAAATATATTCTATGGAAAACAAATATTAGTTATATATTAGAATTAGTTTTGTACATTTATGGAAAAGCGTTACATTGTAGGTACCTTTGTGAAATAACGTCATAAATTGTTTGCACCAAAATAAATAATTATTTTATTACAATTTTAAAATGTTTATTTATATTATTCTTTAATATTGTAATATTTAAATATTCATAAAAAAATAAATATTTAAAAACATTCACGTAAATAGTAGGTATGTGAATCTAAAATAATTAATATATTGTAAGCCCATAGAAAGATTGTTTTATGATATTTCTAGTTGAATTTCTAAGAAAAAAGTTAAATAGTTGCTTAATCTATCCCTAAACAATTATAAAGTTTGACTATTATTATAATAAGTAATAATTACTAATTACCTTTTAAAAGAAAATTATAAAAATATGCTTTGCAACATACATCAGAACGCAAATATCACGTTAAAATTACAAATATAGATTCTAAACATTTAAATTCAAATTTTGTTTATGAGCAGCAATATATTTAACACATATATTGTTGCGTAATTTTTTTACTTATATTTTGTTTTAATACTTTTTTAAAATACCTAGTAATATGGTTAAGAATGTTAAATGGATTGGAATGTTTGGCGGAAATTAAATTTCAATTTATAAAAAAATTGACATGTCATGTTATAACGATTTTAGTATACTTTTCAAATAAAAAAATTATATATAATATAGTATATTTTATACAATATGTATATTAAATAAAGTCATTTGAAAAAATTATATTATTAAATAATGTTTAATTTGGAAAAAATCAAATCAAATCAAGTCTGAGTAGTTGAATGTTATGAGTAAGTACGATTATAATATAATGCAATTAGTGCCTGTGATGTTTTATTTAAATACAGTCTACAGACTACTAAGTTGATATTTAATATATTTTTGTTATATAAAATCAAAAGTTTATACAATTTATATTTAATTTGTAGTGACCTTTTTTTAGAAGGGATCTAATTAATCTAAGTCATAATTTTTGATATTATTAAGTGTATAACAATTTATGTACAATTATTTATGTTTGCCTATTATACAGGTACTAGAATAATAAACTTATTGAAGTTTTCCCCTTAATTTATATTTACTATGACTTAAAAATTTGTCAAAGCAGTTTAAACGAAATGATTTAAGTTTTTGATATAAAATACTCGTAAACGCAATTTGCATTTTTTAAAGTATAAAATAGAGGTTGTTAAAGTTTTAAAGTTTTTATTAAATATTATTTAAAAAATTTAATATCGTAAAGTTTGTTATAAAACGTTTAATTGTTTATTAAGAAATTTATTCATATATTTGATTTAAGATACATAAATGAATTTTATAATTTTTAAAATTTGTTTAAAAACATTTTTAGTAGTTTAATACTGCTTTTTTGACGTATAATGTTGTTATTATAATATTAATTATTATTATAGTAGGTATAAGTCCTTGGTGTAAGACAAATTTGTTTACATTTTTTTCTGTTTTCATGTATTATTTTCTATTATTATTTTTCTTGCTAATTAAACCTATTTGAATATAAACATATTAATGAATTTTATACAAATATGCATTACAAAAATCGTAATTATAAATATTTTTTTCTCAAATGAAAGACTAACCATATTATATAAATGTATATTGGTTTATACATAAAACAAGAAAATATGTTTCTATTACATAATGTAAATAATAAATTTTGAAATTTTGAATCGCTTTATTGTAAATTGAATAATATTAAACAAAAATAATATATAAATATATATTTATTAAACGTAAGTAGTACATATTTAATAATATGTATTATTTTTTAATGAAATATAGCTATAAGTATAAAATAATTTGTTGTTAAATTGTTACTATTTCCTTTTTGTCCATTTTCAGCAAAATAATAAACTACGAATAAATATTAAAACTTTGTAATAAATTACGATATTGTATGCTTTTTGATTTAAAATATTTAACTTTTAAAAAGTAATATTTTTATATTAATTTTATATTATCTCCTTACGAATTTTCTTTTAATAGATATATTAAAACAATAAGAAATTCGATTTTTTTTTTATAGTTATAAGTTATAACTATAATTATAACTTTATATGAGTAAGTTATGGATTCAAATATTAATCCTTAATTAGAAATAAATTAAATAATATATTTGTTTAATTTTAATACTTTTCTAAAATAAATACTCAAACTGCTTTTAAAATTAACATCAATATTTTTTAAACATATTTATATAGTTGTTATTTAGTGGGTATAAATACTTGTATATTAAAATATTACTTATTTATTAAATTTGTATACCCATTGACATAATATATAGTATAAATGTAATATACTTAGTTAAAATAATATGATCAAAACTGAAGAATAGTATATGTACATTGATATATTTTGATGAAATTAAAGGTTTAAATATGTTTTTTTAAAAAAAATAGGAATTGAAAGTTATTTCATTATAGTATCATTTTGTTAATTAAATTGTATGCTTAGTTATTATGATAATTTTATAGCGCGTTAACTATACTAAAGAGAAAAATAATATTGTATAAAATAAAATATTATTTTAAACTAAATTAGTTCCTCTATCCTGGCCCCTACTCAAAATAATTGAAATAAACCAAATATTATTATACGAGTATATTTTGTTAGTTTTCTTTTAACTAATGATTTGTTTACAAATTTGCATTATGATTTAAGAAATGTTAATTTCATAAAGAAAATTAACTTAACTGTTTTAATCTTCTATAAAGCATTCCCTACCACAACTAAGTAAATTATTTATAATATACTTTACTAGTTTTTGGCTTTTTTTTAATGATTTATCCACAAACAAATTATTTTATCTACTTTTCATAATTATTTAAAAATATTAATTTTTTACTAAATATATTATTTTATGTACTATAAATTTTACAATTTACCTTATTTATTATTAAATAAATCACAAAATATACTGTTCATTATAATTTTATTGATATTCGCTTCAAAATATGATTACTATAAAATCAACAATTACAACTATATTTGTATGAAATCATTCACTCATAACATCACTTTAACGAATCACGGTCATATTATTCTAAACGTGTATATGTTATCCGTAATGAAACGGAACAATATTAACTATTTACTTGATATTTGTTAAATAATTTATTTTATTTTCGTGTATTTTTTGTCTAATGTCAAGTTCAGATGAGTTTCGGAGGCTGTATGATGAACCTGCCTAGATATATTTGTTTGTAGCATATAAAAAATTGATAATTTATTTTTCAAGAACAATGAATATTACAACTAAACAAGTTTGAAAGTAAAAAAATCTTTATGAGATTATGCAATTTATATTAAGTAGCTCTTCCAAAAAATCTGTATCATCCTATGATCTTCAACATTTCGATTTATTCATATAATTATATTATATCAAGACGATAGCTGTTTTCCGTCTAGTTTGTTCAGACTTTCATCATCATATATGTTTATATATTTTTTTTCAGAAAAAATATTTTTATTCCTAAAAGTAAAATTGTTTTAAAATTTTATAAAAATATTAAAACAATTTTTAACTGTGTAAATATTATTTATTATATCAAATTTATATTTTAATTTATTTATTATTATCAAATATTATTATTTTTTAATATTGTAAATAGTGTTATCATAATTTTCATTGATTATTCAACCGTTATCACTTATAATCGTATTTACATATAAAATTAGTATAGTATTATAATTTATTTGATTGTACTATTATTGTGACACTGTTAATAATAAACGCTTTCGTAATATGTCGGTTTGTTTAATCTTGTCTAACACGCCATCAAATACATACTTTATAATTTTTGTACACACTACGAATAAAGCGACACAAATACATCGGGTGGTAAATTTTGCCTGATTAATTTGTTTTCTAAACTATAAATTATCTTAGATTTTTAACCGATTTTGGTTACTATATCGTTGTAGCGTGTTTACAAAATATATTTATGTTCGGAGAAAAACAGTTCTCGAGGTATCTATAATAACTACCTAACAAGTAACAAGCAATAGCTGCAGGTATCAATAAAATACAAAATACACTTATTCCATTAGTTTATGAATTTAACTTTTTGATTTATTTAAATACGAAGGAAATAATGTTAATGTAGGTTCATACATTTTTATATAGATAAAAGATAACGAATTGTAATTAAATGATTACATAACATCTTGAAAATAATATTATGAGTAAAATGTATGTATAAAAACATAATAGTCAGGATACAAGCTGTGTTGTATCGATGCATTTGTTCGTTCATTTCGCTCTATATAATTTCTTGTTTAATTAAATTATCTATCATGGCAGTATTGTGTATATAATATTAAATTAAATTTTTAATAATATGAGACAATTATTTTCTAAACTATAATAAAATAAAAATTAATGCATTTCGCTATATTGTGGTGTTAATACTTATAAACACTTTTTTTGTTCGTAATTTCTATAAAGTTTTTTCTGACGTTGAACTATTAAAAACATTTATGCAAATAATCCATTTAAAGTATATCAAATGTAAAAATATCAAAGATATTTTATGAAGATTTTAGGCTACTTTCATAACCAAAAATTCGTGGACCTACAATATATCACCATAAATTAGCTTGTCTGAAATTCAACGTCATATTATAAATGAAACGTTAACATATTTTCAATCATTTAATAGATTTTTTTTCTATTGTAATTTATAGATATAATACTAAAAATACACACCGTGTTCAATATTTTATTATAACATGATTTAGCTGTATAATATACACGTACACCATTGTCCCTCATGCGTCCGCGTCTCGTTAACGCTAAGAACACGCTATAATGTGATATATACGTTGAAAATGCACCTAATAAAATAAGAGGAAGGGTCTAAAGCCGTTGCTGTTGGTGCACGGTCGTACCAGGGTCAAAAAACACTATATATAAATAATTGTATAAGTACGTCTACTTAAATTATTATTATTATTATTATTATTATTATTATTATTATTATTATCATATAATAAGAACAGACTGAAAACTAAAATATATTATATAATATGCTAAGTCGGAGATGACCGACCAACACCGGTATAAATAATACGTATATAACAGTCATAACAATATGATGGTGAAATAATATATCGCTTTTTTGTAAAGTTTTTATTACTGAAAATAAAAACATGTTCCATTCTATTTTTGGGATGTAAAAATATGTATTTTTTTTTTTTTTAACGAGGTGCTGTTAGAATACCTATACCCACGTTATAATATTATAAACATATTATAATAATTCATACTATAATATTATTATTTTTTTTTTTTTCTTACCGAATAACAATATGATTTTCTACTACTTTTATAATATTATATATGAATTATATCGGATTCAGTCGTGTCCTATTATGGTTTACATAATAATAACATGTTGTATAAAACCGCACGGAAGTGTCGGCCGAAACGATATAATATTTTATTTCATTTTTCATCCCTCCGCTCGTATTTTGTTAACCTTGCACCGGTTGTCGACGGGATTCCCTTGGTCTCGCGAGACGTAACCACCGAAATCCTCCGCCCCAAAACTATCCCGACAATCAGCAGACGGTGGCGGCATGTATTTCTGCGATTTTCCCGCTGAATAATATAATATAATCGTCCACTTCTCGTACATCGCAGCTATAAATTATACGCTACGTGCACGTGTTTTTTGTCGAGTTCTGTGTTTTACGTAAATTTTTTTTATATTTTTTATAATGTTTCCCGCGTATTTTACGTACACGTATGCATATTACTTATAAATTATATTATATCAGAATAAGGTTAGGTTAGGTTATCTGGGAATTTAAAATGCTTAAAACATAATTACATTCGAATGAAATCACAAAATACGGTAGGCAATTATAAAATAAAATAAATAATTCGAAGACGATGACGTCTTGATCGTTTTCTCAACATTTTGCTACATTCGTGAAATGGCATATTATTAATGGAATGTTTATAGCTTAGTCAGGTAAATGTTAAATATAATATTAAAAACAAGTTATTTATTTTATCAACATTTTTTACCATAATTAGTGTATTTATAACATTATTGCGTAGGTATTATACTATAAATAATAATACTAAACCTTATAAATGCTTAAAAAATGTTTGTATTTCATATAATGTTATGGAACAAAAGTGAATATAGTACTGATCACGCGCTTCTCAATGGCAAAAGTACGCGTAATTTAACAAGCTTTCGCTATCTGTTCGTCAAACGACCAGAGTATAATTAAAAATACGTTATAGTTTCTCGCGAGACTGCGTTTTAGAATAATTAGTTGGACAAAAAAATGGCACATATTTTTTTAAGCGTCGAATTGACATCCAACTGCTGTTCGTTGAATAAAATAATATATTATACGGAGTTCATGGAAGACCGAAGACGTCATATTATACAGATATCAAACAGGTAGTTGATATAGGGATTCCGGATCTAAAGCGAATAAGGGATATACATTAAATTATAATATAGAATGATTTTCTAAAAATATAAAAATTGGCCAATTTAATATATATTGTATACACATTAGTTCCACATAACTACAGTATAAAATTTAATAATACAAAATATTGAGACGAGATAATTATACAAATAAATTGTAATACATATCGAATGAATAACTTTTGTGAATAAAACATTCTTAAACGATAATATTAAGAAATTAACAGTAGTCAAAGAAAAGTAACAGTTTATTTATATGTTTTTTTAACCGATAACCTCATCATAGAACTTTCGAGATGCTGAATAATAATGGTGTTTTACTTAACAATAACCTACAATAAAAATATAAAATTATTTAGATAGGTATCTAAATACAATTTTAAATAGTAAAATAAATAGTATTCAGTCTAAACTCTAAAATGTGTAAAAATGTACCAAGACAGTATTTTGTTTTTTCTCGATAGTTAATTATCGAATAGAAATATTACAAATAATATAATTTTGATAGATGACTAATCGTAAAAATTATGATGATATTGACTATGTTTACATTTTTAATGGATAATTGGCAGTCATTTATTGTGATACATCGTGCCTTTCATTACCTGGTACAAGGTTTGTTTAAAAGTGGTAATTAAGAATAGTTATTAACTCGATATCTAAATATTTGAAATTAAAATGAAGAATTTTCCTGTTAATCTTTATCGTATAATATCTCTAACGCAGTATTATAGATTTTAGTTCTATACAGTTTTTAAACCCAAAAACATTATTATAACCTTAAAAATCATCGATATTTTTGTTGATGGTAGAACTATTTAAAACGTGTTGACATAACAATAACCTAAATATTAAATAAAAGGAAAATAAAAATTGAACGAGAGAATATATAATATTTAGAATATATAAATTGTATTTCGAAAAAAAAATGGGTTTGTTTAACTTAAATAGTGTTTTATATTGAAGGATTTGTATTTATATTTTACATTATCTGAAAAACAAATATTTTGACTATTTTTTTTTTTATTTAAATAAATAATCATACCCACATAGCTAAGATATATTATATGTAAAACACATACACAACACATAACACAACTTTTGAAGTTAGAATTTTACAAAACGTATTTGGTATTTCTTATTTTAAAATGAAAACTTGTTTTATTTTAAAGTAAAATTGTAAAATCAAATTTATTTTATTTTTGTTGTTGATACCCGTTAAAATTCCGCGGGTTCAAAATAACTTTGAAGTAAAGGAAAAGTATGTCTTAAAATGTTTTTATAAAATTACTACTATATTACGTAGTATAATATTTACATGTACTGATAAATGATAATACATAATATTTTAATGTACCCAAGTTATAAAAAAGCGGAAGGCCAATTCCGAACGGTTCTTTTTCGTTCCTTCGGTCCTCATAGAAATTAGTGGTTTATTATAATTAAGATTTAATTGCAATAATATTGCATTAGAAAATATAATTCTAAGCGAATCTCAATATAACAGAATATATTATACCGATAATCTAAGATCAAAATTCAATTAGTTATCACGAAATAAAAAATTTAAAATAATGGTAACCGTAATTTTGCCGATTTTTTGCTATTTTTTGGTATCTTCTCATCCTCTGAGTAAAAATGTTTAAGAAATTTGAAAAATGAGCTAAATAAAGCATCAACTATATGAAATTTGGTACGGAAAGGGTACCCTATTTGTGGTAATCGAATGTGGTAATCTACCCGAAAAAGTGTTTTCATATATATATTATAAAATCAATACATCTCTCCCATCGCTCAGAAACTAAAATCAAAATATTTATGCGTTTAAACTTATAATAAAATTTAAGAAAATATCATATTATTTAATTGTACTAAAAATTATAATTTTAGATGCTTATATAAAAAAAATGTGCCTGTCAATTGCTAAATAAAGTACCGAGTAGATGCAATTTTCAATCGAAAGCATACCTTATTTGTTATAAACAGATCTATATTATATCATTCTATATTATTATTTTATCTAGAAACGAATTAATGATGTAACTTATTTTTTCAAGTTGATAGTCATTCTTGTATAAAACATTTGTTTCTTGTATTTAAATTATTATATATTGAATTTATATTTTTATTTATATATTAACATATACTATAGAATACCAATAGATATTCCAATTTATAGAATAATTGAATTAATAGTTAAATCGACTGGCTGTAATATTATTAAACTATACGTTCCAAAATATAATATTTATGTTGTTATCAATTACTACGGTAGTAAAGTTATCAAATTATATTGAATAACTAATTATTATTCAAACATAATTTAAAATTAGTTTTAACTTAACAGATATAAGATTATAATACCTACGATTAATAATAATTTTAATATAATTTAAATTATTTATTTTGCATTCAAATTAAATCTCAAATTGAACATCAGTGATCCGATATCCTTTCTAAGATTGCAACGTAGCCGAACATGGATTTGTCTTCTATCGAAAATTCAACAGTTCCTACGGGAAGAATAATTGGGCATCCTAAAATCCAAATGACCGTTAAGGGTACGCTATGTCAAACCGAAACAGGTGTGTATTGTCACGTAAATTTAAAAATTCCTATGCGAAAACTTAAATTAATTAATTCTGGCGAGCAAAAATTAATATCAAAAACTGATGTGGGAATATTGGTAACAACTACAAATAAGTGTACAGGTGTGACGACGAACAATGAAGGGACAGTTACGAAAGAAAAGGAAAAACACACAATAGTACCAGAGTTACCGTCAAGATGTATCGTTGACATAGAGCCACATGTCAGAAATGTCGAACAGGGATGGTTCACACTTCAAAATGAACAGAAGAGATTGACCGAACCAGATGATAAGAGATTTTTGAAAGAAAATCATAATCCTGCCCTCTCAGTATCACCTTCTAATACTGAAACCGCATTTAATAACAAAGTGTACAAAGAACATCCGCATTTTAGAAACATAGAAACCGCTGAGCAATTTCTACGCATGTCGAAAACAGATAAATATTGTAACGTAACCATGAACGGTCATAACAAGGTACCGCAGCCAACGGATATCACGCGATTGAGCTCATTCAAACCGTTTGTGAAAGGTATAAACTCCACTTCTATAGCTATCACTAAGGATTACAGGCGAAAACAATTTAGAGGGACAAACAAACCTTTATTAACCGTCTCCCAACGACGAAAGCTTATCATAAATTCATATAAATTCATCAAACCCAATCCGATCACCAACGCAGCGACGACTGGTAAAAAATCAATGGCATGTATTCGTCGAGAGGCTTAAGAAAAGGAAATTGAACGTATCAATAATATTTTAAAACATAAATTATTAAACGTTAAGTCTATCATACCGAAAAATCGGGAAGACAGACTTAATGTGAATGTAAGTTTATTATAGAGTTTTTTGGATTATTATTATATTTTTTTATAATAATAACCCAAATACCTCTACCAAAATGTTTTTTTTAACATACATTTTTTTTTGTCAAAAAAGTTTTTGGCAAATTTTCGGGTATGATTTGTGATAACGCCAATACTATGAAAATAGGTATTATGTGTTTCTAGTTTCACTTACCTTCATAATTTCAAGTTTCAACTTAATTCTTAGCTATTTTCGTACTAGGTGTTTGTGTAATTTAAAATATGTATACTTTGTACGAGGCCTTTCATGCAATGAACTTAAGTGAAGAAATGTTAAAAATAATTATAAAATTACAGAAGATTTGTACAATGGTTATACGAGTATAATATTGAGAAAAAAAAACAAATCTTGTTTGGTTGATTGCGTGTCAAAAATGTGATTCGTGCTTTTTTGATACGCAGTTTTTTAGGTGTCAACCAAACAACACTTGCACTTTTTTCCCAATATTATAGACATACATCCCAGATTTCATCTCCTGTAATTTTTTAAATTATTTTTGACAACATTTCTTCACTTTGGTTGGCTGTTAGACAGTTTTTGTACAACTGTTTGCAGTGCTTTTTGAAAATCACTAGGCAAATTTTACTCATTTCAAATAATACGTGTATAACATTACAGCTAACGAAAAACGCTCAGAATTAGTTGAGACTTGGTATGGTGACATAATATACTAATCACATACTTAATGGTTATTTTCGTAGTCATAATGTTACGATTAAGTGCTAGCAAAAAATCGACCTTGAAGTTTTTTGATAGACATTATAAATTATTTTGATTAAAATTCAGACTTTTAAAAACACAGAAATCATTGTAAGTTTTTTATAGTAACAAGTTGTTTATAATATAGTCAATAGATTTATTTGGTGGTAATGCATGGTGGTGGGAGATTATGGGATTGCGGTGGGTAGTGATGTGCTCCTTTAAAATGCTCCTTCACTGTTCCCTCAATACACAGGATCCCTATATGGTCAAAAACCGCTTAAACTATTAACTATACCGCCTATATATTACTAAAGTGTAATGTTAAAATTTGAAGTAGTTTTTTAAAAAAAAATTGTCTTTCGACTTTCAAATTTTCAGTTTAAAATATTTAGAATACAAATTTTAATGCGTAAAAACTTAATAATCATAAAATTAAATTCTATTAGAAATTCTAACTTTTGAAGATTATAAAAAAAATAGTGACTTACGATTTTTAAAGTATTTTGTTAATATGTTAAGTAGTATATGTTTATGCTTCTATAAAATTTTCAAACTGTTGAACCCAGAATTGCAAGAAATATTAAACATTTTTGATAAATTTTAATGCCCCTATATTTAAACAAAATATCAACCAAAATGTTCCAAAATTTTATCACGCATATAGACTTAGAATTAAAATACTCATTAAAAATTTCAAGTCTTTACATTCAAAATTGCATTAATCATCGTAAAATATATGATATCAAATTTTTCAAAATCACAGTTTTCATTAATTTTGCAGTTTTTCAACCATTCTTTTGTAGTTTTTTATATCTGAAGAAATAAATTTTGAGAAACTCGAAAAATGAGCTAAATAAAGTAATAACTAGATACGATTTGCTTCCGATATCATATTCTATTCGTGGTAATCGGATCATTATTTCTATTCAAAAAATGTTTTTTGACACAAAAAAAAAAACATCTTTGTATAACCAATACATCTCGTTTCGCTCAGAATCTAAAATGACCTCAATTTATTTTCTATAACCCATACTATTTTTATAAGTATCCTTTTTTATTAGATTAACAATATTTAACATGATTAATTTCATATTTATTTTGTGTTCTTACTGCGATATTTGTTGTATACACAATTTTTAAGTATTATTAATTATCTAATATAGGTTGGTAACATCGATCTTTAATACACGACTACTCGGTGTTACTTTCCGTATATTGCGTAAATATACTTTAATCCCTTATGCGGCAAAATTGTTTGTTTATCTGATTTTCGACAAGACCATTAAGAGTATATGCTGTTGATTGGAGGTAGGAAACTTACAGTATTTCACATTTTAATACGTTTTGAGTCTATTATTATATAGATGTACAATAATATGATCGTTAAGTTGTCATGACGTGCTAAATTTATCTTTATTATTTTTGTGTTATCTTGTTTTAAATATTAATACTTCAATTAATTAAAAATTATTTTGATATATATATATATATCTATATATATAAATATTACCATTGATGATATAATTTTTTTTTTAGTAAAACATAAGATATTTGTGACTCATGAGAGAGACTGTGATGGAGAAATAAAATAAGGAATTCGTAATTTTGTTTAATTTGTTATTTTGAATTATTATTACCAATTTTTTACCGTTTCTAATGGAAAAGGAGAAAACTATGTGCGAATTTTTTATTTTTTTTGATTATTATTGAAAATTAACTATTTCTATTTATCGGCAAAAACATAACCTATAGAGGTATAAGTAATTAATATTATGGTATTACGCTTGTAAACAGATGCGGATTATATACAGGTTACCCGATTATTTCTATGCGTTTAATAACGCGTTATGGTGGACGCGGTACGACAACTCGCGATTTCCGACGTAGCGCGACCGGATATATTTAAACAAGACCGCGTTTCGACCTTTGGCAGCGATCAAACATGTAAATAACAACGATAATAATAATAATAATAATAATAATAATGATAATATGTCTGCTCTCTGTAGTTGCAATGTGTTTAGTCGCGAATTTTGTCGGAACGGAAACACGTGCGGCAAATAACACAAAATCGGCAAAAGCGCACACGCGTTTAAACCGTACTATAATACATAATAATAATAATAATAATATGTGAATTACAACAACCACCATAATAATAAATAATAACGACAATGTCAAAAGCGTATGTACAAAAGCGAAATATCCCGGACACAATCCATTATATATTTTCGTCAAACGAGTGGTGCGCGAGTGTAGCTGGTGGACGGGCGGTTACGTCCGGTCGAGTTCTCTCCAGGGTCATCCGGTGGCGATCTACATCTGATATCGTGTTTATTCTAATGTAGGTATTAACCAAATATACGAATACGATGATTATAATAATATCTACCTCTAAGAGATAAATTAACACGATGCAAAACACCTATTGAATATAATAACGTTTTGTTTAGCGTTCATGCTGATATAATTATAATAACATTATGAATGGAACTACCGACATGTAATATACGTGTATTGTGATCGCTAGAACTCGACACTTATTGCATTGAAAATCATGAATATATGCATTTAAATTTTATCAAATATGCACAAAAAAGTATATGATATATTTTAATTGGTTAATAAAATTGCGATTATAAAAAAAAAAAAATCATTGTTTATTTTGTAGCGGTAAAAATGTTTTGATAGAAAAATTATTGTAACTACTAGTATATTAAAATATCATAAAAATTTGAATTTAAAAAATAAATATTTTGTTCTAAATGTCATTAAAATGCATTAAAAAATGTCAGCTTTAAAAATATGCACGTTATAATGAAAATCTATATATTTGTATAAATATGTAAAAAATTATTGATATTTTAAAATTGGTTACCATTTAAAACATATTTCTATGTCAGACAGCAATTTATTAATTTAGCATATTTATTCAGACGAGCCCTAGTAATCACATTCGCTGTGTTATACAGTAATTTTGTTTATATAGAATGCTATTAACTATTATTATTTTTTAATAAAAATCGATGTTTCCTAGCATAATAGATTTGTAACTTAACAGCTCGCTTAGGATTTCTGAAGTTATTTAAGATTAAGTAGAAAAAAGACCATTATTTCAATTATTATTATCTTTATCCTAAGGGGAATATAATTTTTTATAATAGTATTTAAAGGTTCGCACATCGCACCATTATTAATTTCGAGAAGCGTTGCATTAAGTAATCTAACCGACCGAGAGTTTTGGGACCATAACAATATTATCATGAATTATAATACAAAATGTTATTGTTGCCATACCGTAAGCGCAGTGGTGAACCGATATACGCGAACAAGTATAATATCAGGTATATCATATATTATAGCGGTAAATTTTCTAGGAATTTATTAAAATATTATCATTCCAAGTGTAGCTCGACGTCCAACTATCGAGGACGATAAATTCCTTAAATTCTGTTGATGTATTATATTGCTTTGACATAGTTTATGTGATGCGTTTAGAGTAAATTTACCAAAATATGACGAGTATCCTCGTCACCTTTATTATCTTTCAAAGTATAATGTCAATTAAATCATGAACTTTTAGATTAAGAATTTTTTTTTAACATGTATATTATAATAAACACATATATATGTTTTAGGGCTGGATTCAATTTTTTTTTGTCTTGATATTTCTGATTTATTTCCATAACAACTATCTCTTGATAGTAGACAGAACATATGATATTGATTCACAAAAAAAATCTTCCTTGACAACCGTGTTTATTTATGGTAATATCGATTTTTTTCAACAAAGACAAATATAATAAATATATTGTATGATTTATTGTTTACGTGTAGCGGAAAAATTATCGCTAAATAGTAGTGCGCTACGTTTTAATAATAAATACTTTTTCTTAAGAAATTACTAATTATTATTTTTTTGTATTTTTTTTTTTTTTTAGGTAAACTGTTAAACAATAAATCTGAATCTTCCTATTATATTTTGTAAAGTAATGCAGTATTTCATTAAATACGATTTGATTTATAAATATAATTTATAAGAAAATAAAATGATTTTAGAATTCGAACTATACTGAAAACACTGTTTTAGTAGGTATTATTATATTGTAGTTTTATTTCTTACGTCTTTTGAATACATTCAAGTTATTCAACATAATAATAAAATTTCTATATTTTAATCTGTAGACTGTAAGTTTAACAATAATTAAATATTTGTCACATAATTCAAATTAATCAGTATTAAAACTATTATTTTTTATTAAAATTGAAATTCAATATAATATTTTTATTTTAACCGTTTGCGTGATATAAATAAATATTTTAAATTTTTAGTAAATAATAACAGTTATAACATATTTCAACAATTTCGTTCTTAGTTAATAAAATATAAATGATAAAAATCGTCGTTTTAAATCAGAATTTTATATTGAAATTAGTTAGTGTGATATCAGGTTTGTTCGGATTACTAATAGGTACCTAGTAGTTGGACGTTATTTACATTATAAAATATATGGACTATCTCTCACTACAATTTTTTTTTAGATAATTAATATTACACTATATTTTATTTTTAACAAATTATAAAAATTATAATGTGCATAATATTATTTTAATAAAACTAATATTATGTTGTATTATAATATATAATATAGGCAATTTAACGAAACAATGCAGTATTGTAGTAAGATCGTCTATATATAACGCCGTCTTTAATTATAAAAAATCATATTATTTTCGTGTTTTTGGTTGATAATTGATAAAATATTAATAATAAATAGGTAAGATTAATTGAAATATACAAATATGTATTTATAGATTTTTTAAGTTATGAAAATTATAGTATATTAATAATTCAAAAATTCATATCAAAATTATATCTATATCATTAAATGCTATCTATTCTAAAAACTGTTATTAAAAGAAAAATCTCGGATAAACAATTTGTAAACAGGATCTATCTAAAGTTTATAAACTTAGTATGTCACTAAAATGATCATTTAAATTAATATATTTTAGTTGTATTAAATCAAAATATATTAATTAGGTAACATGTTATCGAAGAGGATGAACATAGTGGAAAACTATTTATTTATATAGGTATATAGTATATTATCTTTATATTGAATATTAAAAAAAAATAATACTTAAATAATTGTGTTATTTGAAATTAATTATAATATGAAATCATGATATATATTTATAATTAATTATTGGTTATCTGTATTCATATTCTTTATTAAATTTCAATAATAATGATAAAGATAGATACATTTATAAATAATATATTTTTATTTTTTACATAAATGTTGAAAATAGCAGAACTTGCTATTATCGATTTTGTTATTTTTGTTAAAAAGGTATCCGAAAACTGATAAAATGGAAAAGGTACAAAAAAAAAAATAAATAAATTAAGTATAGGTTATATTGCCTGTTATATTAATTAAGAATAATAATTTAATATTGCAGGTAGGTATATGTAATAAAAAAATATATAGATTAATGAAAATAGTTTGTATACGTATGTCAAAATACGGTACATAAAGTATTAAAATATAGGTAAAAACAAAAAATTTGGAATGAAAACGTAAATTGGAATTATGTTTTTCAGAATACAATTTTAAAATATACTTTGAATGTCAATCATTATTTTTTTTATCTATTACATAGCGTTAAATTATAATAATATTCTATTTATCTATTTGAATAGATAGATCGTATATTTTTATGTAAACAATGTATAGACTTTACTAAGTTAATATGCTTATATTATGTTTAAAATTGAAATATGTACATAATAGAGAAATCCTGAGTTTAATATAAACTTAAACATCCTTAATAAACATTAATTTCTTCAAGTTTGATAATTTGTTTTAAATATTAGATTTAAAACATTAATTACAAAAAAAAATTCTAATAATTGCGTTATATTTTCGCAAAATAAAATTACTTTTAGATATTTTAATGGTTTTCGTTTACAATATTACAGACTATGTATAGATATAATTACTGATATGTATGCTTTGAACCTAATACATATTGATGAAAAGTTGACAAATTAAACACCATTCACCGAAAATCGAAGTGTTATCTATAATATGATACGTCATACATGACGTGTAAAATTAAGAACTTTTCTATTTTATTTTTGAATTATTGATTATCTTAGAGTGTTTAAACACTCCCGAAGGAATTATTTAGGAAATTTATTTCACCCTAATAATAATATGTATTAGTATATTTCTTCAAGTTTATGATTCTTTAAAATAGTAATACAACTATACAGTAACCAGTTATCCTTTTTAAAAAAAGTTTTTTTCTGTAGTAAAAGTTTTTATACTCAGATTAAGCTTTATATAAATTTGATAATTTTTTTATTATACACTATGTACTAGATTAAAAGAGTTAATTGCTCTACATTGCTTAACTCCTGATCGTTATCATTTGATCGTAGTGTTAAGGAATTTATCTAGTAAAAAAAAAAAATAAATAAATTTACATCGTTTTGTGTATTTGTGTATTTGAAAAATGATCACGGAGTGTTTAAGACATTGGATATTTTCTATAAATTTCGTATTGGAAAACGACGATGCACGTAATATATACAGTATTACGTAATTTATAATATTCAGTCATTCACGGACAAGTGATATTTAAGAAGTTTGTCAAAATTGTTTAATACGTATGTATATATAATAATAATAATATAGTACCGTATAAATTTCGAAATTATTACGTACTTACGGCGATCGTTGTATTCGTACGCATTCTAGAAGCAAAACACAATAGTTATTGTCTTCGTCGTTGTCGTGATTATTATTTACACCGAACTGATTTACTTGGCCAGGATATTATTTATTCGTATTTTGCAACGATCCTATTAAACCGTTCTGTTCGGACGTTCATTTTTTTAAACAAAATACAAAAGGTATTTTCTCGGCTGATAATTTGATATTATTTGAGTGTTATACGTAGTATTTACGCATTTTATTATTTTTGAATAATTATTCGGCATTAAACATTTTTCTAACAAAACAAAATAAAATAATTATTATATTGTATACTGTTATATGCAGAATATTATGTTCTTGGCTTTGATTCTGTGTACAATAATATTATGATAACGCGATCGCCACGTGCGTGTTAAAATTTCGCCCCGAGACGGGATCTTCGAACATGACGCGTTGCAGTGCATTAAAATACAAGATTCTTAAGATCGTGTCAATGTATTTAAGTATCTATAATCTTAATTACACGTATGCATGAATATTTAAGTAAGTGTACATTGTAATAATGTTAATACATCGAAATTTTTCTGAATGTTTAAACCATTCGTGTGTTAGTAGCTGACGTCCTGGACACATTACTTAGCTTATAACTGAAAACACGGATTAATCCAAAAAATTAAAACATTAGTTCGAATTTTAATCTACGTAGACTTTAATTAATTCATCAAAGTAATAATTTCTACAATTTATCCAGCATTTTCTGAAAAATATAAAAATATATTCTCCTTCCGATAGTATTTCCGAGATGACGCGTTCTAAAATAGAGGATTTCGTAAACAATAAAAAATTAAGAAGATTTCTAAAATTCTTATTGGGAAGAATGTAAAATGATCGAATCGTTTATTCATGATTAAATTGACCAAGGATCGTAAACTATATTAATATGCTTTATATATTTTCGGATTGAAGTTGACAACTTAACTAAATTTTTCAGGAATTTTTAATTTGTACATAATATTATATTTATATGTTAAAAATAAAATAAAATTTTTTATAATATTTTTGTGGTTAAATAAAGTACAAAAATACTTTTCAAAATTTAAGTTAACTTATGATACTTCTTTCGAAAATAGTCTAGTTTAATATACATTCGATTCGTCCAACTAGAACGCAGTTTATAGTTAAATAAATATTATTATAGTTATTATAGGAAACAAATATGGATCACCTAAATGTAGTTTGTAGAATTTCAGAATTATTTTATAATATAATATATTATATACTGTATGATAATTTAACGTTCATTTTCGATAACCACGGTATCTTACATGTTTGTTTCTACAACACTATTAAATCTTCCCTTTATAATTTTATGGTACTTTTCAAAATCTTTATCTGATATCTATTATAATCTATAAAATAATTTATTTTTTATTTTTTAAGAATCAAATAATATAGGTAATAAACAAGGATGGCAAATTTGTAGCACGTATGCCCAATGGGGCACGTCAACAATTTTTTAAGGCACGTGATTTTTTTTTAAAAATATGGAACGTAGGCAATAACAAAAAATAAATTTACTTTTTGGTTCAGAAGGTTGGATCAATTTTCCATCTCTTTTGTAGGTAAATAATAAACTATCTTTAATTTAAGATTTATTTAAATTCATTATAGTTTCCAAATTTAAAATTTTATATAACAATGATTTTTGAGAATGTTATTGTTATGAATTTATATAACTATATTATATTGTTTTATGTTTTACTATCATACAACATTCCAAAATACTAAATACATAAAAAAAAAAATAATAGGTTTATACTATGTGTTATAATGACTTATGTTTTAGGTAGATTTTTTCCCAGATGTCTAGTTTGATACTTTAATGCAATGTTATGTTATGTTGGGATATTTTTGTTTTTACTAGAAGCTTTCTTTAGACAGCTTTTTTATGTATATTTGCTTTATTATTTTTTTCGTGCTATTAATATTATTGTAGAAAACATCAAAAACTTGAATAAAAGATAATTGGGCACAAAAACAAAACCGTAGAGAATTACTTATATGTAACTCTAACCGTAGGGCACTGATTTAAAAAAAACTCATAAATTTTAATAAACTAAATATGTATCTACTTTATAAGGTTGGGAAGATAAAAATATTAAATTTATAGGGATATATATCAATATAGGAAAAACCTTTAATGGAAAATATAAAATTATTATTTGACAAATTAAAATATATCAAAAATACAGAACCTTATACTGTTCAATTTTATGTTTGAATTGTAATACTCAAACGATATAACATTGTTAGAATTTTCTACAAAACAAATCATTAATCATTGGCTGGTATGATGGCAGGTTTTAAAAATATTTGTAAATCAAGTGTAAGTTGAAAAAACAAAAAGTTAAGCAAGAAATTATATTATTCTCTTTTTCTCTTAAATCATTGTTAACTTTTGTTAATTATCTACGGAGACTTTTTTAGAAATATATATTGTATAATTGATGATAAACGTTTTTTGCATAGGGAAATACCGCGGATATAAAAAATAGCTGGTATTGCGGTTAGTGGTTACGGTTGATATGGTAGGTATACCAATTGTGTACTTAGTGTACATAACTGCGATATGGTCGTCATCAATTTATACAGTTATCGTTAGGTATAAATATCATTTACCAGACCTTTTGTTTGCCGTGGGGTTATTGGCGGTTAAAAAATGAATATAAATAGTGAGTGTTTTGAGAGAGAAAAATCGAGGAAATTACAAGACCGCCGGCGATACCGCTGCGAGAAAACCGAAGGGGAATATTCCTGTTTGTGTGTATAACAATCATTAACTTTTTTTTTTAGCTCTCTGTCTATCTTTTAAACAAATATCGATATGTTTTCGATTTGAGTAAGGTCTGAATAATATTTTAAAATGCAACAGCACACGTTGCCTAGTTTATACCAATGTAATATGCGCACATAGCAGTTTTGTAACTTTTATTGGCTATAATATAATAATAAGTATTATTATTATTATGTATCGCAGTTAGTATATTTTTTTAACGGTTTATTATGTATTCTAGTCTTTAAGGTTTCGATGTTTTTATTTAAATTTATTATTTGTATTGTTATAAAAAAACATACTAAATTTTAAAACGTTTCAAATTGCAATTTACACTATATTGTTTATAATAGTTTTGATTAGATTTTTTTGGAAATTAACATTTCGTATTGTTTTAATATCGTGATTCAATTGTATATAAATAATAAAATATTAATTATACAATACAGTGTAATTTTAAATTATGTTATATTATTTAAACTGATTGTTTTACTAAAATAATAATTATTTGTTATATCGTTAATTATAATTAACTTAATATATATTTTAGTTAAACAATTTAATAATCTGTATTGTATGCAAAATATACGTATTGAGTTTTTGATCCATTCCCAAGTTATCATCGAACTTTTAAGTTATTCATAATACTTTCATAAAATTATAACTGTCAATTTCATTTAAATTAATCGAAAAATTGAAATCATTTAGATTTTTAATTAGGTATTATTTATTTAATTATGATGTAAACTTTAATATTTTATTATTTTATAACTAATTTTTTGTGTTCCAACTCTTATTGTTTATTCAAATTTCATAAAAACTATATAATTATCAATAATCTAATTATATCTTTCCTAAGTTATATTCAAAGTCACACAATTAAATTAAATACCTTATTATGATTTCTTATTTTTAATCTAGATATTCAATTTAGTATTTAATATAATATTAATTATTCAAATCATCTATGCTCATAACGTAAGTATTAAGTTGTGATTGGTAATATAAGTACTCAAATAAAACTCAGTAAAATATAAATTATACGGAAAATGTAAAAATTAAAAATAGTTATAGAAGCAATAATTATATACCTATTTGATACCAAATAAAAATACATTCTTACTCGGACATCTACATAGTTATTTTAATTGTTTTATTTCAGTCCTCAAAACATGTACACGTTATTGATACCTGTAATAGAAATATATTATTCTAAATTTGCGAACACACGTTTACTTAAATCTTAAAAGACTTGGTACTAATGGTACTGCTACTGAAATTTAAAAATCCTCACGAATTATAATATTGTATTTCATTTTTTTCCATTTCGTTAATTTTTGTGAATCTTGACTAGATTTACAATTAGGTTGACTTATAATAAATATATATATAAACACAGTACAGTGTAGGCCTATCTAGCTATCTATTTAATCATGGGTCATGATTATATTGACTCTACATTAATAAATTGCATCTTACGTTGTGCACTAGTTGAACTTTATTGGACACTTGTTGCAGGATTTTATCGGAAGTAATTTTATTATTTATTCAGATTTAAATCATCATAATTTTATTTTTAAACTTATATATATATATATGTAAGATGTAACTATTATATTCATCTGTGTATTTTCGATCGTAATTATTATTGTTTTCCTATAATTTACATAGATAATTTTTGTTGGTTTAGAATTAAAATTTTAACCCATAGAATAAATACAAATATATTTTTCAAGATCAAATACTTAAGTATAATATAAATTAAGTGGTTTTAGGAATGTTTAAAATTATTAAAATGTAAACTTAAATGAAAGTAAAATTAACTTAACTTAAAAAGTTTTGTAAAATTTAAATACCTATATATTTTATAAAATTGAATACATTATTTTATTTTATATATATATATATTTTAATTTTATCTTCAATTATTATTATATTTATTTTTTATGTACCTATGACGAGTATAAACTATTTATTATATATTGACAACTAAAATTATTAAAATTTAAAACATTTGTTGAACTCTAGTAAATTTAAATGTTATTAAATTTTATTTTATACACGAGTACCTATATCATTTAACTTAATTTCATAAAAAATATATATTATATTGAAAAATAACTTGGTATTTTAGAAAAAGATTGTCTCGTTAAGTTATAAGTCACTAGGTACTTATAAAGTAACTCGTTATGTAACTTAATTAAAATTAACTTAACCTTTTATTTTTAACTCGTTAGTTTTCATTTTCGTTTAAATAATATAATTTATTTTATATAACTTAGTTAGTAAGAACTGAAAAAAAAAACCATACAAACATGAAAATTCAATAACATCCAAACCTTAATAATAGTCAAATACATGATAAAAATTTAGAATATATTTTTTTTATGTTGTTCCGTCTTATAAAATGAAGAACTTTCTTATTATGTTTTATTATGAAATAAAATTAGTTTCTTTCTAAGCTACGATTGTTATAAAACTATTATCTATATGGTATCACTATACTAGACATCAGTGGTGTTCAGAGTGTACATAAATAATGAGCGTTAAAGTTTTGTCGCGAAAAAGCTGAATTGTTTAGCTAGGTGATTTAGGATTAAACGTACTTTGTATAAGCACCGCGGAAATAATGCATTATTATAATAAAGCTATGAAATATATTTCGTTCAGTGAATGGCTAAATACATAGGTATGACAGCAACTGTGTAAAATGTTATAGATTTCGCATGTATTATTATTCCATGATATTTTATGAAAGAAAATTTCAACTGGCAGTGATCCATAGAGTAGATTATTATTACCTGCTTAAATCATGTGAAATATATCACTCAATATTTACGTGTGACCAATTATTACTGTTATTTGTTAATGATAATAATTGATAATGAATTCACTGTCAGTGGCCGCCATGACACCTGATGATCACAAAGTTGCTGTCATATCTATTTTTACAATTTAGTGGACCAATTAAATTTGCAGTAATTATATTTAGATCACATTACCTGAGATTTAAAAAAGTGGGAAAGGCCGATTGTGGACGTTCGGTCCTCAGAGAAATTAGTGGTTTATTATAATAATTAAGATTTAAATGCAATGATATTACATTAAAAAATACGATTCTGAGCATATCTCAATATATTGCAATGTATTATACTAGTAATTCATTTCAAAATTTACCACGAATGTCAATTACATATGTATATATGCAAAATAAATTTCAAATCCCTATGATCAATATTCAAGGAATATTCCTTTTCCATCATTCCTTTTTTAAGGAAAAACTTTTGGGAAATACAAAAAATGTGTTAAATAAAGTACCAATTAAATGAAATTCAGTATAAAATTGGTATCCCACTGGTGATAATTATTTTCTACCTGAAAAAAAGTTTTCATACATTAAAAAAAAGCCTATAAACATTGACGATTTTCTGCTTTTCAAGGAAAAACTTTTGGGAAATTCGAAAAATGAGCTAAAGAAAATACCAACCAGATGAATTTTGGTATAGAAAGGGTTTCCTATTTGTGGTAATAGGACCTATATTTCTACCCAAAAAATGGTTTTCATATATCAGAAAAAAGCATAAAAAAATTGCCGATTATCCGTATTTCAAAAAAAAACTTTTGGGAAATTCGAAAAATGAGCTGAATAAAGTATTAAGAGGACACGATTTGCTACCCAAAGCAGAAATGTAAGTGAGTATAGCAAAATGAAATTTGGTATAGAAAGGTTCCCTTTTTGTGGTAATTGGACTATTATTTCTACTCGAAAAAAGGATTTTTATAGATCAAAAAAAAAGTAATAAAAAGTCTAAAAAAAAATTTGCTTGTTTAGATTTTCAAAATATTTTGTAAAAAGATTAAGTAATATAGTATTGGACTTCTATAAGATTTTCAAACAGATAATCCTAAATTGTAGGTTATATTAATTTTTTTTGGGAAAATGTTCAAAGCTCTATATTTTTCCAAATAATTAACTATTCCATTCCAAAATTTCACCACGTTTGTAAATAACCTATGTTAGTACTCAAAAAAGTTTTCAAGTCCCTACTATTAAAACTTAATAAGAAATCACGAAAAAAAAATATAATAAAAAGCGTATAAAAAATTGCTAATTTTCCGCTTATTAAGGAAAAACTTTTGGGAAATTCTAAAATTGAGCTGAATAAAGTACCAAGTAGATAACATTTGCTCCGCTCAGAATCTAAAAAAAATATTGTCCGCAGATGTTGTATAATACATTAATTGTTTAGTAATTTATAGTTATAAATAGTAAATTGAAAATACTATTATTGTCATTAAATTTTAAATGAATGTTTACGTTCGTAAACTTTATTTCCGTTATATTAAAATTATTCAAGGAACAATAGAATTATTTTTCAGGTAGTGAACTATATATATGGATTATATTATATGGATATTTAGCCGTATGTTCAGTATATATCGTAATATTTGAGATGTCATCGTAATATTGTTAATCAATCGCAGTAATAAGGATTGGCGTTATAAATTAAAAGATTTAATAATAAATTTACGTAGGTGACCGATACGACCCGCGCTATTGCGCTAGTATACGGTGTGGTGTTCTCGTGTCTCGTGTGCAGCGTTGTACAAAGATAACAGATAATTGATTTTAAATTTATCTATATTAGATAAATAGATAACACTTACATTTTTTATCTAGATTGGAGATAAATGATGACCAATTTTATCTAGATAAAAAAACGGATAATTAATATTTAATATTGTAGATCCAACGTTCGTACTTGGCGTAAACCATAGTTGTTATTATCGTACCTAATTATTATGTAAATATTATTATTATTAATTATAAAATATCTGATACTCCAGTTAAAACTGAAGCGCGGTTTAAAATAATTTTGTGTTAAAATTTTTCAATTAAATAAAACAAAAATCCTGAAATTCACCATCATAATAAAACTATGAAGTCGGACCATCATATTTTTCATAGAAATATACTTTTTAATTTGGTTATTTTCAAATCTCCCATAATTTAAAAAATAAAAAGTTTTATATTTGTATACCACGTCTTTTTTTAAAATAAGTATTTAATATAATAACATATAAAATATATAGTTTGTTCTCTATTTAATAATTAAAAAAAAAAAATTGAATTCTACAATTTTTTTTTTGAGGATATATTGCAATTAGTAAATAGATCTGGGACACTCTGTATATTAATCCATATTAATTTGATTACATACATTTACATTTCACCAGACGGAGTGGATTTAGTAAATGATTTTTACTGGAGAAACTACTTGATTTTACGTCAGCAAAAATATTATAGTGTCATTATTATAAACAATACATAACATTTTCTTTTTTGATATTTTCGCTTCCACTTTCAAGTTTGATAGAAATTATTTCAATTTTTTTTTTTTGACATAAATATATTAGATAAATTAGATAAATCAGATTGAAATCGGTTTCCATACCTAATGAAATGTTGATAATGTTAGTCTGATCTATCATTATCTGAATGCAAACACCCTTCAATTGTTCGCGACAACTGACACATTCACGTCTGAGTGAGTATCTATTATCTACACATCTAGTTACGATGTTAAGTAGGTAATCAATTTATTTATTTTCATTCCATGAATTGCCTATATACAGTGCTTTAATGAACAACCATTATCAATTCCGTCAATGGTATTATTATAATATCAGCTAATGTATCAAATCACTGTATAGTTAAATGTTAATCATTTTCCGAGTAGTACTTTTATAACATATGAGACTGTTATGTACAATTACGGTACTGTTCACCTAGTGTTTCACCAGTAAACACATGTTCTTCGGCAGATTTGTTTGATGGAATCCCAATTTCCGAGGATATTATAACTGGTTAGGCTATTTTTGAACTAAAAGATTAAAATTCATCTACCTAGTTGATTTCTATAGGATCAGAGACACTAATATATTATTTCGTATTCACCATTAGTTCTAAATAAAAAGTAACTTTTAAATGAACAACATAAGGTAGTATTATTTTACTATTAACAATAATGATGATTATATATTATATAAGTAAATCATACATCTGCTATTTGAATCCAACGACAACCAAAAGTAATCCAGATGGCAGATGGCGAATACACCTACGGCCAATATGATTTTATGTAAAAAATATATAAAATAATATTACTATTAAAAAATACCTCGCGTTATCACGGTAACGAGGCGATTAAATATTATCTAATTTAAATAATGTATTGAAATTGAACGTCACGTCTCTCTCCTGTCATACGTGCTGGACTCAACTTCCAAGTATTTTAAGACTAATTGACACAAAATTAGAGAAACTGTCACATAATGTGATTACTCACATTTAACCCATTAATATGTTTAATAATAGTAACGTTTTGTCAGTAACACAAAACTTAAAACTATATGTATGTGAGCGAAAGAGAGTGATACGTATAATATTATTTTAGGTTGAAAACCTAATTGAATATGTGAAAAATTGATAAGTTAACAAGATGTACAAAGTATTATATTATATTATTTACTAGCTCTATTGATCTGAAATTATTGCATAGAAATGATTGAAAATGTTTCTCAAATTTGATTATTCAATAATAAACGAAACATAGAAAAGCATTTGTTTTATGAAAATTAGAGCTCGACTAATAAAACAAATTGAATACATTAAGAATATTTTCAAAATATTATAGTCATTGCTAAATTGATGCCTACTCAATTTAACATGCACCAAAATAAATACCAAAACTTTTTATTTAATTATTACGATAACCTTTCCAGGATTATGTTATAGTCTAATGGAAAAAATGGTAGGTATCGATAAGTTGAACGTCAAAGTAACAAAAAAATGAACAAACTTGCATTCCTACATTTTTTTTTTCATTGAAATTAAATATCGACTATACATAAACGCGTGGGGCCACCGATAATGTGGAATAGGGAAGAAACTTTGCGTGCTTGACTTTGGGGTGTTGACACGAAAACTAGGAGTGTATATACAGGGATAAAAATATACACATAATATATTATATACAAGTAAATAATGTACAGCTGTGTTTTAGCTGACAATATTCTTTATCCGACAATCGGATGTAAAAAAAAATCTTGCCCGAAGGTCTCCGAAAGCTTACGACAACATTCGCAATAAAACTGCAATTCACTCGCGTACACACATTATATAATTTTAAATAAATAATGCACATCATCGTGTATTAAAATATAAGAGTTTTTGCCGAAATAAGGTTGTTTAAATAAAAATACATATTACAGTTCATATTTTTTTATCTTTTAATTACCTGCCTATGGAAACCCCATTCCGGTTATTAAATTATAATTATAATATACATTTATATTATGAAGTTTTATTTTATAACAAAAGTCTTATAGAGAGAAATTATAATGGCTCACTACGAGAGTTATGATATCGTCATTATGTTAATACTATATTATTTATTAATTTTTCACGTACAATTTAATGTTTTAATATTTCATACTTAATAATATTATATTGCAATGGACCACTAAAAACATATTTGGATAGATGATAGTTAAATATAGCGGAATAAGTATTTATATAGGAATATAATACTATACTATATTACTACACGCATACGACGATATTTTACGGTCCGTGTAAGATATTGCCTTTTAAAACTACCGTCTGGGGAATATCACCATCGACAACAGTTACATTTTTAGATTTGTTTTTAATCCCTATGGAAGAATAGGTTTTTTATATTGATCGTTTACACCTTAAAAAAGTTTTGGTATTATTTTATTTTAAAACATTTTATGGTTTTAAACCGAAATATGTGTTAATGGCGACTCGAATTTTTTTTAAAATAAAAGGTTTTATGCATAGTTTTATATTGTTAAAAACGTAATTAAATCGGTTAAAAAATCACGATGATTAGTCAGAATTATAAAAAGTAGGGAACGAATTAATTTCTAAAACATATTTATGACTCGCGGATTAACATTTTACAGTATTTTGCGTAGTTTAAAAGTAGTATGGTTATAATCAAAATAATATTTTCGCGGAACACGTAATAACGTAACTTAAGCATACCTATTGCACAGTTGTTAATATTAAAGTTTTTCAGTCATTATTACTCATTAAAATTTTAATAGGTTTTCTTGTTTGATTTGATGTTTTGGAAATTTAATTACTTCTCTATAATATAGTATTATAATATAACAGGAATATATCGTAGCTCGAGTATGTATATTATATAATTTATACTGTATATGGCCAACGGTTAGTTTATTGTATTTAGCCGTAAGGGGTTGATTCGCATATATTAAATTTACACTTGATATATACATGTAAAGCATTTCATATTATTATAGACAAAGTGTAAGTATGCATAATTTTTACTAATGATTTGTTGATATAGATTTTATTTTGATAGGACACCCTAAACATTATCAGTAATATGTCTGCGTAAGATGACGACGATTGTTTATTCAAAATTATACTATACATAGTGTAGTAAACACAAAATATTTGTTTATAGTTTAAATTTGGAACAATACACGAAACAAATGAATATGTAGGTAAAACATGTAGACTATAGTTTTTTGTTATACATAGTTTAGCATTATAATAATGAAATAATGGCACATCGTAAATAAATTTTTTATAAACTAGAATATTGAATATTGATGTCTGTTATACAGTTTATAGTGTGCAGTATACGTGGAACAATACGAGTGAAAAATCGTATACAGTATATATGTCATACTATTGCTTTTTTTTTGTATTTACTTTTTGTTAAATAATTATGTTACCTCCTATAGTTAAAGAAATGAAGTACTTTTTTAGAGTTATTTATACATTATTTTTAATAAATTAAATAGAGGGATGGGAATACAATTAATAATAAAATAAGGAGAGACATGTCATCATGGAATCATAGTGGTAATAATAATATATTCCTTCAATACCGACTATTCTTCTATTCTTTTTATTTTTATACTACTCTAAAATTGTGTCTGTTATAGCATATTATATTAAACGTAGTGCTGGTTAATTCAGTATAATATTATAATTTACAATACATGATTTGTTTAAAGTGAAAATAAAAGATCATCATCAACAATGAAATTTTTATTTTAATAATGAAATGAAGAGTGAGATATGAACTTTTAAAGTTTATTTATAAAATGTAAAAGTTAGAGTAAAAGAAGTGACGATGAATATATTATCCACTAACTAAATTTGCATTGCCATCAAAACGCTATAAATAGATTCGCCATAATGGCACACTAAACAATATTATAATGGTATATACTTAGATCGTAGGCACTATATTTATTTGTAATTTATATGATAATTATAATTAATAACTAATATGCCACTTGGTCGGCTTAAAATGAGATGCCTATGGAAACTATGTGCTACGTGCGTATTAATAATCTTCTAATGGGTAATACTTGTTAAGTTAAAATATGATATGGCGGAGACGGATGACTATTTAGATGTCTACTTATACGTTTTCACGACACTTTGATCTCGGCATTAGATTAAATTAATACAGACTACAATAAAATAAATACGTATTTCCGGTTCACGTCTATGTACGTCACGCATTAATCTATACTTGATGTTAAACCAAAAGTGTATACTTCTTTACTCCCTTTTCCAAAAATACCTTTTTTCTCTAAATTAATTCGTTTAAATCTAAATCTTATTCGTTTTTTCAATAAAAAAATATTCATGCATTTGTAATACTTAACTCAGTTATTATTATAGTATGAATAAAATGACTAACAAAACAAGTTTTGAAACAATTTAACAGTTGAAGAAATGTCTACAGTGAATTACAAATTATTATAAATAATTTGTATAATAATCTGCACTTAAAAATAATAACAATATTATCTATTTGTAAATTATATTATTTTTAATTTAAATTGTTAAAAATGGACCAAAGTTGTATTGTGCCTGTGTAATATAATATTATAAATATAATACAAATTATACATAGGTTTCAAATAAAATAAATAAATATTTAATTTTCTATTATTATGAATATAATAATATTATTAATGTAAAAAAAAACTATAATTTAAATTTTCTGTAAGAAAATATGTTAAAATTTAATGTATATTCAAATTTAAAAATAAATAATATAAATTTATACAAGTTCAGATGTAATCATCCTTTTTATGAAAACGGATATCGGTTTTTTAAAGTGTATGATATATTCTTAGGTACCAATTTTGGTATGAATCACGACATTTTGAAGTTTATATCATTTACGTATGTAGCATATTATAGGAAAATATATTTGTGTCAATCACGTGTAACTAATAATAATACTAATATAATATCAATATATTGATATTGTTTTAGAGATGAAATTTATAATATTATTAAAATTATAAATTATGTACCTAGTATTTATAGATTATATAAACCGTTGGTAAATGTATTATTCGAAAGCCGCGCTATTGTTTTCACTTCGTTATCATGATTTAATTTTATGCAAATATTATCGTATTACAATATAATGCATAGTGTTTATAAACAATATTATTGTTTTCCGATGAGTAAACAAAGAAATGGCAATAAAACAATGTTTGCCCATCATTGTGTTTGCAGCGCGTAGTATGACTTATTAGTAACGTCATTTCTATTAGCGTATAGTTTCGTGTGTAAATTTTTTCTTTTCTAATATACGAGATGGTCAAAATCAGAACACGTTTTCATACATGACTTTGAAGTTTTCCCGACCGTATTACACATTTGAACGTAGGTCGTAAAAACATACCGTACTTACGGAAGTATAATTTTTTAATGAGCTGCTTTTTACTCAATCGTACAGTTGTACGTTTATAAAAATATAACATTTTTTTTGCGACAATAGGAAAACGAATTGTGACAATGATATTATTATTATGATACGTTTGTTTTATATCGATTGTGTTGTGGCTTGAGGAAACAGTTGATTCGGTCGTTCATATCGCGGTAATGTCGATCGTCGGTGCGTGGTCCACAGATTTTGTAAAAAAAAAAACAACAGAAAAAAAAAATTGACGATTTTTTACCCTTGTCCGATCGAATGGCGCGCGGAGATCATCGCGAACGGTAAAGGTCGAACGTCGTGCATCGGCGATTATTATAAGCGAATCGAACCGTTAAGAGGTTGTTTGTTGGACCGAGAAGAATATCAGGGACACGAGTTCCTCAGATCGGCAGGGATGGACCGGCAGAGGAGAGGTTTTTACTGTTCCCCGAGGGCCGTACGCAGCAATAATATGCGTAATATTTCCGCCGCTTCCGAATCCATTGCGGTTATATAATAATAATAATGAGCCAATTATATCATTTCCGCGGCGAGAAACACTATCGTCGTAGTTGTTGTTATTATTATTACGTATCTAATAATAATATAAACAAAACTCACTCTCCCTTATTACTTCGTTTATACAGTTGGCCGTGTTTAAAGGTCGGCAAATCCATATCGAATTATCGGCCCGGAAAATAAACTTTTCAACCGATTTTCCACTGGTGTGTTTTATTATGCAAATAACTGTACGGTTAGGTTTAATGTGTAATCGTATTATAGTATATAAATACGACGTCAGCCGAGTACTTTTCTTCACGTATGCTTGTACAAATATTGTGTAACATAAAATAGATTCTCGCTATAAATAATATATCTAAATATTTTATACAGATTACGGTAGGTTTAATTTGTTGAGAGCTCGATATATTATATCGATATTTACCACGATAATGCTTTTGATTTGCATTGTCTTTAACGTCGTGACTTCTTTTCCTTTTATTCGGTTTACTACATCATAGAAACACGCGGATAAATAGTTTATATTATTCATATTTCAATAGAATTATAAGGTTAAAAAATATACCATCAATGGACGTAAAACATTTAAATATAACATTTATAAATTAAATAAAAACACATGTTTATTATCATGTTTCTAAATCTAATATATGAGTATTAATACAAATAGAAATATACTTAAACTTTTAAAATAGAAATATGCACAAAGTAGACAATTTCAAAGATATATCTAGAATCGATTTAATTCTATTTACTCATTTATACTGATAGAAAAATAAAGTATTATAATAATAAGAAAAGTACGATAAAAACGTGCTTATTATTTAAAGTATTTAGTAAACATTTAAAGGAACTTAAATAAATGACAAAATATACAATATTGAAAAATGTACTAAAAAATTGTGTAGGCTCAGAATTCGTGCTATCTTTATCCAATATGATGAAGCAAGAATGATATTAATAATAGATGTAAAATAAATCTAAACTCAAGTTGAATGGTTAGGTTATGCTGGAAGGATAGTCTCAGACTGCGGTATACGAAATTACGATTACAAATTCGCAATTATGGTTTTCGCCAAAATGGCAAAATAATTACAGTAATAATAATAATAATAATATTCAATCTATTGCCAGACAATATTATTATGTTGAAATAATAATAATAATAATAATAATAATAATAATAATCGAACGAAACATGTCATATTTTACGTACACGCGCAAAATGGCAAACGGCGATGACGTGCTACGCGGCGGGACGGTGGAGGGCCGAGGGTAAATATAATAAGGGAGGGAAAAAGGCCAAGTCTCTCCGGGGACGTATAAAAACCGAACGGGACTGCCGGCAAGGGCTCCCGGAGCTGTTATCCATCAATTAGCCGTCCCCTTCTATCGTACAGTCGCTATAAGACGAACCGGTGCTGCGCTTGCCAACTAACCGGCCGGCGGTGGCGGTTCGTTCCCGACGGAGTATAACTAACTATACAACATGATAGTTACCCTTCTCGCTTCGGAAGTCGGCCAAGTTACATGGCAATAACACAACAATACTATAACGGCGACGATGACGACGACTGTCTCGGGCTGTCTGTAAAATATATTATCATATACACGTGGTACGTTTACGTGACATTTTTGCGTGCACAGCAAAGCAACACTCGCCAAATAGTCTCCGGTGAGATGAACGCGCGGAGCGACACGAGGCGGATCGTATAATCTATTAAAAACGTTTAGAATCACAGCATTCATGTATGTGTATGTGTGTGTGTGTGTGTGTGTGTGTGACCATAAATGCGATTTGCAAAGGTATTCGTAACGTGAGACGTAAGTAGATCGAAGGGATCTGTCACATAAAAAATAAAAACAAAATTAATTATGTAAACGATTATTGTTAAATGGACATACAAAACAATAAGTTCATTTTTTTATTGTTAATATTGATATTCAAAGTTTTCATCGTAGGGACTTGAAAATTTATTTTACTGAGTATTCGCATAATATGTGTTCTACACATATTATGAAATAATTTTGAAATGGATTGGTTGATATTCTGACTAAATATTGAATTTTGAAATTTATCCAAAAATGCTTAGTATTACCTGTATTTTTGGGTTTGAACATTTTATAGAAGCCTAATCGTTAAATTACAATTTGTTTTTATTAGCTTCTAAAGTTTGAATATTTTGATATTTTTTGTGTTTTTAAAAAGGCTGAGGACACTTTTTCGGGTAGAAATAATCACCGAAGGGTATGCTTTCGGTAAAAAATTGCATCTTGTTGGTACTTTATTTAGATCAATTTTTGAATTTTTAAAAAGTTTTTCCTTGGGTGAAGAAAAATTACCAAAAGATAACGAAAAACCGGCAAAATTCAAGGAAATTGTAATTTTGACGAAATTGGTTTTAGATTTTTCATAATAACTATTGAAATTTTGAACGTAGGGACTTGAAAATTTTTTTGAGTGTGATCTTATAGGTCGTTTACATACGTAGTATTAATTTGGGATGGTTTATCATTATAATATATTATATCATATTAAGTTTCGTTCTAAATCGTATTTTCAAATGTAATGTCATTGCATTCAAATCTCAATTATAATAAACACTAATTTCTCTGAGGACTGAAGGGACGAAAGAGGAACGTCCAGAATCGGCCTTCCCGCTTTTTTATGTACTTACCTCATTTTATGATTTTCTTAAAAGTTTTCCTTTCCAATAAAGAAAACTACTAAACATGTTTCAAAAACTGCAATATTCACGGAAATTATAATTTTAATTAGTAATAGAAATTGTAGGAATTTGAAATTTTTTTCAATATTAATATAGTTATGTATGTGTATTGATGTATGATTTGTATAGTATTTTACAGTACCCCAAATATACTTATCTAAAATTAAAAATATATTATATTATGTTTGAACTTATATCTTCAAATATGTCAATATTATTTGCTATTGAAAAATTGGTCGCGATTGAGAAACGATATGGTTAATTGGAGTTGATTTTCTTCATTAAACTAGTTAATGTACATTGATGGAATGTCATAATGCTATTTCACAGTTGTCGAAAACATTTTATATAGTAGACATTAGTGTATTTTCGTTTTATGAATTTAAATATGCTGTACAAAATTATGTATAATATGTTTCTTATAAACTATTGTTATAGTATATTTCTAATTAATCAAAATTCCATTCATCATAGTGTGTCAAAAAACATTATTAGTCTCGTTTTAATTCAAATTATATTAAATAACAAATGGTTTTACTTTTAAAAAAAAGTTAATTCATTTATTTATTTATTTTCATTATTTGTTATTAAGCATATATATCATTTATTATATAATTATAATATTGTATATAAAAAAAAAGAGAACATATATGATAAATATATATATGATTCTTGAATTTTGATAAGAATTGAAAAATATATTAATAACTTAAAAGAATATCATAACTTTGTTGTTATCTGATACATGTGATGAAAGAAGTTTTGGTTTTAATAATAAAAAAGGTATGGATATAATATAAAGTATAATTTAAAATGTGTATTAATTTAAACTTCCAATACTTCTAAATGGATGATGAAACAGTGAACAATATATTGTTTTATTTAATTTATATAATCCATTCGAAGAATAGAACTAACCAAGCAATGGTGAGAAAACAAACATAGTTAAGTTAAAAATTAAATTAAAAAACAAAAATTACTTAAGTTATATTTATTTTTAGTTATAATTACTATTTTTACTCGTTTAATACGAGTAAGGTTATGATAATTATATCTTTAAAAATGTTTTATTTATTTAGTCAATATAAAAAAATAATATTAATTAAAAATTAAGTTAATACTAATATTATATTGTAAACAGTTTAGAGTATTTTGTACAAATAAAGTTAAATCAATCAAATTTATAATAATGGTTTAGTTTATTATGATCTATCATTTTTTAAAATCGTTGTACGAATGAAAATAAGCGAAATAATTAAACATCCTATAAGTATTACAAAAATTATTTTCTAATGATGTGCATGAAATAAAATTATAATTGATCAGGTAGGTATTAAGATTGTTAATTTTTTTGTATTACATATTATACTTACCAGAAGGATATTTAATTTTTGTATAATATTTTAATAATTTCATTGATTATACATAGAAATTGTCAAAGAGTGTAAAAATAAAAATAAATGTATGTGAATTTATTTATCAGGAGATTAAATATATATATATATATATATATGTATATTGTATATAATAATATAATAACAGGACATTGTATTAATTGAGTCTGTGAAAAATGTGTCGTGGTTTGGTATTAAAAACCATAAATAATCCGTCGTTTTAACATTCTCTCTGCCCCAAGGTAACGTTTAATTTTTTCCCGTCCCTCGAAGGCAAGGCTCGCAATAACTCAAAGTTATCACACCGCAGGTGAGAACGATAAATCCCAGGAAAGTGCTAATTACCGCTTAAAGTAGTTCACGTCCTCGATGCGTGAAAAATGCGAACACGTCATATTATTATCCTGCTCCGGATTTTCTATACAATATGTATCTATACTGTATAGATAGATGTATAAGATATATATATATATATATATATAGATTCTATAAGAATCTGCTGTTTCTATAGTATATAAATATTGTCTAATAACATACATATGATGTTATTTTCTGTTTGTCCGGGTCAATAGTTTATAAATATTTTGTCGTTATTCACCCTGAATACCTCAAGTAAGTGTAAAAAAAAAATATTTAACAGCAAAAACACATTTTTATTGTTTTAATAAGAACTATAAACAATAAGTTGCATGAAGCATTTTGATTATAACAAATTGCACGAGAAAATCGGATTTGATTAGAATGAACTATATAATTTATAGTTTATTTTTTTATGCTTTACTTTTGATGATAATATATAGTACTTAATTTTTTTTTGAAATTTCGCACATGAGATTTTAAATGACACATTGATATTTTATGTTTTTCTTTTTTAAATAAGACATTATTGTATAATAAATAGATATAGATAAATAAATAAATGGACACTTTGATATCTACTATAACTTATTATAAATTGCACATTTTATTATATGCAGAATACTATAATAGTTCTTTTTCGAAAAAAATACTTTATTCACATACGTTTTGTGAAATATTTTTTAGTATAAAATTAAATTTTTGCTTCTCATATAACATGTAGTACGCTAGTACTGTATTTTTAAATATAGGCAGAAAGTCAGAAGTAAAGAGGCATATTCTCCTATTTCCTTCTTGTCAAAATATTTACATTTTTATAACTACATGATTTCCTAACCTAAATTCAAAGAAAATAATGTAGTTATATAATTACATTTTTAGAAAATTCAAGTCTATAAAATATTTTACCTTAATACAAATAAATAAATTATTACATTTATTAATTTAGATAAATCAATAATTATTATAAAGTAAATGTGACTTAACTATATATAACCACAAGTGATTTTCAAAAAGATTCTATAAATTCAATATTAAAATACAAAAAATTATATAAACAAACACAATAGGACACTAAATGGGCTGTATTATTATAATATTACATTATTTATTTAATCTTTAGATCAGGTATATTAAATTTGTTTAGTAAATAAAATAATATCTGTGATATTCTGTCCAGGTTAGGGACTGTTGTCTCTTTTTTTCAATATTGGTGGTTTCAAAGGGATTGTGTAAACACTACGAAACAGTATTAAAGTTATATTAAATTTGGAAACGATTATACGAGCATCCGGGTCGTATTTTAAAAGCTATTATGAATGTCTTTGTTCTTTTTATGATAAAAAATACCTTAAACATCATAAGTACCTAACCAAACTTATATTATATTATATAAAATAAATATTAATATAAATTTAAAGACGTAATTGTTTGTATAATTTAATTTTAATTAAAGTATAGTTGTATAAAATAATGAACTTTTATATTCTTTTGTAGATATTAAAATTAAATCGAATTTCTTATTTTAACATTATATTTTAGAACTTTGTACTTATATATTTAGATCAAATGAAGTGTGATGAAAATAAATTGTGATCTTAATCCATTTTACAATCAAAATATGTCATGTACTACATGAAAATATTTTAAAAGTTTTAAATTAGTAATTACTATTAAAATTATTTTACTTTTATCTAATAGATATTAAATATTTAATGTTAATTTATAGAATTATCAAGATATACGTAATACGTATATTATAATTTTAATAACAATATATATATTGAATAAGTTATACCATGAACATTAGACTACAGGAATATTTTAAAATATAGGTTGGCTTAAGGTTAAAGAACATAAAGACATTTATTTACACAAATAAGCAAAATAATTTGAAATTAATTATGTTAAAATATAATTAAATGGAACCAATTACTCTTTATAAGTTTCTTTCATCATTATTATAATACAATTTAGCTATTCAAGTATAATACCGATGAAAGAGATAGATTCCAATAATGAGTAATTGTCTTGGAAATTCAATATTAACATTTCGTAGAATTAATTAATATTAGTTTAACTACTTAATAATTTAATTAATTTTAAAATAATATTCTTGGAATTACTGTAACTATTGTTTTTTTGGCCTTATTATAAAATAACATTACTATTACAATATAATTTATTTTTTGCAAATAAGAATATTTTTTAATAAAGAATTTAGTACATTTTAGAATGATAATTTTTATCGATTTATTCAATCATTTTTAATATAAAGTAAAAATTAATATTATTTTAGATTCTGTAAAAAATGAGTAATATATTAGTTTAAATAAAGATTTTTTAATAGTTCAAGGTTTGTTTAATTGGTGTGCTTTTTTTTTGTATTTAGTATTTTTTTTATCTCATTAAGCACTTTTCGGGTAGACAATTTTTATGGTACAATTACCATAAATAGGGTATGATTTTGGTAGACAATTCATCATCTACATCTAGTTATTACTTTATTCATATCATTTTTCGAATTTATCAAAATAGTTTAAAGAATAAGAAAAACTACTGAAAAACTGTAAAATTCATTGTAATTGTAATTTTGATAAACTAAATTTTAAATACTTTATGATAATTCATGAAATTTTAAACATAAGAATTGACTATTTTTCTAAGTATTAACATAGGTATTCCACATATAAAAAAGTATATGGAATTGTTTATTTTACGTCTAATTATAGATATTTTTTTTCCAAAAAAGTAACTTTTTCTCAATAATGTTCAATAAAATATACAGTTCTGAGTTTTACGGTTTGAAAATTTAATAGAAGGATTATAGTATATTACTTAATTCAGTTAAAAAAAATCTTAATTATAATATAACACAATAACATTCCACCACTGTAACCACGATAACCGAAAGGACAAAGGAAGAACGTCCAGAATTGACTATCCAGGTTTTTTTTTTAAATTTGCATTTTAAATTTTAAATTGTTTTTATTTTTATTAGTTTATTATAGTTTTTGTATAATTGTCTATGATGTGAACTATACATTTTAGAAAATTGTTATAAATCCCTTTTTTTGTAGAACTTCAAAAAGTTCAACTCACAATAAAAATGTTATTTTTAACACACTTTGGTACCTACATAGAAATTAATAATTCATATTTTTAGTCAAACCTATATGTAACACTATTCAATTTTTTGGTATATGAGAAAATCGCGAATATTGGATGTTATAAAAATTGTATATGTCGGAATTACATCAAATAAATATGTGGAAAATCAATACCTCAATTCAATTGAATATAAATCATATGGATATCATAAATAAATTATTATAATGGATAGACAGTACATTCGTAGAAATTTGAATTTCAAAGAAACCATCATATTAAAATCATTTCCTACCTATAAACTTATATAGGTATTTTATAAAAATATATATAACCTGGTAGGGTACTATAATAATAGTTGTAAGTAATATATAATTATTTGTTATTGTCTATTGTTATTTTGTGACATTATTAAAATTTAATCAAAAATCAATATACATATATATATATGTATATATTATACTTAAATAGGTTAGTATATCGGTTTGTATTAAACCAATGTATATTTTTATTGAGGCAATATACAAATATAGATTGTCTAAGTTAATTTCAATTATAGGTACGAATTATTTCGTCAAAAATTGAAATTAACTAACAATTTGGTATAATATGTAAGGTTTAATTAGGTTTAAATGTAAATTAGGCTGTAAATACTTCATGAAGTTTTTATAATTTTATATTTCAAAACTCGTTATCATTTTGTATGGAAACAATATGGTAAAGTTTTGTAATAATTAATATTATATCGTATACTTGAAATATTAATTTTTTTTATTGAAATTACCAGATACAATTTTAAACATATTTAGTTAACAAATCATTAATAATAATGGTATAAAAGTTCTCAGATTTAAATTTTGTAAAAGTGAGACAAACTTTTCACAGCTTATACTAAATAACACGTATAATATATGTATACGATGTTTGTAAATAAACGGATATTTTTTTGCTAGTTCAATACTAAACACATATTCATTACTAAACACACACGCACGTTTTGTTTTAACCATTTCGATTTTCAATATAATAATATACCTATATAATTGAACATTTAAAATATATATTTAACATTTAAACATTTAACTTGAATAATCATTGGTTCTATATTATAATATTGAAAATGTTTCATTTTAATTGTATTTTGAAAAAAAGAAATTTGATGATACGAAACAGGGTAATACAATAACTTGTTATAGACAGAAATCAATATTATGTACTATGTCATAACATCTAAAATATTTAAACCGTAGTTATGATCAATATAAACATGCAATCAGTTATAAATGTACAATACACAGTGCGTGGTATAATAGTATTAATCTTTTTCAATAAGATAAAATTATTGAATACAGAAAATTATTTATTATCGATCTAAAAGAGGGTTATTTCAAGAAATTCAAAATATTACATCCTGACTAGATATCAAAATTTAGCAGTATACCAGTTTAAAAATCGATATTGTTTCGTTAAAATCGGAACATCTGGTCACTTTGATATACAGTACCTATGTTATCTTTCATAGATCTGACATGTGTATATTGTAATTTTATAATTTATAATAAATTATAAAGGTAATAATTATTATCAATATTTCATTATTCATTATTATTTTCCAAATTCTATGATAAACAATATTTGTCACATAATATCATATTAAGTAGTTACATGTATTAACTCAATTCGCCAAAATAAAATAACAATTTACAAATGATAAGAATCCAGATGAAATTGGTTTGTGAAAAATTGGCGATCCTACCGATGTTCCATTTTGAACGATTTGCACACATCAAATATCATCAATTCGGTTTTATAATATAAAATTACTAACTAATACCAAACCGTTTGTGCACATTGTACGTATTAAAAATGATTATGGTTACTAGTAAGATTATATAATTCTTATTAAATTAATTAGAAGTGTTGGATGAGTATGTAGGTAGGCGGGGCGAGTGAGAATCATCTATTATTTCATAAAATAATCTCAGCGTATCCATTCTGAATTAATACGTTTTTAACGTTTTTAACGTATTTATGTCTTGTGGAGGACGCGTACTATTATTTTTTATACTTTTTACTATCGTCTTTTTTTTTTTTTTTTCGCATCTTTCTATATTCACTATGTCAAATACAGTTGACTAGCCAATTCAGTTAATTTATCGAATTACTACGTCATATACGAGTTATATTATTTCGTAGTTATTTTACGTGATAAGGCCACATCGACGCAGACGCAAGTAACGTACGTATGCAGTCGAGAAAAGATACGTTCTATAATATTACTGTGTATAATAATATGTTGTTTGTTGTGCACGAAAATCGTATTGCGAGCAGATGTCCCGCGACGTCGAAACGAATAATACAAAACGTTGACGAGGGTCGTAGCGTTTACAATGGAGAACGGTCTCCCTAATGATACATATCAAAAGCCAAATATCGTGTTCATATTTTGTTAATAATAAATAATAATCGAATGCATAAAACGCACACGTTCGCGGACGAAACGTCTGTCGAATTTATAATAATAATTTACAAACCATTATGGTGTATCGTATTATAATAATATTTCCCAGAAAATCAGGACGAAAACGTATGCGGATAAAATTAAACAAAAATTATAAAAAAAATATTACTTACTTACGAAACACGATTGCATAATTTACAGCGCGTAGATGGTTATTATTATTATTATTATAATTATTTTCACCGTGATAACGATCATCGATCGACATTAGGTATTTACATTTACATAATATATATATATATACCTTCCTATTATACGAACGGAGTTCGTAAACACGACGTGATTTTTTTTCAAGTATATTATAATATTATAATAGTTGGTTTTATTTGTTTACGGTGTTAAATGACGCGGAAAAATCATAATTTCACGGATGTGGCAGATGGCGGAAATAAAACTTTGTACGTTAGCTCCGTCAAGTGATAGAAACATTCGCTAAATGTTTTTCCTGTATATCATATTGTTTTCGGAATAGATTACCGACCGTCGATATTATTATCGTTTGTATTATAGTTTCGATGTCCGGAAATATATTTACATATCGTGGAAATCACGCATTATATAAATGTATATAACAGAGGGTGCCTCTGATAATGATGTGATCTGACAATCCTAGTGATTGTATATTTAGTCAATTTTGTGTACATATTTTTAAAAATGTTTCATTGATCTTGTAATTACAAAATTAATATTTTTATTTTGAATTTAATTAATATAATGTTTTGAATATTTCATTAAAGTTTAGTACTTTCTTAACTTTCTAATAAATTTTGAAATTTTTGAAATTTTGCATTTTGGAAATTCATTATTAATTTTAATGGTGAAAACAGCAACCGATATTCATTTGTTTTATGTGCAATATAAGTACAATGATTTTTCGCTCCTATACAGAACGAATGTTTCACTCTTAAAATAATATCTTCGTTTTAAAATTGGACTGTTTATAATTATTATCATCTAAGTTTTATATAATATATTAATATTACAAATCAGTAATTCAGATAAAATAATATCATAAAAATATTTTTATAAATACTTATTTATTAGTTGTCCAATTTAGAATATTTATTAAATATCAATATTCAATTTCAATAACTCTTTTTTAGCCATCAGTAATTTTTTAAAATTTAACTAAAATCTATCCCTTCAAAAATATGGTACCCTATACGGTTGCATAGTTCGCAGATTCATGAATCCACCATTATATAAGTTGGTATATATTATGACCATTTGTATTACTTTAATTACTTATATTAATTATATTTACTATAATACTAGCCATAATTATTATATTATTACTACGACCTAATAATAATAATTAATAAATTATAATGTTTTTACTATAATTAAATTAAGATAATATTTCTAAAATGTTGATATTGAAAATAAACAACCTAGGTTAAGTTATAATAATCAACTAATAATAATAAGAGTTTGTACAATTGTTATTTTAATATTCAAATTTATAACATGGAAAGAATAATTTTAGACAAATGAAAAACAACAAAATTATGTCTAAAAATACCAAATTTATAGCATCAAGACAGATAATTTATTAAATATTTTTGGAAAATATTATATTGACAGCATCTAAGTTATAAAGTAACCTTTTATTAGATTTTTCAGTGAAAACTCTTTATATAGTGTGGTTATCCATAAGGATATTTTTTTAGCGATTTCATATTTTCATCATTTTAAAAATAATTTTAGATCGTTATTTATTTTAAAGTTTCTAGAAATAAAATTTTCGATTTCTGTTAGTTATTTACATACCTGTATGTAGTGTAGGTATATGGACTTTTGATCAGTTGTCAAATACGGTTTTAATCGTGTATTCAATTTAATGTCATATTATGTTGCCCTCACCAAGTCTTTTTGCGAAATGTTTCGATAAAATCATTATTTAATAGTCATGAGTTGATGACATATTATTATTATTTATTTTGATTAAGTACCCTGTTATTTAACAATGTATACGTTTTGATCGTATATCGTATATCATTATAAACTTTGATAATATTACGTTCAATAAAATGTAGTGAAAAATATTAATAATATTGTAAAATTATAAGTGTTTATGAATAAATTATTATTATGTTCGGATTTTTGTGTACACTATTTTATAGGTTGTGTAAAGTAAAAACTGAAACCTTTTAAGTCATCTTGTCATCTTCAAGTCTAAATTTAAACCCTAATCACCGTCGACTGGGGCGCGTAGGTCAAGAGATTAGAACGTACGACAATGGTATTATTAAGTGTAAATTACGACTTATAACAAGTTTTGAATTTCTATGTTAGAGAATCACAAGACGCGTGTGCCTGTTTCTTTTAAACAAATACGTTACATATCATATTAAAATGACATCGTCGGAAACAAAAACAGCAATTTAATGATAAATCATTCATATTATAACTTATATAATAAGAAGTAATAAGATTTCTTTCAGAAATGTTTATTATCAGACATAATAATAATAAATATTATTATTTGGTTTCTAAAGTATGCCATATTATTTTCATCTTATTAATGTAGTTTGAATTATTTTGGAATGATTTATATACTAAATCCGCCTGTTAAATGTATGAACGTGAATTAAAAAAATTTAAATATTTTAGGATATGATAAACTTTGTTATATTATATTATGTTAGGATTATAATTATTCTATTCTCATTGGTTTTAACCAAGGAATTGAATGTCCCAGAACTTAGAAGAAATTGGGTGTGAGATGGGAGTTGAATTGTCCTAGGTTTCCTCACTTTCCCATATATACAATAAATTATTATTAAATGGTTGGAAATAACCCAGGGTGTTCGAATTTTGCGACATATGTACTCAAATACCGCCGGATAACCCGAAAATACATAGGTAGGTACCTATTGAAAATACAACATTTGCTTATTTTCATCCTGATCGTTCAGTAGAAATTTTAAACAAAATATTTTACGCTAACTTGTAGCTCGTAGGTATATAATTAGAATAATACCATTTTATTGCTGTAATCCCAATGTGGACTTGCAGGTTAATTGTGAATGTTACCCAGATGTTAGTCAGGAAAATTAGTAAAACAAAATAAGTATATTGGGAAAAATCGAGTAACTTTTATAATCGAAATGTAGTTGCCTAAAAGTTTTTACAATTAACAGAGCTGTTTAATTAGTATCTATGAAGTTTATATCATGTTACAATATTGTATTTATTTTATATTTTTTTAAGGATTTTTAATATAAATAATAATTACTATTATTTATTGAGATTATTTTAAATATTTTTTTTATACAAATATAATACATAATGTCTCATTTTATAGGTACAAATGTATATTACTTTACAATAATAAATATTATAAAATTCATATTATCTATATAATTTATTTTGAATTACATTAAAATCTAATTTATAATATGGCTTATGTTCAGTGATCGATGAATAATGATTTAACATATTTTAGTTTTATCGTTATGGATAAAAAGAAAACTCAAAATGATAGTATCTATAATGTTAGTTAATAGAATTTTATTAAATAAATAATATTTGTATCATTCTTTGAATTAGAAAAAAAAATGGATAAATAAATTATGCTATTAAAATTATATATTTATATATAGTATTTCGTATTAAATTATAATATTTTTTTTTTAGTAAGTCGGATCTGGCCATTATTTATTATTAATAGTTTTACTTGACAGAATATAAATAATTTAATAATTTAATAATTTATTTGTGCTGAGTATTTTAGGTATTATTTATAAATTAGTTGTCTGAGGTAAATTGTTAAATATATGGATTGGATAGAAAACAAATACATAATAATGTGCAAAATTAAAAATAAGCTGTAAGGTACAAGAGTGAAATTGTAAAATACTCAAGTTTATCCTTTCATTTCTATACAATATATAATAATATGATAAGTGATAAAATTATGTACATCTAAGTGTCTAACCGGTGGACGTTATATTTATCTAAACGTTTTGTTTAAACACATATTTTCCGTTTGCTCTTCCTTTGAAACATTCGAGAACGATTTGAGTTTCTCGTATAGGCCGTAATATATCTATGAGAAGTCGGGATAAGACTTTGTATTCAAATAGAAATCCATATAATATATTAGGTATATTCGAAATCAAATTTTACGCATCAAATACTGTAGAATATCGTTGGCACTGTTCCACTGCGATACACAGAAATAATATTGTTTGTCTTTAGCTCGAAACGTAAAATAAATTAGTTTCATGCAATATTAAAGTGTCATAAATACATTATGCAGTATTTAATCAAATAAACGATGATATTGTAATTGTAATTATTACATTATTACATCCATTTTATATTATTGTTAAAAATATTATTGATTATAATAATATTATAAAGGTATTATAAAGGTATATATATATATTGTTATTACGTATTAAATTTATAATATATTGCTTGCAGTTTTATATTAGAAATTCCAAAGTATTGTTCTTTTAATGTTTGTTATAAAAAGTTTTGTATTATAATTATTAGGTATATGAAAATCCATTCAGATTATATAACTTAAACTAAAAACAAAAATCGCGTATATTTTCAAAAATAAAAATAATGATTTTTACTCATCGCGTATAGTTCAAAGAAAAAGAAAAAGTTATCATTATTATTTTTGCTTTTGTCGGTGTCTATTGAAAAAATAAAATTGTTGCGTTTAACTTGGAAACTCGAAAAACCTTTACAACAACAACCACGAATAGAAAAATGGTATATAAATATATATATATATATATATATATAGGTATAGCAAACATCGGTAACTCGTTAAAAAACCAAGTCATTATTGCTGTCGTTAATGCGATCTGATATCGTTTCCCTTTTCGAATCCTATTTAGTCTTAAATGTGTTTTTCTCTTGTTTCTCCGGTCGCACTCTTCTTGCTTTTCATCAGGCAATTCGCATCGTTTACATCGTTTAAGATATATATATATATATATAGTTGTAGTTATCTTTTACCTCAATTATATATATTGTACTTATTATACGGACTCAGAGCAATCCCTAATGACATTCGAAATATATACAATATATTGATCGACCGTACGCGTCGTAACGATTAACAAACTCTTTTCTATGTACAGTACATTGGTACATAATACAAAGTGTTCAAAAAGTATTTATCCAATGTTCTCTTCACAAATATTTTTCAATTCCAATACTTTCTTTTTATATTTAACACACTGTTATAATTTATACACGTCATAATTGACGAAAATCGGAACTCAAAATCGTTTATGCCAGTGTACGAGAAAACAATCGAATACTTTTAATTTTCCATACTATAAAGGGTGACTATTATAACCAGTAGTGTTCCCATAAAATCTACTCTGTACGGCGTATAATCTCAAGCTTTTATTAAAAAATTATGGGTATACTACATAGGTATACTATCAAAGTCTCAAGTAAATCGCAAAACAAAAATAAATATTTATAGATTTGTTAGAATTTTTTTTTTTGTAATTACTCATGGATTTCCGCACTGTTATATTTTTATAAAGTAATTTATATAGTGTTTTGTGACTTGTACCTATACATTACGATTGCCCATCAAATAGTTATCATTCACAGAAACTTGATGTAGATGGGTAAATAGGAGATAGAAATATACCCGCTCCACAATTGTATTTGTATATTATGGTATATATAGCACTTGTTGACTTAGTATACTCTCATACAGGGATTGCGCTAAGAAAATTTCAAAATTGCACACGTACCTGAAGTGAGCTCATATTCGTGTTATTATAAGAGAAAATACTAAGCTTTCCAATTATAATCAAATCTCATACACTCTTCTCAAATTTAACTCGAACAATTTTTAAAATAAATATACTTCATAAATTTTTTTTCACTGAGTACTCAATACCCACCGGCCACTATCCGTGTTAAATCGTAATTTTTACTTTTTATTATTAATAGGTACTGCACAATTTGCGTTTTAGTCGTTTTAGAACTGCACATTTTGTACTGCACACTAGTGGAAGGCCTGCTCTCATAGAAATTCATGGAAACATCTCTGATTATAACATAGTACACTGTATAATTCTATATATTATATTATAACAACTTTACTAAGCCTCTCTCTTTACGAGTTTCCACGCATTCGACCCTTTTTTCTAACGCCGGCGGAGGGGACGCGACCACCGTCGCCGGATACTAAAATATATAGTCAATCAATCAACGACAATAACGGCATCGCGTTAATAATCCGGACGGCTTTGGTTACGCGGACCTAGCTGCAAAGGTCTCGAGTCCTCTGGAGAATTGAAAACGAAATTAAAAACCAGAACGAGGGTGGCGGATCTGTGTAGTTGGCCTTTAAACCGTATGTGTACGGCAATAATATAATGATAATAAGACATGGACATTATTCCTTGTCGGTTTTTCTGGCCGAGGAAACGAAAATGATGTCAGTACATTGCGTGGAATACGTACGCACCGCGTACAAGATGATCTGAATTTCGTGTGAAGGTAAACGATGAAAAATAATGAATTTCACGAATTTAACAAAATAACATCTAACACGAATTTCCGGTCATCCCGTATAGGTGAATTTTTATGAGAGGGGGACGAACATTGCAGATAAACTCACTATTATTTTTATTCTATCCCCGGCGAATTATTTACCCGAGGCACCAAACAATTTTCAAAAAAACATTTCTCTTGTCGTCGACTACGGGACTAAAACGTGCCCGGGTCGACCATTTTTATAATTACCGCGTTTGGTAACACGTTTAGCTCATGTTTCAGCGACGGCGGCGGTATATGTTTGAATCGACCTTTTGACCGTGACCACACACATTTTATGAACGCACCGAATTTCGACAATTGTTTCGGGTTACAAAACGTTTTCCATTGGTTATCTAATACGTATCAGAGTAATAAAATGTTACATCGAAGGTGGATGCATTTTTTCGCATAAAAAATCTTAACTGTTCATAAAACATCCCACCATAAGAATTTTATGACACTTAAAAGTTTATAATATTATTATGTCTATTTGCGTTTTCTAGAAAACCAATGAAATAATGAAAAAATAAAACAATTTGGTACTATATAGTATGTATTATTCGTTATTATTAACGGATTTTAAATACCAAAAATATATGTTTCAAGTCATTTGTGGTAATAATTATTTTTCAATTTGATAATTACAATTAGAACTTTTGAAGATCAATCTTGGCATTTCAATGGCAATTTATTATTATTTATTTTTTTTATTATTGCATGATTTTACCTTGACATTGCGCATATTATTCTTTATATTTCAAACAGATATTGATATTATTGTATAAAATATTGTACTTGAAGTGGGTTAGACAGACAATTTACGCTATTTTAGTACACGCATATACATACTTACGTATTATAGAAAGGGTGCCCAACCTTTTTTTGGCCGCGATCTACTAAATAAATACTTCATCTTTGAGGATCGACTTCCACAAAAAAGTTTTTATTTATATTATTAAGTATCTATAATTATTAAGAAACATACTTGTATAAAGTATTTATTAACGTTCATAAAGTTTTATAAATTAATTACTAAAGTATAATTAACATATTATTTTGTTCATCTGGGCATTGTTGAAGTATGACATTGCATTTCGTTTGTATGCATAGCCTAAGAATGAATTCTAATACGATCGACTTTGAAATCGTTTGTGATCGACAAGTTGATCGCGATCGACCGTTTGACGGTTCCTGTAATATAGCTATATAGCTATATATTTACTCGAAGACTCAGATGTTGGATTTTTTAGTATCTTGGTGTGAAATAAAAATAACGCTATTGACTATTTTTTAGGCTGCGTGAGTATATAAAATAAATAATTAAAAATGAATACATAATTTAATACACATACTTAAAATCATACAAAATATGTACATCTAAAGTTGCAAATGTTGATTAACATTTCTTTAATTTTCAGTTAATAATAATTGTACACGTTTGTGATACGTTGTCGAATTATTTTTCTTTTTAACGAGCCTCGCGTGTTAATAGTACTTTCAACTTTTTAATATTTCGATCGATCAGGTACGTATAAGTTGTATGTCGGACGTAACTGTGCCTTATACCTAAATATAATAGTTACGATTTGACGAATGACGTTGTTAGTAACCGGGTCGTTATAATTTCTAACGACTCCATAATTTTTCCTTTAATTTTTTAAATAATATAATTGAAACAATACTATAATATGGCAATGCTTTACACACTACCGCGAAGGGAATTTTTGAGAGGCGGACGACTCTGAGTTTTTCAAAGGGCTTTAAGTGGGTTCTTAAATATGGTTAATAATTTTGTTTATTAGCGTATAATATAATAAAATAGCATTATTATAGTTTAGTAAAATATAATGTCGTATTTTATTATAAAAGTACTCGTAAGGTAAAAATAACACGACTATGTTTCCTGTTGATTTAATACTATTTAGATGGTTTTTGTATAAAAAATGGTATTTAATCGGGTCATAGGAAATTTGAGACTTGTCTCTGAAAAATTATAAGTTCACTATGCTAATGGTTCATCACCTAGGTATGTGTGAATAAAACAAGCGATAAAATGGTAATATGACTTCTACCCTTTTTCTAAATTTAAATGTGACAGTGCGGATGTCAGTTTCACTGAAGTGGGTTTTACAGTTATCAAAATGAATACTCGTATTTTGTTCAAGTTTAAACCATCGAAATTATTCACAAGATATATATTATGTTTTTACGATGAGGTGATTTAAAATTTTAATATTATAGTTTTATCGATCCATAAATTACTATATATACACCGTAATACTTATATTTAGTAAGATCTGACAAAGGTTAAAATTATATGGAATACGTCAAAACTATTTGTATACAGTCTGTCGTATTTGCATACATCGCCACCCCCAAAATCGATTTTTTTTTTCATTTTTCCTTTTAAACATATATTTACAGATAATTACATAAAAACATTATAATATTTAAGACGTTTTACATTTAAGATTGTACCAATTGATATTAATATTTGCCCGAATACCGTCACTGTATAATATAATAATATGTTAGTTACAACGCGAACGATAAAAATATCGTACCTATATATTATACTCGTATAAAATAACAAAAGTTTCGTCCAATCCAATAATTTTCTCGAGATTTCACTTGAATATAATAAAAAACACGAACAAACAGGTGTACGTAATTGTTAAAATTTGTTAAGAAAGTAGTTTTTACGTTTTGAGAGTTCACAGTAACGGATAATTATTGTGTTGTTCAGTCGGATAATAATATTTCTGTTTTACCAGACGAAAGTGATTATATTAATAATATTATTATCACAAGTGTTAAACAACATATTACCATCATACACAACCGGGCAAGGTTATGTGTTATCACAGTTCTAATTTCATTAGAAATATAAATATAACTTTTATAAAATCATAATACCTAAATTAAATGTATGGATTTATATAAACCATTTGTTATGAGTATTACACTACCTATTCATTGCATAAATATACACGCATTAGTTAAATTTAAACATTTTAAGTAATACTTAAATTTTACATTATTATATATAAATTCGTTCGTTATTTTGTGTATTTAAAATGTTTAAATCAGGGATTAAATAATAAAAAGATATTTAACGTTATTTAATTTTTGTGTTTAACGTTATATTAATGTTATGTTTACTATTATTAAATATAATATTATTTTTATTTTTATTTTTAGCTGTGACTCGAAACTAAACATTATCTATTTATTTATATGTAAAATGTTAATAGTTAAAATAGTTTGTCCATTGTAAAAGAGTTAAAGTTGAAATGTTTGTTTGATTAGGTTAAGATTAAGACGTTATACCCGTTAATTCTGCCTTCGTTTATCTTATGAGAAATATATAAAAATCACAGTTACGCAGAATATAAATTATGACGTTTAAGTTGAACTTGGAGTATAAACATATATTAGCAAATTTTAAGAGGAGTATATTTTGGAGAAATTTTCATATCGGTTTTGTAAAATATCGTCTGGAAGAAGAAATAAGAAAAATATATATATAACATTTTCATTAATTGTTATAATATATTATGTTGTACCAAAATGTATTATTTTATAAAACGATTATTTTTATATGACTTAATAATAATTATCAACGTGCTTTTAAGTAAAGATATTTTGTTCTTGATTTCAGTTGACTTTATAATATATTTTGTGATTACATTCTTTTGGTTATTATTATTTTAAATTATTATATCAGACTTTTAAATTAATGAACTCAAAATGAAATGTATTTATTTTTATTACCTGAATTAAATTGACGTAATTATTATTTGTTTTTGTATTAATAATATATACTACTTATTTTTAAAAGTTTTAAGAACTTATTTTGAGTAAAATTTGTAATCACTACAATGAAGTTAGAATATTTTGTATTTGTATATTTATGTAATAGGTTGTTCCAATTTTAAATAATAATTGAATTTGTATTTGGTAACTACAAAGGCATATAACTGATTTACATAAAATAATAATAGTATAGATTTAAATATTTAAATTATAAATGAGTAAGTTTATGTTTAATATAATATAGCGGTCAATATATTATTCTCGTGAGAAAAATAAGTTTTTGAAATGAATAATAATAATAAAAAAAATACTGCAAGTTTTGGAAAATAGACAATTCTTCGAATTTTTTTTTATTATTTTATTAGTCCAATTTTTTCTAATATTTTTTCCAATATTTTTTAGTTTAAAAAATCAGTATGAATTATTATAACATTATTATATTAATAATTATATTTTGTGAACATTCAGATAAACTACAAAAAAAAAAAAAATTTAGATTAACATTTTTGATTTAATATAATATAAATATGTTTATGTTTATGAAATGTCAGTTATGAATAATTGTAATAACGATAGTAACACACAATTAAATTAATTAGTTACGTATTTACGTCACGTGTTGCACATTTGTCAGCAATCACGCGACGTGAAGTCACTTAGGTTGTCTGGTGGTCATCCATCGTCTGGTATAGTAATAGTGATGATTTCGGTAATAATCAGACAGTAACCGTTGTATTTAATGCGATCGTCAGTCGATTAACATAATATTTTAAATTCACATTTTGATTATTGATTAATATATAGAAACGTTTAAATATTAAAATTTAAAATAATTGTTATATTATTATTGCTAAACAGAAATAACAAAAAAATAAAACAAATTTTCTAAGACTACGAAAATAAATTTCTTTTTAAAAATAAAAATATATTTATAGATTTACTTAATAATCATTGTTAGTTATTTTATATTTGTATTTGTTTAAAATGTAGATACACAAACATGCTTGCCTAGTCTTTGAATATTGATCGTGTTGAAAACTTTCAAGTCTAAATAAATGTTTCGTTTTATTATTTATAAAAATCAGTTTTTTTTTTCGTATTATATACCTGTAACTTGCAAAGCTATAGCATAATATATTTTTATCGTTATTATAGTCATACATACTCGTATGTTAATGTTATCAATAATTCAAGATATACGTCATTACGGCGGCTAAGCATTCATAATATAATACGTGAGATGAGATAATATTAATTTGTGTTTGTCATATTCTTACCTATAAATATCAGTTTTATTTTTAACGTCAGGTATACCGTGTTAAAATAACTATGAACATTTCAAGCAAAAACGTTTAATCTAATTAAAAAAAAAAAAAAACACTTTTTACTGAATTGTATGTTCAATATTTTACAGCTCGCGTTTACAACAAATCGTAAAACGTAAAAATATTTATAAACGTGTAAAATATTTACTAACAATTTATTATTATAATCCAACGAAACCAGTGACGTCTACATTATTACTTATTGATAATAAGATGTATCTATATGCGGACATGCGGTTGTAAGTTGGTACATAAAATATATAACATATTATTCATTGGGTCACAATTCTTCCTATACCTATATTATGTTTTCGTATAATTCTGAGAATTTAATTACGAAAATATTCTCCTTCGTGTGTTCCTCGCGTAATATTTTATGCTCGAGTTATACGCGTTAAAATACTTCCGTAGTCTCTTTAAAATTATAATTTTCACGAATACGGTTCATTTGAATCGACATCAGAGTTTCCATTAAGACGTCACAGAGACACATTTCGGTCAAATTAATTAAAATTATTTGCAAACCTTTCGTAGCGTTAAATCGCGGGGACAAATTATTGTAATATAATTATTTTATACTGTATACCATTACAACCTGTAGGTATATTTGAATATAATATTTGGATATTTTCGCATTATGCAAATTATACACACTGCACAAGTAAATTTTGTCAGTATTATATATGTAATATGTACATAATATTTGTTCATAGAACACTCTCATAAAGTGATTTTGTCGTTTGTAAGTTTACATTGGATTTTATGTTATTACTAATTCATATTCAAATTTCTAATTCATAGTCGCATATACTAAATAATAATGTGGTCATTATTATTAACATCTGAACGTGTGATTCAATTTACTATTTATCATATTAATATATATTATATAATAATTTCTACTAAATATGTAAAATAGTTTCATGCTGATTAGTTGACACATTCATTTACTACTGACAGACATACTATATGGTATACCTCACAGTTGCTCACAATTTATTTTAGTCAGCTGCGAAAAAACTATATATAAAAACTAATAATGGATTATTTTGCAGTTTATCGACACGTCGGCATGAAAATTTTTAAAATTTTATATTTAATTCTATTGAAAATACTATTCGATCATAATAATATTGTTCTTATATTTTATTTTATGAAAATACTATGACATTCGTGAGACAAATCGAGCCTAACGTACGTATATTATAATATACGATTGTTGACAATATTGATTTCGTAAAGAATATTTCTATAATATAATTATTATTATAATAAAATGAAATAAAAGCGATTGAATAATTTAAAAGTTATAGAATTAGGTTTTAAGGATATCCATACCTATAAAGTAGCGGTATTATATACCGAATACAGATCTTAAGTACTTATATGTTATATTATATTATATGTTTATTGTTCAAAGTCAAATCGTAGGATTATTGCGTGCGTGTTATACTACTACCACAGAGTAATAAGTGAAATGTTGTGTTTGTAACAAAAGGAAAAAAGGAACGAGAGATTCCTATAAATATAAGATTCGAATGTAGAATATTTGTTTCAACTTTTATTTCTATTTTACTTAGGTTAGTGGCACTATAACAAATATAATGTGTATGCATAAAAAATTAAAAAGTTTGTTTTTTCAACGTGTAACAAGGCACATGTATAAAAATGATTCTTGTAATAAATTAAATTCTTAAAAATATTATGTGCTATATTAATTATCATCTATATTAACCTATTAATTAGATTATTATTAATAATAATAAAAATGCTAAACAACATATTTTTTTTAAAAAATAATTATATTATATTTGATAAAATTTTTGTCATTAATTTAAATGACAACAATGCATACATAATTAACAAATCAAAACTATATCGTAAAAACAATAAATACAGTAATAACTTGGTAAAAGATAAAAAATGTATAACCGCAAAATACGAGTTAAATTTGTTGACGAATTAATTTAATTGAAATTATATTGGACTTGTGAAAATTAAAATTTCGAAATATGGCAATTTTTATTCTTTAATGCGTACATTTTTAATTGCGTACGGCATACTTCCATACAAAGTAACTGTTGTGAAAAATTATATGATGTATACATGTGATTAATTTACTTATACAAATAATCATTTACCTTCTATTAACTAGTCTACATATTCTATCCATTATCTAATCGTCTAAAGTACAATAATATAGTTCGTATCTGTACGTAATAAAATATTTACATAGTAAACAAAACATATTGAAGAAATCATATAATGTGATCTGTAAACTTTAATATACAGATATGTTTAATTATCATTAAAATGAAACTATGGTATATTAGATTGTAAAAATAATTACTTTTAAGCATGATGATGATTAGGCAATCTTATTACAAAGTAGGTATATAATTGAGAACAATCATCATTACATTTTAATTAGATATTTTATTAATAATTGCAAATTGAAATCATAAAATACATTTTTAAAAAGATCTTTAGACTTTTTCATTATATTTATTCTTTCTATCTAATGCCGGTTTAAAAATGATCTTGTTCAATAAATACCTATACTCTTATTGTATTAAATTAATGTCTATTATCTTCATGATTCACATACTACATATATATAATTTGAGGATTTGTTATGTTTTACTTTGTATTAATATAATCATTTTTATTATTTTATTATTTAATATTTTTTAATATTTCTTGAGAAAATACTTTTTAATTAAGTCGTATACGCTGTGAATTACATAACCATTTTTTTCATAAAAATATACCTATAGTATAAGGAAATATTTAATCACATTTCATTTTATTTTTAATATTTTTTATAACGACGCTTAGGAATATGCTACTACGACAAACAATATAAGAAAATCGAACGTAATGTCAATATACAATTAAAAATAAATAATTAGATAAAATTTAAATATTGTTTTACATATAATAAATATGTAATCATTTCAAAATTGTATACAATTTATTATTAAAAATATTTTGTTAAAAAATCGGTCGTTAAAATATAAATTCCTGTATGAATAATTTTAAAACTAAGTGTTCGATTTTTATTAAACTATTTCTAATAAAAAAATATGTAATGTGTAAAATTGTTTAAATTAATTTAATATATTTACGAATATTATTATTATTTACTGTTATAATTACAAATTTTATACTAACAGATAACAAATATATAATAAACCTAACAAATATATCTGCCTATATTTAGTTTTTAAAACTGAAAAAGAAAATTAATTTACAAAAACGTTTTTTTTTTCAATTAATTAATGGTGAATGTTAAAAAAATAACAGCAACAAAGTCTATACCAGTGAAACGAAGTTTAAACAGATTTACTTATATATATTATTTGATGAAAAATTAGCTAAAATATTATGAATCCGATTAAACACTATATATTATAAAATCTACAAAGTTTTACGCACAATACGATAAAACCGTATTTGATTCAAAGAACCTATGCGAATAGCGTGTTACTTGTCTCTTTTCACATTTAATTACTACTGACGACCTGTCAAAGGCGCAAATCTTTTTAGCGATGAGAATGTCTCGTCGGTAGGAAAAGTTCATAGAAAAAACCTTCGTTACCCTTCATTAATCGTATAATTTTAAAATCTGGTCAGAATAGTTTCTTCTTACTTATTAGAACTTTTTCCTCAATTTCCTTAATTTAATTATTTTTTTAAACTTCCTATTTTATATGTTCTTTTTAGGCTTTTGTGCTCGATTATTCAAAACATATTATATAGTTAAACAGTCTAAGCGATTTATTGAAAACGGTAATTACATAACATTTTTTAAACCACACACGGACCCTTGGACTAAATATATTTCTAATCACGAAACAAAATACAAATTGAACAATGAAAATACGATTTAAATTAACTATTTGGCTTACAACGTTTGTTAGAATTGTCTATAAATAAATTAAATTTAAACCTAAAAATCAATGCAAATGCTATTTTCGTTCTATAAAATGAATAGTAATTCCCCTGTATTGGTGAGTAATGTACAATGTATTTTGTATTGTGTAAACAAAAATGTATACAATATACATATTATATAGAAGTTTTTTTCTATCGTCTTATTCCTCTTACGTATGAAAATCAGTAAAACTAAGGATAAATAAAATATTATATTTTTCTAGAAATCATATTTTTTTCGTTATAATTTTATGTAATATTATTATTTTATTTTATATTATTTATTTTGCATACTGCATTATCGGACTATAAAAATAAGATACAATTACAATATTATTATTGATAATGATATAAATTACAAATCGTGCATCGTACTAAGAAGTTATTAGCTTAGCTCTACGAATGATTTATTTTATAATTGATTTTCTTATTATTTTATTTACATTATATTAATATGTGCATTTATGTTTAGGTTTAATTATGAAACATTAGAAACTATAACAATATTGGAATTTTTTTAAGAAAAATATGAACATTTTGAAGTTCAATAATTTACTGATCGTAAAAATAGTAAAATAAATATGAGTGTGCTGAACAAATACAAATATAACATCACTGTAAAATATGTAGACCCTCTTTTATTAAAACGCTTCTTTAAAGTATATAATTACCGCAAGGAAAATGTTGACATAATACCTTTTTAAAATAATAAATTGTTTTAGTGTAGTTTTTAAATTTTGCTAAACATTATAAAAACGAAAAGTAAACAGTGAATTAAAATTATCCATATTGCAACTTTTCAATCTTTTGGGTTTTACACATTTTTTGTATTAATTGGCCATTTTATACATGACATGTAGGTATTAAAGTTTCATTTGTGTATTTATTATTTTTTTTAATTTTAATAAAAGAAAAATTTTCTTTTGTAGTTTAAAAAAGCGTATAGTTTTTAATATAATAATGAATGGATTAAGTGTTAGAAAAATATATTTATATTAACAAATTACAATGAAAATGAATATACTCGTAGTATATAATGTATATTTCTTCTTATATGTATATTGTATAATTATTATTATAGATGTAATAATTCTAATATTCAAATAGTTTTTTTTTTTGTATCTAAACTAAAAATATATTCAAAACAGATAATATACTTAATACAGATAAAGAAATGTTTATAATATAAAACTTGTGTTCTAGTTTTTTATGTTTCCTATAACTTAATTATTTATAAATGCAAATTAAATTATCAATTGCAATAATAGATTTATTTTACATATCAATTACAAGTGATAAAGTTCAATCATTTTATTTTTATTTAGTATTTAGGTAATAAATTTTAAGTTTTTAAGTTTTAGATAATTCGAAAATTTTATATAATCAAATATTTTGTTAAAATACTAATTTTAATATTCCCAATGGTTTTGGATCATGTTGTATCAATGGTGTCGTAGCTAATATATAAATTACTCTTATCTACATATAATAATTTAATATTATGTAAACCTGTGCAATATTCTATGCTGTAGATTATAAAAATAAGTATTTGCAGACAAAATGTTTAAAATTCATATTAAAAAATAAATTACGTGTTTAATATTTAAAAATAAATAAATATGCTACAATATCGAGGTTTTACTAATTTAATGGGTACTCATCTTCAACACTACCAGTATTTTTTTATTAAATTTACGCTCCTAGATATTGTATAATTTTATAGAATAAACTAAGGAATTATTTTTTAAGGCTATAATTGAAAAATTTTGGGGCTTCAACGAAAAATGTCTAGGATTCTTATTAAAAAGTAAACTCAAAATAATACGAAATAGTTAATTCGCATTAATTCATATTTTAATTACACTAAAATTAAAAATCAAAAGATTAAATACGTACTTATCTATGGCATCACAATTTACTAAACTACGAATATATAACATAATAACATACTTGTTGTCCAATTTATAAACAAACCTATAATGTTTTGACCTTTAATAGTGTTGATAAAAAACTCACCGAAAGTCTCAAAGTCTCATAAAATAATCCTTATACTATATACAGGGTGATCAAGTAAAAAAAAATATAAACCTATTTGTAAAATATTTTACGAATTTAAGAAAAAACTAATTCAAATAGCTGAATTTCCTGAAATTTTTAATACGCCAAATATTTTATTAGATAAAGATTTTGATTTTATAATTATAATTTAGCGTTCATATTTTATTTACATTTATTTAAAGCCTTTTGCAATTATAATATTCGCAATCGAAAAACAAATATTTTATTTTTATTTTATTTTTCATATTATTCTACCATAATATTTTAATGTTTTCCATATTATTATTATGTACAATACAGCGGTAATAATAATAATAATAACAAGCTCCTGTTGTTTTTGCACACGCGTACTTTTACTCTTTCTTCCCCTATACTCGATTCCGCAAACGGGTAAAGGAAATTAATAATGTTTGTAATTTATATATATATATATATATATATATATATAAATTTATTATATTATATATACGTTATAAAACATATACGCAGCACTTTTCTGCGAGTTAATAAATCTCGTTTTATTATTATCATTATTTTACTCGTGACCTGCTTATTAAAAAAATGCCTTTTTTTATAAATAAGTATTTTGTTTTTATTTTTATAAAATATATATCATTAGATTATTGTTATTTATATTTAAATTTCGTACGTAACGTGTCATCGTGCTTACGTCCGAAGCTTCGACGTCGGTTGAGCGGTGGCGGGCGTATAAAAAAAAATACTTTATCCTATACAACAATATATAACGTTAACGAGAAATATGCGCTAAAGTACATAATATTTGCATGAAAACCGTTTAAAAATAGGCTTCTAACTATAATATAATGTATGGTTATCGATATAATATTGTTATTTACGAGATTTTCGCCGATGTTAAATAGCTACTCTAAAATCCCGGGGAACCGAGTATAGGGATTACGTCTATTATTTTTATATCATAACTATATATAAATATTATTATTTTTTTATTATTTTTTATTAGTATTTTCACAATATTATTACAGAATGACATCGTCCACCCGTGTTACGCCATATCGTCGGATCACCATAATAATAATAATAACAATTTTATTTTGAGGATAAGTTTCAAGTGTATATAATATCTTTCCGAGCCAGGTTGAGGTCTGTCCATTCGTAGTTATAATTTATATCTTGTGTGTGTGTGCCGGCAAAACATACCGTTCCGGGTAATAACTCTTTTTGTCAACGCCGGCCTAGTGTGCCTCGAACAAACTGACGTCTCGCCAAGACGAAATTAAAAGAAGAAATTAATATTATTATTTATAACGCCAACAAATCTACGTCGGAATTTTACGAACGACCATTATATAGGTGTAGAACATTCTCCCCGGAACGTGGTTAGGTTTAATTCATATTTCGGGATAGACGGTATAGCCGGACCGAAGAATTCGGCTCGTCGGTTATACGAGACCACCCTAACTCGAAAACTTAAAGCGAATTTCTGTGGTGTAAAAATTTCCCACAAAAAAATATACAATTAATTTCTACGGACAATAATAATATTTATATATTGATTATCTAACTATTTAGTAAGTGTAATAATACTACATTTTGTGTAACTGATTTTTCAATTATTTTATTTTACAATCGTTATCAAAGATTATTAATCGTACGCATTTGAATTATTATTATTATTATTAAAGTATATAATAATAATATAAAACAAAATAGGTATAATATCATTGTTTTGTTTTTTATTGACATAAAAGTATTCGAACATTTTTTCTATAGGTATCATGGGTACGGGATATTATTATGCTTTCCTCAGTTATTTTTCATAAATTCGTAATTTATTTTTTAAGAATACTGAAATGCCTATTGTGTATACTATAAACCTTACAATGTGTCGGTATAATTTTTTTTCACGAACCAAACATCCAAATACTGTATTATATTTTATCACCGTCGTACACTTTTTTGCTCATATTGTTATAAAATCAATGTTTATCGAACCCGTTAATAATAGTATACAAACGTATTCGTGTCATTTAGGTACGTATATGTATTAATGATACGGTATTACATGAAAATTGAATTAATATTTGATATTGACGTATTCGATATTATGTTGATATCAAAATATTATTAAATTAACAATAACGGTTGTTGCAATGAAAGTGATAATCGGGGAAAAAAATTGTATTTATATCTATAATGTATTATTATTATTTTATATAAATTCTTTCCGCAAAGTATAATATAATGTAATGCACACCGTACCAATAATAATAATATTATTGTTTGGCTGAGACTTGCAAGATTTTCCAGAATTACTCTGTTTCGTACACAGAACTAATATTATATTTGGTACCTACCCGGATTACCAAGTCGCGTATCCGTATATATTATTATAAACCAAAAACAATTGTATTATACAATGTAGTATACTATACTATATAATATTATATTGTTGTTGTTTTCGATACAAGAAATCAAGTTATATAATGTTATGTTTGGTTATTATAATCAGTGATTAAATTGAGAATAACAAGGGGAACAAGAAGGGCACGCAAAAATATATTTTGAGGATTTGCGATTATAAAAAATTGACAGTCTTTTAAAATATCTTATACATTATAGGGGATACACTCAATTTTTTTATTTAAACAAGACAAGTGTCCCTTTCACTAGTGAAATATTGATGAAATATTTGAAATTTATCATATAATATAGAACACATTATAAAATAAAACAAAAAAAGTATTTTTCGATAATTCAAATATTTCCAAAAGAGCAAATATCCATATATAATAATAATATAATAATACGCATAACGTATATGATAACTAATATTTAATGTAAAACACACCAACGGTCAACCTAACTTATACATGTTTTGCATTGCGATATTATTAATTAATATTTATTTATCTTTAAATAGTATTAAAAACATATAAACCAAAAAAAATATATACCTATATTTAAATTTTGTGTTACAATAGTGATACAATTTTGGTATTCATTTCATTATGTACAATAAACTTAATAAATTGGTATTTACCAAATTACAATATTGTTTGTATGATATTTTGGTATATTGAATTTGTTTTATTTATATATCTACATATTATCATTATTATTTTTAACAAACTCATAAATTAAGATTTTGTTGTCGTGTTAGAAATAACAAGAGAAAGAATAAAACAAGAAAACTAATTCCAAATATGTGATACACTTTTATGTATACGTATACACATTTATTCATATTACAGAAATTTAATGTTGTTTTGAAATTTACAACTTTGTTTTGTTTATAGTCTAGTTTATTGTTTATTCGTTGAAATAAATAAAACATTGAATTTATAATATTATATTAGATACTAAACGTTATTTAAAATTAATTATTATAATATGAATAATATAAACTATATACCTACTAGATAAAATATTTTTATTTTTATATAGGTATATAGTTATTATTATAAAAATTATCAACACACACTTAATCATATAGTTATATAAACAAATTTGTGAATTTTAATATAACAATAAATTAATTCCCATAAAAAAATAATAGTGTAACTTAAATGTTAAAATTTTTTAATTTTTTAATTACTAAAGTGTTTGATAAAATGTCCTCATTAAAAAAAATTGGTACTTATTATACAAAATTTTTTTAACATTTTATGGATATTATTCTAGAAATTTACTTTGTTTCGGCAACATTAATTGTTTTTTATTTTTATATGAAATTATTATGGTATAATAAACAAAATATAATATTCACATGTTCAGTGTTATAATTTTTGTTATATTGTTCGACTTTTTTAGTCTATAGGAGACATGGTGATGAAAATATAATTTTGTTTTAACATTCTATCATTTCTCTTTTAAGTTAAACGAATTAATATTTAATATTATTACAAATTGTTTTTTAAAAGTAAGTTATATACCCGCTGTGTCGTACCGTATATTATTATATTATCCGTAGAAAATGTCTCTGACGACGATCGATGAGAACGGAAAAACATTAATGTGTATGAAATAATAAACTAAAGAAAATATGAATGTTAAACATTGGACGGGATTTCTTTCGGTCATCACTCGTCGTTATTTTATGTGATTTTACGAGTGTATATATTTTGTCGAGTAAAATAAAAACAAAGAATATACTAAGGAAATAATATATATGACTAAAAGAACATTGATGCTGCCGGAAAAGACTCGAAGCATTTTTAATTATTCACTATGCTTTAGAAAATATGCTGGTAAAAATGTACGCTTTAAGATATTTGAAATAACAAACATTTATTTTTTTTCGAAATTCAATGAATATATGAGTTTATTCCGTTAAAAACACTAAAACAACAGACGTTAACAACAGACTTTAAATATAGATACCCACTCTCTGCCGCCCACTCAATTTCAACTCTCTCTCTCTCTCTCTCTTTCTCTCACTCACAAATTATCAAATAGTCAAACAAATAATACTTAAATTTGTTTCCCTATTGTATAATATTTCGTTCTATGTATATTTACTGAAATATGTCGAGCAAATACGCAGAGTGCAGTGCGCGACGTCTATATTGTTTGGAATATAACAGTTTATGAAAACTTTTTTAAACGATTTGGCATATAGGGTAAACGTCGTTCGCACCAAAATCCCTTGCACACGGACACAAAAAAGTCAATTACAATCCGAAAGTTTTGATAACGTCTGAATTTGTTGACAACGATGTAATCATCCGATCAGAAATACGGTGCAGTGAGACTCCAAAGGAAAGGAATCGGATGCGAATGGGATCGTTTATAAAACAAAAACGATACGACGGTGACAACGATGAACCAAAAGCGGCGGGAGTAGAACAAGAAAAAGAACATCGAGTTGATTCTAACTCCCTTTTAGCCATTTTAGCGTTATTTTAGATAACAGTTCGCGTATAATATAATCAAAAGACTATTCTTACGTGTGAGAATTATGACAGGCTTGCCCAGATGAACATTTTTAAAATAAAGGTTACCTTTCGATGTGCTTAAGTTTACATGCTTGGTTTTTTTTTTATGGACCTCACTATGATTGTTATTAAATTTCAAAACCAATCCGTTGTTTTTCTATTGTTATAAAATTCAATATAATTAATTTACAAAACATATAAATAATATTAATCGTTTAATTAAATAATTTATTGGTCCAAAGAGCGATTTTGTTGGTTTTTATGGTGGTCATACCATAATAAATTATGTCCGGTGAGTAAGACGATGGTTGTACCTTATGTGCAGATATACATAGCAAGGCAGTCATATTCATTAAAAATATTATTATTCTACATCGACTCGTAAGGCTGAGTCCATACGCAATAATAGTTAATTATTAATTAATTAATAATAATTGGATCAATACGTTCAAATATAGAAGTGATTCCCGTAAGGTTTGATTATTGCAAAAAATAGTAACAATACAATTATTATATTATCAAGGAATTTTACAGATTTATAATAATATAAAAAATTAAAATAACGGATTTTAATATTTTTAATTGTCATTCACTTTTTCGAGTCATATTAAACAAGTTATATTAAACATATTAAACAAACCTATTCATTTTTACTTAATAAAATATAAGAAGATTATTATATTTTATCGTGTATATTATACACATTATAAATTTAGAAAATATCGTTATTATTTATAAAATTAGCTATTTAATTGAATTTGAGAAGAACGATTATATACGATTTCCTCGTTTTTTTTTTTTAATTAACGTGAACTTAATATCGATTAATCGTTGTCTAGACTCTATTTTAACGTCATATTATAAAAAAAAAAAAAAAATATTATATTTACTTACAATAAAATTGAATTAACCGAATGAAAAACAAAAATATTATGATATACAGTATTATCACTCGGTTCAATGTGTAATCGTATTTAAGAAATAATTGTACGTCTACAATAGAAATCGTAGTATTATATACGAGTTCTAATTAATCAGTAGTGATTGAACATTTCCTTTCTATTTGAATGGCATAATTCTATTATATTTTACTTCTCATTTTACATTAAACAAAACTTAAATCACTTTGACTCGATTATTAAATGTTTACGAGATATGAGATAAATAATATGACTCAGATATGACAAAACGATCTAATCAGGTACCAATTTTAATTAAATATTTTGCATCGGAGGTAGGAAAAGCGATCATGTTGAATTTGCGAGAGTTGGATTTTGTAAATATTTCGGCTCATAATATCAGTGTAACGATAATATTCGTTTTTAATATTATAAATAACATGCTATAATAACATAATATAATATTTTATATAGAATCGGACAATAATATTAAATTTCGTTTTTATTACTAAGTATATTATAATAGGCACCTGCACCAGAAATGTTAATATTATTTTGATTACGTAAATATAGTGATATTTTTTGGTAAAAAAAATTATATTTATTTATACATAAAGAAGAAAAAACGAAATTAAGTCATTTCCAAATACACACCCTAATTGTCAAACACCTTGTTAAGATTATATTCTTTTATAAGAATTATGACACGCACTTTATACATTACGTTCTACGCCATGGGACCTCGAGTTGTTTCAGTTTAATCGATGTAATTTGCAAACATACCGTAAAGTGCAGTTTTTTTTATTCAAATTTTATTTGCTATATTTAGTTATATATTTATGTATCATAAAATCAAGATGTAAATACGTGAAAATAAATATTAATTAGTAATTTAGTATGTATATATAAATTTGAAAGTTTTTTTTTTGAATGAAAATTTTGTAATTTTAAATATATTTTTCTTTTCTTTAATCAATGTTAGCCAGTTCATTATTTATCTATATAAATGGAATTGTTCGGTAAAAAATATTAAGAACCCACTGATCATTGAAGTAACGTATTTTAATAAAAACTATTTTTCTTTTAATCTCGTTATTTGTATTGCCATATTTTAATTATTTATTATTACCAATAAACAATATAAGCACCATTATATTTAAATAATATTCAAATACTAATTGCACAAATAATATAATAAGATAACAAGATGATAAGTTTAATAATAATCGAAAAAAAACATCTTCATAACGACAATAACTATATTGTTGATAATGTATTTCATTTCTTAGAAATATTAAATTGTTTGGGTTCGTTTTACACATGATGTTATCCTAAATTCCATACTCAATAAAAAATACATAATATAATATTCACATAAAGATTTTAAGAATAACATATCAAGTTTGATACAACATTAAAATGATTAATTTTAGTTAATTATGTTGTCAAGATAATATTATAGTCGATAATAAAGTATACATCAAATTTACATGTTAAATATATAATAAATGAATCGTGATAATTTATTTTACAAATTTAAAAAAAACACGTAATGTAATATTGTTTTTAAAATAATATTGAATATATTTTTTTATAACAATAAATATTATTTTTTGGTATCAATTGCAAAAAAAAAAAAAATAATTCATAACTGATTTAAAGTGCACAATGTGAAATATTAGAGGGGTTCACATAATATAACAAAATAATTCTATTATCATCTCATTGTTTACTTTTAGTACCCTCTTTTGGGAAATCATAAAAACAAAACTGTATAAACTTACTTATGTGAAATTCGTATATTTATATGTTTTTCTATCTGGCCTTACACTCCCCACTAGATGGGGTCAGCTACACTTCCATAGATCTCGATCTTCTATCTCTAATCAATTCAAACGAGATATTATATTCATATCACTTTCTATTCCACCTATCCACTTCTTATTTATTTTCATAACAAATATTCTGAATCATATTTCCTCATCCATACCACTAGTCACTACACCCTTATCTTTCTCATTTTTCCCACAATGATACAATTTCTAAACTTTTCTTTATTTATTCATTTCCTATTCTATCTTTTTTAGTCACTATACAGATACATATTAGCATTTTCATTTCCCCTACACTGATTTTCTGTTTCATTTTTTTGTTCACTGCCTAATATTCCGAACTTTACTGAAAACGCTGGACTCTTTCAATTTTATCGGTATCATCTCATCACACAAAATACCCATTGTCTCCCTTCACTACGTCCATAACAGATATACCAATCTTTCGCATTACTGATCCTAAGTAATTAAACTTATCTTTCTCATACAATACATCATCATCCATATTCATCATCATATACCTTGACCTATCAATTACCTTTATTCTTTCCAATTGATACACGATTACCTCTGTTTTACTCCTAATAATCTTTTGTTATTTAAAATATTTAAACGCTGTTTTCTACTGACCTACTGTTCCAGCCTCTTATATATTCCTTCCGAGCAATTTTATTATTATTACACTATCACATATTTTTACTACAATGTTTCCATTAATTTTGTCATCTACTATCAGACCCATTTCATTTCTCGTACTTGTCTCACCCGAGTATACTATCTTATACTCCTTCCCGTTTCCTTTGTTTTTTCTCCTTACCTTTTAGTGTCATGCACACAACAAATATTCATCTTTCTTCTTTTCAATTCATCGATTTTAACTCCCTACTTTACTTATTATGTTCATATATTCTATGTATTTACTCTCATTTTGTACTTTTCATCCGAAAATTGGCTTTGTTTCAAAACAGATGTTGATTCTCACTACAGTATGGACATTATGAGTGTTGGATATGCATATAACTGGTCCAACGGTTGTCGAATTTTATGTCCGGTTGATACCTGTCACACTGTTTCCCTGGCCATCTCACCACTATCAACTATGCGGTTATCTCTTTTTTGACTTTCTCGCGTACATCCAAGATGAGAAAAACCATCTATTTTCAGTTTCGGGCTTCTCGTCATTTTTAAATTATTTAATATCGGTTTTCGACCTTTCACAACCTCGCTTTAGTCGCCTCTTACCACAGGTTGAAGTACAAAAAGTATTTTGATCTCTTTCCACAGAAAAAATTGCTTATTTGTGTACAGAAAGTATAAAATATAATATGTTGTATACATTTTTATAATTATAATTATGATATATTAAAATTAATAATTTAAATACTTTTACTTATACGATTCTAATATGACAAATATTGATAGATAATTTCTAACATTTATTTTAAGATAGGTGTTTTATTTGTGTCTAAATAACATTTGTATTTGATTTATTGAATTTGATTATTGCGCTATTTTAAATTAAGTTTGAAAGTTTTAAAATTATTATCCATTTTAATGTAAACATTTGTTGATGATATTCACGTATATTTACTCAGGTTAAACTTTTACTGAAAATCAATATTTAATAATTAAACGAGTCCGAATTTGGAATGTTTTTTTTTTTTTTATAAAACTTGGTAAGTGCTCGGCTATGATTGTAAATTATAGTTTTATAATTTATTTATATTATTTTGTCCATAAAACATAATACTTACATGTATAATTTTTTTTTTTTGTATTATAATATTTTATTTGATACCTATCTATCTATTATTTTTATATTTATATCAGTGAAAATATCTGTGATAATGTATTCGTATTTGTTTTCGTTATAGCACTTTTGTTTTTAGTTTTACATTAAAAAATCTAGAATTATACATTTTTTCTGTTGTGTAAATGGTTAGGTTCTATTTCGATAATACGATTAAACAATATACATTATATTATACAAAATGTAAATTTATTATACTTATTATAGTAAATGTAAAGTAAATGTGTATTTAAATAACAACTAAAATGTTCAACATCAATAATATAATAGTTTGACCGTCGTTTACGTTATTGTTTATTTTATAATATGTGTGTTTTATACAATTTTAAAATACAATTTTTATTTTCATATAATTTATAGTATATTTTATTATTATTCATAATATTATATATTAATTACAACTCAAAATATTTTAATGCAATTTTTAACTTTGTTTCAAACATAAAATAATATAATTATATTTTGTGTAGGTGTCTAATAATAATACACAGTAATAAGTAACGTTTTAGTTTATTTATTGTTTATTTTCTCCAAAATAATTTGAAATCAAAATTTGTTTTCAACAAATATCAAATTATTATTTTATTAAAAGTAGAAAACTAAAAGTTGTTGTAACTTTTAATGAGTGACGTTAAATCATCATCTTGAAATTTAATTGTTTCGTATTTATCCATGATTTAAATTTTTTGTTGTGTATTTTTGATTATTTCTTTATTTTGTGGATTAGACGTTTAAATAATTGTTCACCCAAATGTGATTAATACCTAAGTATTTATTTTATTTTTTTATTTTAAACGTGTAATATATAATTGCGTTTTATATCGTATTCGTTGTGACAACTTTTTCAGTATATTATATTCTTTGTTATAGTAAAAATAAAGAAATCGTTTAAATATGTTCAAGTTATGCCATTCAAAATCGATTTAAAATATTTATATAGTATCTACGTTAAAAAAATACTACAAACTTGATAAACATTTCAAAGTTGTTTTTTTATGTTAGTTTATAAATTGTCTCGCCAAATGTAAAATACGATAAAGTGCAAAGAATATTATTTCAAAGCGTTCATAACAAAAAAAAAAAACAAAAAACAAAAAAAAAATACTTATATAGAATTATAAGACGTATAAGTATAAAAATAACTATATGTATAATTTATTTGTATTTTATTTTTTAGAAATGCCCAAATTTGCTGAACTGATAACAAATGTTACTGTTCCGGTTGGCAGAGAAGCAACATTAGTGTGCATTGTTGACGACCTCGGGTCCTATAAGGTAAGTCATGTAACCTATACTAATATTATTTCTAAATGACAAAAGAAGTTTATACATAATTTTAAAAATATTTATAAGTGAGCATTAAATTTTACCCGATACTATAAAGTTTAACTACGTTTTAATACTATATATTGTTTTTAATAAGAGTATTGATCAATAATAATTATGTTGATAGAATTATGTAATTTCAGACTAAATTTATTTATTATGTACTCAAAAAATAATTATAATTAAATTATTAGGTACAGTTAAAATGAAATTCGTTGTCGTTTGTTACAAAAGTTAAATAAGTACAATGAGTATAGTGAAATAATTTCAAAATGTCATCAATAATTCCATCAACTTGATTGTTATAATTATTTATTAATTTTCAATTTCCATCGACCAAAATTTCCTACAACCAGCCATTTGTTGGATTCTTTAAAATTGGACGAGGAAAACCCAATGTTTATACTTTACCCAAATGCCAATGAACAAGTATACTATTTAATATAATCATATTAAAAACAGTGATTAATAATTTGTGTTACAAACTTAATTTGAATTGCTTCATAATTTTTGATGCTATTTCCGTTACTTTTGTAATACAAAATTATGATATATAGTACATTATCGTTTTTTTAAATATATTAAAATAATGTTTGTTAACAATTAGATTATTTGCTAGAAGCACAGATGATATTTGAATGTATAACTATAGTTAATAAATAAGTACAATTTTAATTTTGAAGTGACCACAGGAAGAAAATTTGTAAAATTTGTCGAGTGATCAAAAATTATCTGATATTCTTTGCGAGAGAGGTAAATCTATTTTAGCAATACAAATTACTTATTAGTTTTAGATTTATATAATTGTCTACTACGGAACGTATAGATTTAGCGTTAAAAGAAAAAGTACCGAAGAGTAAATAGATTTTGACGATTTATTTTTCTTTTCTTAAACACTTAAGAGCTAAACGTTACAGACAGAACGGATTATATTTTTGAAACGCTTAGTACGCCATGGCGATAATTTGTTGTTGTCATTGGCTGAAAGTCAAAGGCCATAATATAAAGCTCTCCGGAAATTCGATTGTCTATAATATTAGTCTGAACGGATTTAAAGGTTTTAACAGATTTTGATTGACGTATATCCAATTAATATTACTTATACCTATTCAATATTTACGCGCATAGTCGGGATATGGCCTCGCAGCCGTTAAAAATACATCATCGTCTCCGACCGCAGGCTGGAAATTTCGCTGATGCTGTTATTCACGTCATTTTTCTAAACAGCTTTGCTAGATAATTGAAGATTAGTCAGCAGCGGACGGCTTCTGAGTCATACCCGAAGTATAATATACGTACCGTCATCGCACCCCTGTGTGTTTCCGCTACATATTATACGCAATTACCGGGGCACGAATTCTCTTGGAATTTCGTGGAATTATTTTTGGATGTCTGCGATCGAGATTATTATTGTCTGAGAACGCGGTTCTCGGACCCTCGTCCCTCGGTTCGAAATAATTCTAGATAAACTCGTTACATCCGCACTATAGGTGGACCCGGCGATTGATATCTTCCGGGGTCCCGGAAGTTATACCACGACAATGCCCATAAATTACATTATAACGTGCGCCCGATTGAATAGTTTATTGAATTAATTCTATAATATGCACGCTGCTTCATACTACGATTTTACACGATACGAAACCGAATAACACGTTCGGTCAGTGATTTTCCGTTCCACCAAATTTTATTATATTCTACAGTAACCGTGTTTTCAGAGGAGCAAGATTTTCCGTTTGCATTGGGTAGCCAGTAATATGTGATTATGGATAAACAAATTCTATATTAGGAAAGTGTATTGTAAATCGTACATTTTTTAGGTGTGCGTTATTATAATATTTTGTGTCAGTAAAATTCATAAAAAGCGCAAACAAAAATCTAATTGTTGAAAAATAATAATATCTAAATGGTGTATGTTAAAAATAAAAAACTTTTATATCAGGAGCAATTATTAAATTTTCATTTTTTTTCGTTGTAAAAAACATATATTATACCTAATACGTACAATGCTGTATTGCCTATTATTAGGATTTAAATTTTTGTATTACACATTGAATGTTTGTACAGAATTTTTATACAAAACTATCTTTAAAGAAACACTCAAAATAAGTAAAATTACATATTAATAAATAACTATAATATTAAATGTAATTGCATCGTGGTATTTATTACGAATTCTTGCAATGCAAACATGATCTATTCAAATGGCAGTGGAAGACCAATCTAGTGATTTTTATTGTTTGCAACTCAAAGAATCACATTTTCATTTTAACTATTATTTAGTGCAAAACCATATGAGTATAACATAATTCGTAGTATAATAGAATTAAACAATTCATATTACTGTCGCTAGTATAAAGCTAATCATAATATTGTATATTTGATGAGAATGAGATCCATCCCCTTTGATTTGTAACTTATTAATTATAAATTTGTACTTGTACAACCTAGTTAGATATTTATTTATGCTATATTATATATTATAAGTACTACTATACTACATAAATATAATAAAATACGTATTCATAAATTCATTATACACATATCAAACAGACAAATATTATTCATAAATGACGTCTTGTAGAATTAAATCAGTTGAAGTTTTAACCATTATTTTGTACAAGACTTGTGTAATTTATCAATAATTTTAATAATAATAATAATTTTTTCACATAATATAACATACACACTACAGATATATTATATTTTAGGCATAATGTTTTGTGCACCTACATTTGAAGTGGTTATTGTGCTACGTTAAAATATTATAACCTAAATGTAAGTTTCGTCACTAGTTTTGTTTGCAAAAATGAAAACAAATATTGAGTCTTGCAACATTAAACATTCTAAAAATTATAGTATTTTGAAAACGTATACTTTTATTGTTTGAGCTTTGTAAATTTTTATAATTAAATTTGATTTTCATTGTTTTGTTTTTAATTGTTAAATAATAAACATCTCAAATAAGTAGTTGTTGTATATTGTAATCAGCTAAGTTAATAATTTAATCTTTTGTAGTTTTTATTGTTGCGTAGGCACCGTGCTTTAATAAAATATTTTTAATGGTAAATTTGAGAAAAATACATTATATTAATTTAAATATTATCAATAATTGATATTTTTTTAACTGAAACACAAACATTCCCTAATGGAGTAAATATGTACGATGTTTTTGTTTTTGTATAATGTCATATAAATTGCTGTAGTTTGTAGAGAAAATAAATAATAATAAAAAAAATCGAATTAAAGTAAAAACAAATCCAAACCGAATCCTGGAAGAGTTCGTTAAATGTGTTTTCATAATAGAAAAATTTCCATGCGCTCGTGTTGAACGTATATTATGATAATGATAATATTATTATTCTCATTGATGGTATTGTTGGAACAATATGTGGCAGGATTGTTTGAAAGATTTTCTGAATACTGACAATATTTTCGATTGAATTTCATTTGAAAGATAGTAATTTTTTTTCTAAGTAAATCGAAACGATAAAATATTATAATATTTTTATAATAATAATTGTGATTTTCAATTTATAGTTTGCTGAGAAATAAAGATTATAATCATAATGACAGGTATTTCGTTGATGATTGTGTTTTTATTTAAATCATATAAAGATTAATAAAGTTACGGTCGACGATGGCAAATAAATCATACGATCTAACGTGATTAGTTGCATCGGTCGTTAATAAAATAAGTGATAAAGAAAAACAAAATCAAACGAACAAATATGAGAAAGATAAAAAAAAACTCTGACCCGACAGAGAAAACTCAATTTACATATACTTATTTTATACTAATGGAATTTCGACCGGCTGTATGAAAAGCTTTCGCGTATAATCTCAGAGTCGCTAACAAAACCACCGAATAAAATCGTATTATGTAAATATATATTTAGAAAAAAATAAAAAATAAAAATCGTTTTCCGATATAATAATAATTGTAACCATGCCCGTGGAAAGCGAGGAATGGTATCTATTTTGTGTTTCAACTTATTTATTTATTTATTTTATTGCTTTCGTTGCGAAGAAATACGAAGTAGTAGTTTTCCGCACCAGTCGATATTTTCGATTAGACATTCATACTACCGACCTATTATGCAGTTCTTTAACAAAGGAAATAACATTATAGTTTCATACATTTTTGTTAAAAACAAACTTATATAATGCATACAGCAGCGATGGGAAAATTACGAACCTCGGACCGAATACGAGTCGTAACTGTTCAAATTGTGGTTTATATTAAAAAACAAAAAATGGTTATAAAATTATATAAAAAACGTGTTTACGAATAATTTCATTCGCGTATGTTAAATAAAAAATTTAATTTAGTTTCTGGATGTAAAAAACGTTCTCCTAAAAAAAATGATTTTTTTAATAAATATCTATTTAAATGAATTTTTAAAAGTTAAAAGTTATTTTGATTTAATATGTCATTATAAATTAATATACATATAATAACATACATTAAATTCTAAATATTATGAATGTACTAAATTAAATATATATATGTTTAATTTTTAATTTATAATAAAACAGTTATGTATCCATTATATGTTTAAGTTTTAATTATTTCGAATTATTATGAAATAAAATTAATCTATCATATTTATTATTCTTCCATTTTATAAATTATACTCATTTTATTAAAGTAATAAGTATTATACTATGGACTCGGATATTTTATATGTGGTGTCATTTTAATAATATATATTATTAAAATTATGACGTCAGTTCATAAGTTGTACTGTATGATTATGATGTTATAATAATAATAAAAATGGAAACAATATTATTCGTTATATTAATTTATACGTGTATCTAAGTCTTCTAACTTTAATTTGTTAAAAAATTTTAAAATACTTACATTATTATACTGGTTGGTCTACTATAAGATGTTAAAGAAATAATTTTAAAACGATGAATACAATATGCAATTGTGTATTTAGTTAGAATTTAAGCTTTGATCGATCCAGACTAAAATCCGTATATTTATTACGGTGCAAATATTATAGTGTTTGGTGTAATTTATTATATTAAGTAAGACACTCTAATTACATTTTTTTTTTTTTGTTTCATTTTTTTATGATATACTATTTTATATTATATTATGCATTGGATTGAGCATAAATTATATGCCAGACAACGGTAATAATTGGTGTTTAATTAGTATAAATGGATAAAATTTATTGACAATAATGATTGTCGTTATGTAATAAGGTTACTAATTTGAATTATAAATTGCAGTACTATAATGTAACTCTTCACTTAAATATGTTTTATGTTTTATTAGATATTTTATTGTACTATTTCAATGATTTAATTTATGTACTTATTTATTGTCATAATTTATAACACATAGAAAGCAAGAAAAATGATTCAAAAGTTTTATTATTATCATAAATATTATTATTTTTTTATTAAAACACATTGTTAACTATTTTAAGTATAATACAACCGAGCATAAATATATTATATTATCGAACAAAAATTGTGATGTTTAGGTTAAATGTAGAGCTTGAATACCTTTTATAAAACATAACGACTGCAATATTTTTAAGATAGACATATACATTTAATAAAATTGTTACTTTAAAAGAAGGTACAGCTTCTTAAAAAATTAAAAAGTCTAAGTGCAGTTACTTTTTTTTTAATGACATGCGTTAATATCTTAAAATTATTTTTCTTTTGAAATTTTGAAATGCTTTTAAGAGGAGGTTATATCCACATATCAATGTTCTGTTACTGTTTATCTAATTGGGTATATAACAAAATCATAGCAACGTTGAATACAAATTATTATGTTAAGGTTGAACTCGGAGTATAAATATCTATTGGAAAATTTAAAGAGAAGCATAATTTAGAGGAAATTTCATATACGTTTTGTAAAAATATCATCTGTTTAATAAGTTATAATGTATTAATTTTTTAACACGTTGTAACTTCTTTGTCGGGTAATATTTTACGAAACAGTTATATAATTCCCTCTAAAATATGCTTCTTTTTGAATTTACCATAAACGTTATTATATGTGTTCTCTTAATTTTAATTTAGCATTATACTGCATGTTAGATAGATAAAGACAATATTAATGCTCTCAAATTTCATAAGGTATTATTATTATTATAAAGTAATCTAATATAAAACTTATTCATACGTTTTGTTTTTATTTACTTTAAAATCATATTTAATTTAAGTCTTAAACGATTTATATATAATCTTATCGAAATAATTAATATTTAGTAGATAATTAGAACTAAGTGTTGTAGAAATAATCTGGCTTATGAATTATAATTTATAAAAAGGAATATTTTATATTGAAAAGTACATTTTAATTTGTTTTATCAAATACTAACACAAACTTAAAAGTTAAAAAACTATCATCTTTATTATGTTTTTAATTATTTTGTAAATGTAATAATAATTATTATATGAACATTATAACAATAAACCACAATAATAATTTTAAAAATTCAAAGAATATAAAAAAACTTATAAAACATTTGATAAAATAATTATTAACAAATATTTTGTGGTGGAATATCGAAAATATATCTAATATATTATTTTTATTACATTAAATAATTGTTAACAATAAATTGTAATTACATTAAATACACATATTACAACGTTTAATAAATTATATTATAATAATAATATGTAATGGTGAGTTAAACCATAAAAAATTGAATTATATTATTACTTATAATTATGTTTAAAAATGTGTTGATAGATCACGTTTGTTATACATAATATATTGTTTGCGACCCATTTTACTATTACCGAATTTTCGTATTTTTTTATTCTCTTGTACTTGGAATAATTTAGTATTTTGTTAAAAACCGGATTTTTAATTACTATTATTATATTATTACCATACCTTAACATAAATATTACTTTATTAAGCTCATTATTGGTACTTTTGTAAACAAGGAAAATTAAGCTACTATAGTAGCTCCTATAAGACAACCTATTTAATTAAGAATTATTTATGCAGTCCATTAGTTCATAAATAAAATATACGATAACGAAAATATATGGATACAAAAATAAAACATTGAAGAAAATATTACATTGGTAACCTACATGCTTAATTTTATTTTATATTTCATTTTTAAAACATATAGAGATGTACAAAATATGAATATATAATATGAGTTTTATTTCAATAATTTTAAAATACACATATTTAGAATTTTTATTCATAAAATGTTTGTTATTTGCTTTAATTTGATGTGCAACATGAGCTTATGTCAAAAAAAAAAAAAAAATGAATATTTTCAAAAATATAATTTACAAAGTATCTATACCTAATGTAACTTAAATAATTTTTAATTTTATCTTACAAAAGTAAATTTAAATCTTTAATACAATTCTTTATTACAATGATAAATGCATATATATTTTATCGTAATATCAGTATATTTATTTTCAAGAAATATAAGAGTTCAAATTTATAATATCATATTAAAGTCTCTTCATATTATTATAAATTTCAACTAATAAACAACGTAATTATTCATCTTTAATCAATAAAATTATAATAAAATATTTTACTAAAAAAGTTAAATATATCTTATCTAGATTAATGATATTAAAAAATTTATTATAATAGTTGTATCAATTTGTATTATATACATTAAAATATACAATTTTATTTTATAGAAAATATATAGATGATATAATTCATGAACAATAAAATTAATTAACTTTAAAATAATCATGCATAATAGGTATAGTACTGATAAATAAATTTTAAATGTACTATTATGTTGTGATTGTTAAATGAGTTACGTACACTATTTATTATAATACCTATTACAATTTTATCTGTACAAATTATATTAATAAAATATAGTAGGTATAAAAATTAATGATACATTATTAATAAGTGACCAACAATCAAGATATTCTAATGAAATTTATTAAAATTAATGTTTATAACACTGATATTATTATATTAACTATTATTATTTTGTCATTTTAATATTTAATTTTATATGTACTCAAAACTTTAGATCAACTTAAAGAAACTTTATTTAATTTCAAAACATGTCAAACGTTCATTAGTTTATAATAATTAAAACATCTTAAATTTTGATCCTAAATTGTTTATATTAATTATATTTTTAAAAATGACAGCAATCTATAATAATTATTAAAATTAAATCTTTTAGTAGGTAGTGATTAATATTTGAAAAGTTATATTATAATTAACAATAAAAACATTAAGTAGAAATAAATAATTAGTAATTTCATTTTTAGTCAAATCAATTTTACTCTCTTTTTACTATACACATATTTTATTAATTTATATTATTATTATTATTATTTCATTATAATTCACCTTTCACGTGTTATAAATTGAATGAACAAATTGAATAAAATGAATGATATAAATTGAAAACAATCAATAATTGTTTAACGTTCTACTACTATACTTATGAATAATCTATTTAATATACTATATAATATTTTTTTTTTTCTTGAACTCATTAATAAATTGTTATTGTTATGTCCTAGGTATTAATTTAAGTATAAATATATCAAATTATATTCAAATGAATTGCGCACATTTTATTTACTTTATAATATTCACGAAAAAATGTTTACTATTTTTTTTAAGACTTTAAAACTATGTCAAATTCAATAATAGCAATATGTAAATTCGTATTGTTTGATTTATTTTTATGGGTCTAAATAAAAAAAAAAGTAATAAAGTGGGAAAGGCCAATTGTGGACGTTCCTCCTTCGTCCCTTCGGTCTTCGGAGAAATTGGTGGTTTATTATAATTATTAAGATTTGAATGCAATGATATTGCATTAGAAAATACGATTCTGAGCGTATTTCAATGAATTGCAATATATTATACTAACAATCCATTTTAAAATTTACCACGAATGCAAATTACAAATGTATATATGAAAAAAAAAATTTAAATCCCTATGATTAATATTCAAGGAGTTATCATTCCTCTTTTAAGGAAAAACTTTTGGAAAATTCAAAAAATGAGCTAAAGAAAGTACCAACTAAATAAAATTCGGTATAGAAAGGGTACCCTATTTGTGGTAATCGGACCATTATTTTTATTCGAAAAATGGTTTTCATATATCAGAAAAAAGCCTACAAAAATTGGTGATTATCTGCTTTTCAAAGAAAAACTTTTGGGAAATTCGAAAAATTAACTGAATAAAGTACCAAGAGGACACAATTTGATACCCAAGGCATACCTCACTGTAATAATCAGACCATTATTTCTACCCATAAAAATGTTTTCATACATTAGAAAAAAAAAAAATAAAAAACCTATAAAAAATTGCCAATTTTCCGCTACTCAAGGAAAAACTTTTGGGAAATTCGAAAAATGAGCTAAATAAAGTACCAACTAGATGAAATTCGGTATAGAAAGGGTACCCTATTTGTGGTAATGGGACTATTATTTCTACCCGAAAAAATATTTTCATACATTAAAAAAAAACTATAAAAATTATAACCTATGTTAGTACTCAAAGAAATGTTCAAGTCCCTACTATTAAAACTTAATAAGAAATCACAAAAAAAAAAAAATATAATAAAAAGTGTATAAAAAATTGCCAATTTTCCGCTTCTTAAGGAAAAACTTTTGGGAAATTCGAAAAATGAGCTTTATAAGTAGACAACATTTGCAAGCGAAGAATATGCTATGCGTGATAATCGGACCATTATTTCTACTCGAAAAAATGTTTTCATACATAAAAAAAAAAATACATCTTTGTATTTTCGCTCCGCTCAGAATCTAAAATATGTAAGAACATTTAAAACAAATTTATATTATACACAAAAAAATAATTATCTAATCCAATTAAAATTGAATCTATTAAATAAAATTATTTACGATGTGATAAAAATATATATGTTGTATCTTGTTTTGTTTCAAAGGTAAAGACATCTGGATAGGATGTTAGTCACTCATACTGACCCAGTTAATTAATGTACAATCTAAGACAGTAAGACCCATTGTTTATAAATAAATATATATTTTAATATAAATATAATAATAATAATAAAGTCATATATAATACATGTATTATGTGTGTGCTGTGTGGCATCTATTGGTGACGAAACAGGTAGTTCAATTTATTTTATTTAATAACTCATTCATATTTTTACCTATTATCTAATAATTAGATATAATAATTCCAATAATCTATATAAGTATCAAATATGGGATATTTTTCTGGTGACCTAACCACAACTTAACCTAACTCACCCCATTTTTAAAGCAATTCAATTGAACTACCTCAAATATTCGTTCGGTGCCTCTGGATGTATATTCATTGATATTTCGCTGAAACTGATGTCGATTGCATTTCCACGCGGTTTTAAATGTTTTTACCAAATACTTTTAGCCGGACAAATTTATTTAAAGATAATAAACTCGTCTTTACATATACATTATACGTATTGTACATATTGTGTATCTACATATTAAGTTAGTTCCTGATCAAAAAACAATCACTCCAATTTCCTCGTCAACTCAAAAATGCCTGACGTCTTATTCAAACCAATGAGGTTTGAAGTATTGACTGTCAGAAATTTAATAATATGTTTGATGAACTTCTATTATCAACAAATTTAAAAGTATATTTTCATGATAATAGTTTAAGACAGAAATGCTCATTAAATATAATTGGTTTAAATACAACATGTCATAATTTAGTTAACGCGAAACAGTGGAGTGGTAAACAACGTGCGTTTGCGATCAAAACGTTTTTAAAAAATACCAACATTTACGAGTATGTGGCAGCTTACCGTTCGTTTCAATTTTAAACTTATATACGTACGTATATTATCGTACATTATGATCCAGTACCGTCAGTTTAGACTACTTAAATATGAATAATTCATTTTGAGTAATCTGGGTATGCATAAAACGAAATTTCAAATTTAATTAAACGAAAAAAATAACTTGAGAACATCGCTACTGTCAATGAGGGTTCTGCACAAATACATTTGCTACTTTTGAGTTTATAGTATGAATTATAGCCAAATTATGATTTAAATTTTGACCACAACAATCTAATAGTAATGCAAGAATAAAAATATACAATGTAATTTTTATATAATCAATGTCATCGTTTTTTCACACACACACACATATATATATATATATTGTATAAATAATACTTTTTGGTAATTATTACTACTGATAAATGTTAACTACGTCAAGATAATATATGACCACTTAATTTATCAACTTGGTTTTGAAAATTCATAGTGAAATTTTCCAATTTTGACATTACAATATTTATGTATATTATTATAATAACTATCTTATTATTATTTTTTTTTTTATAAATTAAAATACTGATTTAATCAACATTTAGTTAGCTATTATTAGCTACACGTATGAGATTTAAAGTTTTATCTCGTTGTATTTTCGTTTTTTTAAAAATTCTTGTCGGATTTATTATATACCAGAAAAAAATCATTATATTAATACCAATGAGTAAATTATATAAAGAAAATAATAAGGATAAAAATAAGATGAGTCTGTAATGACGTCTCTTTTTAATTAAAAAAATAGTTAAAAGTATTTCTAAACTTAAAACAGCTAATTAGCTAATTAAATTTCTTTTGAAAATCAGAAATTCGTTTTTATTCAAATATTACATAAAAAACAAATATTAAAATACACCGCAATTTTTAATAAGTATATACATAGTAAAATATAGGTTATTTCATTATTTGTACTTTGCAGTCATCATTGTATCATATCATTATTATATAGTTTAAATATTAGTATTTAGAATTTAGATGTAGTCGAAAGTTTTTTGATACAGACGTTTCAGTTATTATGTTTTGAATATTAATTAAATAATTATTATGTTGTTTTTAATTTCATTTTACATGTTTTGTAAAATTGTTCAATTTATATTTACAACAAATTAAGTAAATAATTACATTTAAGTATGTTATTATAAGTTTCAGATAAAAAAAAAAAAATCTATTTTAATCAATTGAATTATCTAAAGACTAATAGGTACCTATTATGCTAACCATGTAACGATGTCTCACTACGGATTGAAATTCAAGAAAAAGTAAAAAAAAATTTTTACGGGTATCTATAGAGGCAATTTTCGTATAATCGTCGTAAATCAGTCGCATTCCTTTAGGATATCTTGTGACTATATTCCTCGTAGATTTAATACGAATTTATATATTAAAGATACGTTAATGTCTTTATATTATTTGGGACACGCATATTAATGAACAGTAACGATTTAATACAGGTAATAGAAAATATCCAAATATCAATGCTACAGATCATTAAATAAATGACATAAAATACAGGACAGTATTTAGACTTTTGCCGTACCCGAGCAACACGATTTTACCGCCTCATCCCTCCTTAAATAATTGAACATTTATTTTTTCTAACAAAACAGAAAAAAAAGTACCCATATTTTTATTCAAATATAGGTAAAAATACCTACATAATAAAATTATGAAATGTACAAAATATTTAAGAAATATAAAAAAAATTTTATATTTAAAACCATCAATAATTTTTTTGTAATTAAATGTCGACTAATGGTACGATAGCTACCTTAGTTCTATATAAAAAAATATATATTAGATGAAATTTAATAGTCTATTAAAATTTTGCCGTGTTTTCAAAAATTGTCGCTATGGGTAATAAGGGACCGTTGCCCTCCCCCACCATAAATACGGCCTTGGTAAAATATAAGTTATGAAAATGAATTGAAATTATCACTATTGTCTTTATTTTATATTTTTAATATATACATAAAGTTAAAATTTATTAATTACAAATGTATATGGTGTAGTAGAATCAACCAGATATTATATCTGATATGGTTAATATGATAAATAGATAAATCATTCAAACACGTTACTATTTATTTTATTATTAATATATAATTTTGTATAAGTACATATTTATGAAAAATTCGTGAAATGCATTGAAGGAAAATCAATAAAACTGTAAAATAAGGATTCAATTTGTTGGTTAGGTATAACTTTAACATAATAAATGAATAATTGGTGTTGTGATAAAAACTAACTTATGTTTTTAAATTTATATAATATCCAATTTTCTTTAAAATATAAATATATTTAGTTATTAGTTATAGCTGTTTGAATTTAAAATAACAATTAGAGTGTAGACATATTGTCAATAATTATAATGGTTTGGCTTTGGGATAGCCAAATCAACGATTCAACAGTGGACATTTGTTTATAAATGAAATACAATTTATTAAAATATGTCATTAAAACGATAAATAATGTGTGTTTACGTAGTGCAATGTTTGTACTCTCCGATACATTTTTACTTAAAAATATTTTATGAATGCTGATATTTAAGAAATCATACTTATGTCCTTTATAATATGTATACAAAATTAAGTTAAATTTATTTTGTTTAACCAAATTTACTTTAAATTAAAATATTATTTAATAGGTAATGTTTTAAAGATCTGAAATAGCCAAAATGTAAAATAAATTTTGTCGATTTTGAGTCGTTATGGACGTTGAAAAATTCTAAAAGTTTACGCCATGAGCAGTACATATATATATATAATCTGCTCCGGGCCTAACTTTAAAAGTCTACGTTATGGAAGAAACAATAATTAAAAATTGAAGTTTATAAACTACAGCTGTCTTAGATTTTTGAAAATAACAAAAATATTTAAACCGAAATATATATTTAAATAAATTATATGTGATTTACTGGTTTTGATTTATATCTAAAATTATTTATAAAAACAAATTTCAAATTTCAAAAAAAAAAGTAGTTAAAAGGTAATTGATTGGGACAAACAAGGTGGAGTACCCTAAATATATAATGAAATGTATAGTAAAAATAGGATAATATTTACATCGCTATACGACCATCCATAATAACTATACGGTAGTATACTCATTTCATTGTATCCATTAAACAAATGAGACATTTTTAATATATTTTTTATGCCGGGTCGGGTGTCAATAAGTAACGAGAACTGGTGGTTGGACCTCTGAAATGTAATTAGTTTGGTGCTAAATTTTAATTAACGGTGTACGGCGAGATGGGGAGGAATCCAAAGGTCAATGGTATTTTAATACTCCAACTCCTCCCACTCGGACTATATTTTTACTACGCCTCCCCGATCATAATATGAAAAACATAAAAAGTTATAGAAAAAAAAAAAAAAAGAAAAACGTATTCCAAATATAATAAAAGCTGTCGTCGTGCATTGTTTATTTTTCCCTCCTATTAAAGGTCATTTTTGGTCGATGAAATTCCATGTCAAAGGTCGAACACAAAAACTCAGCAGTGACCTTTATAGACACAGTGGTTAAAGTTTTTTTTTTATTCTTATTCTTGTTATTATTATATATTTGTTTGACGTTTGAATATGATTGGTTTTTGTTTTTTACCAAAATTCCATTATAGAGAAAACGTGTGTAAAGAATGACTTGTTACTTATTTTAAATACCACGCACTTAAACATATTTTATTATGGTCTAGTGTGCCTAGGTAACATTTTGAAAAAAAAAATTATAATACTTAAGTTTTGAGCCATTTGAATTAGGTAACTATTACATCAAAGTTTTGTGACCAGTAAAATATGTGTATTTTTTAAAAATTTGTAGGTTCTTATATGTTTTAATGTTTTTAGGTGTACAATTGTATATCTTACTTAAGGAAATAAATTGATTTTAGAGATAGGAGCTTAATCCTAAGCCTACGGTACTAATATAAAATACGAAATATAATATAGTCTAAAAATCATTTAATTTTTTTGAAAATTGACGTTACTCATAAACTTCAAAACACATACTATGTATACAAAATACTCATACTGTCTAGTGATATCTTTGTGAAAAATAATTTGTACATAAAAAATTTACTTGCAAAAAGTTGATCTCAATACATTTTATGGTAATAATTTTTAAATATAATTTATAATACAATAATTATTTATTATTATTAATTACATCATAAAATTATTTTAATTTGTACGTTTATTTTAAATTATGATACTGATTGGAAAATAGCAGATAATATGATTTCTTAGATTTTCTTTGATTTTTCTACGACAACAGTTGTATTATTATATTTTTATGTAGCTTAAAAATAGTTTTATAAATAATTTTTAGTATATATTATATTTTATATAAATAAATAAATGTCCAAATATATGTTTTAACAATTTAGATATTTACTAATTATTTTTTTATATATTGTAACAAAATCAATATATATATTTATAATTGTTACTAAATATAATAAGCTTTTCCTTTTAAAATTATGTTTTAATTTAACGTTTTACAAGACATAATAATAAGTAATATGTGTTTAGATAAATTAATTTCAAATTGGAGATAAAAGAATGGTTTGTGTGAAATATAATTTAATATTTTCAAATAATAAATAAATAAAAAAATCAACGTTTTTATAAGAATGAGAAAAATTATTATTTTCACGTCTATTGAAATCCTCAACTATATATTTTCTAGTTTATTTTCCAAGTGAGTTGTAACATAAATATATATTTGTTTATATTATACTTTTATATTTTTAATTATAGCGTTGATTATTATTTTTTATAAATCAAATGTTGACTCAATATATTATTTATATACATATGTTTTTTTTCCCACTTGTTTAACTTAAACGTTTTTATTGCTAAAAAATAATGATCAACGTTACTAGGAATTAGAATTCCATAAAATATGATTAATATAACATTATTTTGCGTTTTATTATAAAAAAAAACCCATATGCTCAATTTATGTTATAAAGTATCGTTAAACACTGTAATGCACATATAAAATAAAAACTGTGCATAAAAAATATTACAATATAACTTAAATAAAACGGAAAATTATAACCGTGTTATACTGATTACTGGGCGTCTTGCCCATATTACACGACCTATAAATGCATATTTAGACTTTGTACAAAGGTTATAATGGTTATTGATAATTGTTATATTTGTAGTTTATAAAATATTTCCTATTTTACAGTTTTTTTTAAGATATTTTTAACCAGGATTTATGTACAGTATAAACGTAGTATATTTATTGTAAATAAATTTATAAATTTAAATAGTAGAAGGTACACTAGGAACATGAAATATAATAATTTTATGAGAAGTATATGATATTATTAATACGTACTGGAATTTCAAATCGGGTACCTGATTTGTATGATTAATGTGCACAAAAACAGTATGGATAAATGCTCATAAAATATTATTTACACAGGATTTGACTGAGGTACAGTTTATATGCTTTCGATTTGATTAGGTATATAACAATTATTTTGTAAATAAACAGGTTATGGGTGATAAATGGGTATTCTTATATATTGTGCGAATAAAAGCGTATATTTAACGGTCCATATTGATTACACGACTTTCGAATAAATATCGTTTTATTTTGGTTTTATTCAACGCGAACATTTCTTTTTCCCGTCTAACATCCACACACGGTATATGCGGATGCAATCGAGCAATATGGCCAATTCTATTACACGAAGAAAAAAAAAAACAGCATATAAACAAAAAACCAAACCGGAATAAAAGCCGTTTTATTTTATTACTATTATTATTATTATTATTATTATTGTTACGCCTGTACGTTTCGTTACAAACGCGCGATACATTATTATATTTCGCCTGTGTCCCACAGCGCAAAAGGCGGATTTGGAGGTTATTTCTCCTAACCATTCCTAACCGGTTAATACGAGAAAACTGTTATTTAATGCCCGAGCAGACTTTGCGGTAACACTTCCGGGACCCCGAGAAAACTCTAGTTGGAAATAATAAAATAAACAAATCAACGTGTAATCTGATTTACTTATACCTAGTTAAACAGTGCCAACACTTTCTTTCGGTTCGCGCGTAAATTATTGTTCCTTTCAACCGTTTAAAATTGAAACAGTGCTCTGTACATAAAATAATTATTGTATAGATATATCCATATTATAATATAAAACGTTAGAAAATTTACATCGATTGAATTGTTATTGTCGATGTGTGAATATATAATAACATTATTAGGCATTATATTATAAAATACGCGAGAGCAAGAAAATACAATTGATATTATAATATGCAGATTTTGCATTTGGGCTTTGTTTTGCTGCGCGTTCTTTGACGTTTAAGACTGATATGTTAATTTTTTTTTCTAATTTTATAGAAGTCATAAATCTTTGCAATCGAAAAATATGCTGAACACAGCTATTGTTATATATAATAACATAGGTACCTATAGAGTCTGTTATACTTACAATTTTAAAGTGCTCGTAAAAAATGTGTACGAACTTTTTTTAAAGTTATGGCTCATAGTTGAATTGTGGCGAATGATTGACCACAAATAATAATTTATTTAAACTTATATAAAAAGTTTACGGAATGGTTACAATGACTACATGTGAATTTTATTTTAGTTCTTATTTCATCTGATTTATTAATTTTTTCCATAAAGGTTACAAAATATAACAAATGTATATAATCCAAATTTATAATTTTTAAATATGTTTATTTCACATATTTTACACCGAAAATAAACCATAATAAATTGAATAATAGATTTATTTTGATTTGAATCATAACACAAAATACGATTAGATCACGTCGGGATAAAATAAGCAAACATATCTATTACAAATATTTACTTCATTTAATATTTTTTAATATTTATTATAAAAAATATTTTTAATAGTAAATTCAGCTAAGAGTGAACACGCTGTTTAGATATTATTGATATAATATGGCAATATCGGTGGACGTAACATTACATAATAATTATGAACTAGTTCAACATTATCGTTATTAATTTGTAGATGTACCTGCTAGCATAATAATTAGTAATTAATATTATTTATGCAAATAGCACCGTGGTAATTAATTAAAACAATTGAGTGTAAAATATCAATATGCTCATGATAATAGTCCATTTATCAAAATATGTATAAAACACGAGTAAAACCTACTTGTTCATTAATAATAACGCCATAATACTAATATGGAATGTGGACATACAAATTGAAAAGGCAATTTGGAATACAATTATGCTGTGGTCATGCTATATTATAAAAATATTACCTTTTTAATAATAATTACAATGACAAAATTGTAATATGTTTTGCCTTTGATAAAATTTGTATACTATTGGATTTTAATAATGTTAAATATGTATAATATACAAATCATAACATCTTATTAACATCTCAAAAAATACTAATATAATATAATTTTATATAGATATTAATTGATTTCGTAGATATATAATATATTATGACTTCTTTGTAGACGCTTAAAACGCAAATAACATTTATATTAACATTTAATCACTTCTGCTTAGAATAGTTTATGAAATGTAATCACATATCGGTTTCAAGTACCTATATAATATCTTTAAGACAATGTTTATTAAACATTTTAATAAAAAACGACTATAGTTTACATATAAATAAAATTGTTAGAATTTAATTTTGTGTTTTAAAATGACTAAACGACAATAAATTATTAATAATATTTTTTTATTTATTCAAATGAAGTACCAGTTTAACGAAATTGAGTAGTCGGACAAATGTTATGGAAAAAAACAGAACATCATAAACAGATTTTGTATTGATTGAAATTTTTGGATAAAGATAATTTGTAAAGGAATAATTAATACAAAATGAAAATATATTGCATGAATGTTTCGAGCAGTACGGATTTAAAAGTTATACTATATATAATATGAGTATTATGATTTTATATAATATTATTTAAAATAATTTTTTGTTTGATGTTGTCATATTTATAATATTTATTATTTTTTCTAAAATTATGTAATAATATATATATATACACTATAATATCTTTACGGTTTATCTTTGAGTATATAATTGATTTTTTTTTTAAAATTTAATTTTAAAATATGTTTTTTTTTGTGTTGAAAATTGATTGCTTCAAGGCTTCAACAAAATCAAATTTTTTACTAAAATTAAAATATATTTTTCTAGTTACATTCTGTCACTTAAAACGTTTATTATATAGTAATAAATAACAATAAATATTGTTAACAGCGTATTAAAAATAATGTAAACAATAACTTTTGAAGAACTCTTCTTGCGAAAATGAATAATCATAATAATAATATACTAAATAGTAAATAATAGTATACTCATACATTTATTTCGAAATTAAAATTACGTTGAAAATAAAAAAAATGGATGAATGAGACAAAAATAATAATAAAACTGTTTGAAAGTGTAACGGTGTCACACGTTAAATTTAATGAACAAAATTATTATGGAGGAAGTTAATTAAAAAAAAGTAAATTTAGAGTAATTTAGTTTAATTTTAATATACCTAAAAATAAACTTGCATGTATTAGAATTTCTTTAAATTGCAATATTTTTAATTGCTTATTAATTTAATATAATTATTAAATTTTATTAAATTTATTCAATTACATTGAAACCAAATTTTCAAACATAAAATACAAAGACAGCACGTCATGTTTTAATATAAAAATAATGATATAGAATTAACGTTACTTCATACTGTAACTATGATAATATTCTCTCGTATTTATTTTTATTTTATTTTTCAATCGTAAAATGTATAAAATGCGTCATAATTATTATTTTTTAATAATACGTTGAGTAGTTGGTTTTAATTAAAAATAAATGCGTTTGTTTGAATAGTAGTGGGTAATTCAAAAGAATAATAGTAATTATGACGTGATCGATAGGGTTGTAGCTCTATCATTAGTTACATTATTTCCTATTTCAATAGGAATTCAGCAAATGGTATTTATTTTAATTATTTATTACTTATATAATAAATTGAGCCCTCTGTGTAAATATAATATTTCGTCAAATGTTTTGTGTAATTAAGAAATTATTTTATAAAATAAAGTCACATAGAACGTATTTTTGTTTCTGATTTTTAAACATCATAATGTGTTTTAACATCTATTGTCTCACAGAACCAAAATATTACCTATTAAAAAACTACAACGTTTAACAATTAATTATATTTTAAAACATTGAATTTTATTAACGATAAACATATGTTATAAAGAAATTAAAAGTTTAAACAGAGCAAAAAAAATAACTTGATATTTAATTATAAAATTATGTTTATGTGAATGTTATTTATTATCTCAATTTGTTAATGATTTTATGGTACAACTTAGAAAAATGTAATGCAGTTTGTATGTTATTATTTTAATATTTAAAATTAAAATTTTTAATATTATTTTTATTGTCAATAAAAAAACAACAAGTATATACAATTTATATTTTATTATTTAAAAAATTTCAAAATGAATGAAATTAATGGCAAAAATGTAACATAAGGAATTGTATAAAAGGTTTCTTTTTATATCTCTATTGCATAATCATATTGCAATGTAATTTGTTTAAACTAATTTATACGATTAAATATTTTTTCATTTTTCATTATTTAAGATGTTTTATTCGATTGTTACCATCAGACATAGCAGTATATAATGGTTGTTATAGAGGAAATCTATATACGTATACATATATATATATAGATTATATATAGATTATATATTATATATATACATATACTAAATATAGTTTGTTTTGCTGACATTGACATAGTTAGGAGTATCAAAGAAGTAACTTTTTAAATGTCTTTGCAAAGACATTGAGATTTTAACAAGACTTGTGTCTGAGTTTAGATAAGTTTGACTTAACTTATTCGGTTGCGTGTGCTTCTAGTTACCACAGTTTATTTATTGAAGAATTGAATACATTCTAGCATTTAGCAGAATGTATCTAGAGAATTCACGCTCTTAGATATCACTAAATAATATTTAAGCGATGGTACAAAGTTTTGATTCCGATCCAAAGCCAATAAACATTTTACAATTTTAATAGGCTAAATATTTAATTTACAAAATATAGAAACAACAGATTTTTGTAAATAAAAATATATTTATATTTTTACGAAAAGTTCAGGCTGTCATTAATGACCAATTTTTCATCAATTTTCATGATTTTTAAATCTGGAAAATACTACTTAATATGTAGTAGGTATATTATTTTCATATAATACAAAATATGAACAAATATCAATTTTATTGTGTACTTTTATTTGTATTATTTTTCATTATTAATTTTATTATTTTATTATTATTATTTTTTATAATTTATTTATTTATGTGTAGTGTTAGATTTGTATCATATTATTATACAATATAAGTTAATAAATGAATAAAATATCAAACAAAGAATTTTACTTATAAAAAGTTTTTTCCGATAATATTTTAAATTTATGAAACAATTAAAATATTATGTATTTTTAACATTAAAATATTATTCATCCAGAAGACCAAAATGAATGTAAACTTCTAGGGCATGATGGTCATTTAATTTGTTTAATAAAAATGACTTTTGTATTTTAATTAATATCATGTAAATCTATTGGTATAATCTCTTTAAAAATATATTTTTGTTGAATTCAAATTTTTTAAATATACTACCCGTGTAATGAATAATAATATAAATGACATTTTACAAGTTATTTAAAAAAAAAAAAAGATTAATTGATATTTAAATCTAAAACATTAGAATACAAATATAAATAGTTATAATATTATTATTGTTACAAAAGGCAATGAATTCATAAATATCGATAAATATCACTGACGAATTTTTTTCAGGTTATCGTTTGAAAAATAATTCAACTCAATACTATATAATATATAGTATTGTACAATAGCCTGATATAGTATAATATAATATGTATACTATTTACTATATATAATTATTTGAGTTAACCAAAATTCAAAACACTCTTAAAATAACATAAATTAGGTGGTAATGAATTTAAAAGAAAAAAAAAAACAAAATAGTTAACTCTTCCGACATTGAATAGCATACTATAATAGCGTTGAAGAACGCACGTGCATAACCCTATGTATTGAACATAATAATACTACGTGTTGAGGAATATTCGAGATTTAGTCAGTCGTCAGGGTGGTTTAAGCGTATTATAATAAGTCTCTGGGGTCCCTTTGGCGAATTGTCACGATTCAAAGTCGTCGTCGTCGTCGTCTGCGTGCGGTCGTGCGGTGTCGCGTAAATAAATCACGGTAATACCGGTTACGGTCGTGCGTGTGCGAGTGTATACCGCGTTTTACCGCCGTAGGCTTTCTCTGACGGATCTACAACGAGCACAGGTAATGCTATTAATCAGACACAGACCCATTGTGGGCATAATGTTCGGCTGACGGTTAACCTGGCAAAAGGGACGAGTACGTCATAAGCATTATTCACCGGAGTCACCGAACGGCGGCGATATATTATTTCCCCCGTCCGCCGGCCGATCGCACCATGTCGCGTTTATCGATAATGTCGCTCGCACGCCGAAACCGACACACATAATATTATAAAACGCCTTATACGCGACGACGGATTTCACTTCACGCCGAAACCGGCAAATCGAGATTTTTTTCGAAAAAAAAAAAAACCATTTTATTGTCATTTTCTACGCGAAAAAAAGGTTTCGAACAACGCGCAGGAAGATAAATGCAAATTATCGAAACGTATGCGTGAGGCATAAAGTCAAATCGTTTCAGTCACCCGGGGAAATGTACGTTTGTACTTATTATACTAAGGAGGAGGATACGATATAAATTAATTGTTCGAAACCATTACACAGCTCGGTTGAAGGGTACACTGGCGAAATAGTAGAAAAATAGCTGAAGTAGATTTTTCCCCACGGTGGAACGCGTGTACACACGCAAACGTTAAGGCCCTGAATTGGGGATGGAAAAGAAAGGCGATCTGACAAATTCGGTGATGGATTGTCCCAGTAGTTGAGGTACCGTGAGAGAATCGCGGCTACTTTTCTGCAGCTATGCGCAAAATTATCCACAATTCACAACCAATCTTGCTCCCGTGCTCTGAAATTAATTGACTGAACTGTTGAACAAAGTCATAAGAGGGGATTATTAACGACGGGTCATTGCTAATAGTGAGGAACTAAGTTTCGCGAGGTAATCGTGCATCTGCTCTTTCGTTGCCGGCGATATCCGCAAATTCTTTTAACTTTTAACAAAACAATGTTTGTATTTTTTCAAACATATATTTTATTATTATTATTATTATTTTTTTTTTTAATGTATTTCAACTGTGTTTGATCGTTGCTATTCGTTCGTCTGTTTAGGTGGCATGGCTACGGGTTGACACGCAGACCATATTGACCATTCATAATCACGTGATCACGAAAAACCACCGGATTGGCGTGTCGCATTCGGATCACAGGACGTGGCATATTCACATAAAGGAGCTGAGAGAGTCCGACAGAGGATGGTACATGTGTCAGATCAACACGGACCCGATGAAAAGTCAATTGGGATTTTTGGATATCGTTGGTGAGCATAACTGTGCAATAAAATCATAGAAACTAATCCGTCCCCATTATAGTTAGTTTTTTCTAAACCTTTTTTGAAACTCGAAAAATATGAACGATATGTCAACGGAAATATAAATAATTAGCCAGATACATCTCCGTATGACTTTAGGTAAAATAAAATCGCACGTTTTTATCTCAAGTAAATACTCTGGTTTAATACGATTTTATGAACATACCTAGGCACTAGGTAGTCTTTAAAACAACCCCAAACACCTTCGAGATAAAGTACCAAATAATGAATTTGGTGTTCATTATTATAGATGTTTAGCGTAGTTTTTATTCATCAGAACACGAAGATGAAGAATGACATTATTTAAAATAATAATTCAATAAAATATGTCTTCTTAAACAAATATAGTTTTGTTTGCTTTGACCCGTACAATTTAGAGATCTTTGGCCTGTGCTTAAAAATGTCTTAGTATTTTCTATATTATACGTGAACGTTTTTTGTTTAGTTGCTCGTTATTGTAAAATTCCAATCACCATCATTGTAAACTGAAAATTTTATATTTAGGTAACTGATTTGTGTTATATATTTTCATAATATCTAGTTAATGTTAGTTATTGTAAATTTACTCATTTAGTGAATAGGTATACCGACAAAAACGTTTAATTTCAATAGGAAAAAATTATTTTTTCTCAGTAAGACGAAACAGTTAAAAATAAAATATGTATTTTATATACGATATCCGTGATTCTTTGAGAAGGCAGAATTTTAAACAAATAGGTAAACACTTGAGTTTTTCATCGCCCAACATCGAGTAAAATTAATAGTAATAATAGTAGTAATTGTATCTACAGTATATCGCAGTCAGTAATATCAGTGGGAAAAGTAATATCAGTAACAGTGCGAATATGCGTTTTTCGTTTTTTGATCGTTCCCACGAGGAGGTCCTAGGTCTAAGTACCTATCGTTTTACAACCATAGCCACCGAAGCGATAACTTCATGCACGTACATACACAGCGATCAAAATTTCGTGTTACACTAATGGCGAGACTAATATTTATATTTTTTGTAACATAGTATTTTAATCATACTGTATGTTTTAACACTATACACTGATATTCTTATGTACGCTTTTATTTACAGTGAACGGGTTTTATTTACATTGAGTTTTCCGTGCCATGTAGAATGTAAGAAATACACTTTCCTGTTTAAATATGATATTATTTTGGTTTCATTTTTATTAATTTTATTTGATCAACTTATATAAAATAAAGTTCCTTCAAAACGACTATAACCGCGTTGTCCGATATAATATACCAAACGATTTATCGATGGATTGACGAAAAATGTTACGTAAATTTAATAAAAAAGAATTACATTTTGTACTGCATTTTGGACGATAATCGTTTAGAAAAAAAAATAAAAAATATACCGAATGATATAATATTATATTATGACTAAAAATACTATTTTAAGTTTTAAATAAAATGTAACCATAAAATCCCGCTTGTTTATAATAACAAAATGTTATTGAGTTTTCAATAGCACACATTTTATTATGCTTTATGCCACGATTATTATTTATTTTTCCTATGGAATTCATTCATGAACATCGATTAAGAAATAAAACTTTTATACAAATGATTGTATAAATAATTTTATACAAATCCAATCCAATTTACAATTATTTATTGTTGCTATTGGCAAAAATATTTTTTTAAACATCTACAATATATACAACAATACTGTTTCCTTTTATGAAAGAAGGAAATAATTTACGAATATTTTTAAATTCTATGCAAAACGAAAAACGGAATCGGTTTGACAATGATTTTGACTTTTTTTTTTTGTTATACCAATATAATAAATGAATGGGGGGAACCATTACATAAATGCGTATAATATGCATATGACTAAATTCGTGGATATGAATATATAAGACGACCGCTGTTGCGTTGGCGTATAGTAAACGATAGATAACGATCAACACCCAAATAGTAAATAAATGTGTCGACATTTTTTAACTGAGATCACCACGCGTTGCCTTCCTTTTTCGGTGAACGACGTTCATAATATCAGTTCCATTGTTAAGGTGCGTATTATCTATGTCGATGACGTTGTTATAAAATCACTATATTTATATATCTTCTCCTTTGTATTATATGGGATGGAACGTATATTATACGAGACAAGATATAGAGCGAATTTCGTGTTTTAGCACGTCACGAGTAGTAGGATTTTAGTAGGATTTTATACCTACGTTTATACATTTATAGTGAATAACTTTTCGACTTAAAATCGAATATATTATACAAACATCCCGTGTACATTTCGAATACGATAGTATGATGAATAAATAAATTAGATATTAGTTCACAATGTTTAGATATTATGTCTTTTTCTATAATATTATATATCTCGGGATACCGTTAAACCAGGTTATCTAAGCACAGATACTTAAAAATTATGGTAAATCGTAATCTTCTCTGTCCAGGAAAAACATTTCGGTACCTATATATATTATTATATTTGCTTATTGACATGGGATAATTAATTAGTTATCATTTTCCAGTGGTATGCATGGTATAATTGTATTTAATGAATAAACAATTAGAATTCAAAAATAATCTCATAAAACGGAAACTCATAAACAACGAGTGAAGTTTCAAGAAGAATAAAAATCACTATATCTTAACTTTAATAGAAGACAGAAATGTGAGAAAAAGATTCAACTTATTATTAAGTATTATTAATATTAGAGTAAGTAGTATATTTTGAGAGAAGAGACAGATGTAGCGTAATCGGTAAAAGTAATGTATGTAGAAGTATGACGAAAAAAAGGATGTCCAAAAAAGAAATGATAGGATGTGGTGGAGAATAATATGATGATAGTTTGTGTAAGCGAATAAGATACAAAATATCAAGTTGAACATAATGTTAGCTGATTCCAAATAGTTAGGAGAGAAGGCCAAGGAGAGGAAATGATTTTAGATGGCGATTATCAGCCTATTTTAGAATGTTCTCATACAATTTATACAACGTAATTTTGAGTCCCTCTGGCAATCATTACATTGACCATTTTAATATAGTAATAATAATAATGATAAAAATTTTGTTATTTATAGATTCTTAGAAAAAAAATGATTAAATTCATTGTTTTAATTGCAATTATTAGATTCTAGTTACATTATAATTAGATACTAATATTTTATACCATATTATTTTCGTCTATTTCTGCGATTATAATTCAATGTACCTCGTGTACATAACAATATTATTAATGAAAGTTTATAAATCGATTCGTTGACGTTGTTACGTATGCGATGAGTGCTTGTGCGGATCCGTTCAAAGGACTTAAAAGCCAATCTGTGTTCCTTCGTTTAGCGCACTCGACCCCGCGAGTCTTCACGCGGGCCAAGTACATAACAAATGACGGTCGGAGGGACGGGTACGGTGGTATTATTGGCTGTCGCGGCTATATTACGTGTGTGTTTACTGTATATATATTTAAATCCCTGCGGGCCACCGCCACCGTGATCGCAGCCGAATCCTTTAGCCAAAGAGGAAAGGTCTCCGTTTAAATGGGTCAGAGAGCTCTTTGTGGAAAACCACAGTGCCTCTCATTTGCATCTTATTGACGCCACCGCGCAACTACTGAGTGTGTGTACCTATATATATATATATACACTGTAAATAACGCATATTATAATATAGACCTACACTATACGTTTATACCTAATAATATTATTATATATCGGACACAAACAATTATATTATATACGCTCCGACCGGCAAATGCGGATAGTTCGAGCGAGACGTACTTAGGCCGCAACGGGTCGCGTGCGGTGTTTGATTACGACTTGTAAGTCACACACTGCTCGAACCGAATACCGTTTAATATAATTTATACGCTAGTGCAACGCGGTTCTCAACCTTTGTGTATATGCGACCCAATATATTTACCAGATTTTTCGTGCGACCTTATTAAAAAAAAAATCCCCTCTTAATTTTTTCAATTACCATAAATATTAGTTCATTTAAATGTAATTTTTAGCTTCGGCGACCCATAAGTTGAGAAACGCTGCGCTAGTGCATTATAACTACAGTAGAACTATAATACTGTTATGTTAATGTTTTTGAGTAATTAATATTTAATAAAATTGTTTTATTTTGAAAAAAGTCGATAATTAACGAATACGATATTTCAAAAGTAATATGATTATTTACTTACTATATTTTTCTCTATCCGCGCCCCAGGAATATTGACGATAACAACGTTTTATACCTCCAGAAACATGGAACTCAATCACTTGTTAAATCAATATATTTTCTTACTAGAGTTATTATTCAAGTATATTTATATAATTATATTAATATTGCACTATAAAGGCGAGAGGGCTTTGAAAAACATTCGGAATCTCCTCTAAATTATTTATTTTGTTTATTCTAATATAGAAGATTATAATAAATTTTAACAAAAATAATTAAATTTGTTCCTTAGAAAATTTACAACATTTGTTCGAAAACTTATAAAATAATATTGTGTTGACCATACATGTTCACTTTTGTAAGCAGTGTTAAATCATGATATTATGCTATAAATGAATTTTACAAGAATATAGTTTAATTGTACCTACGTTTAAACCAGTTTTTAGTTTTTAACAATCTTATATTATATTGTTATCATCATCGATATACGAAGTTTGACACAATGTTTAATAAAAGGTTCTGTCGAAATATTATATCCTTCATCACATCGATATTTTATAATAATTTATTATAATACCTGAAGTTCTTTTACTGGCCATTGATAGCGAGTTTATCTATAACTATATCAAATTTTCAATAGTCTTCACATTATTAATAAACGTTTGACCTCACGCCATCCAAAAACTTACACAATAACTTGGTGAAAGTCTGACATTAATAATTAACGCAGAGTTAAACGTATGAAACCATTCACGCATAATTATTCACAATTATACTACTCGTACGTCAGAATTTGAACGAATTGATAGCTATGGCAGCAACTTGGAGTGTTTTGAATTCATATTCTTTGAATTAATTTCAATTATTACGTCATAATAAATTTTAAATAATCAAGGAATATGTGTTCTTTGGCAAGTGACCATCGCACGTTTGACTGTCTTTTTTCCTTAATTTGAAGAGCAATAACAATGTACAATTTTATTGTATTATTTCATACAAATTATTAATAATATGTACTACTAATATACTTCCTTTTTCAGTTTTAATTTTTATATTGATAAAATCTCAAATATTTACTTTTGCAAATAAACTTCAATTTTCCACAAAATTATCTTCCGAGACATATCGTGTAATAAAATTAAATATTATAACTTCACTTAAATATTTACACAAGAACAACAATTTTTTAATTATTTTTAAAATTAAATATAATACTTTACATTTTAAATTTCAAATAGGTAAACTTCAAAATAATTGTATTTTACGAATAAATATTATTATATATTTTAAATTTAAATAAAAAAAATATATTCGTAAAAGGTCATTGATCTAAACATCATTATAGTATTGTTTTTTTTTATTTTGTAAAAGAAACAAGAAACAAGAAATATTTAAATATTGTAATGCATTAAAGTTGTACATTAATTCTATTCGATACTGTTTTAATAATATTACAATTTTTTTTTTTAAGAAATTATATTAAGAAACAAGACCAGAGTTTTATTAATTATTAGAAAAAAAATATACTAAATTTTAGTTTAAAAAGTTTATTGTTTAGAAAAGATCTGATATGTTTGCTTGACAGTCAAATGCCCGAAACACACAGTTAAAATTCGTTTAGTATCTTGTCAAAAAAATGTACTGCCGGGTAAACATAGTCTCGGGCAAACGTAGTGTCGGGCAAGTGTATTGATATCGTTTAGAAATAACTATTACGCAATACAATTATAATTATAAAATAATAATGAAATACCCTTTGGGTTTTAAAAAATATTATCAATATTCATAGAAATATGATATTTGTAGGAATAACATTGTAATTTTATCTTATTATAACATTCAATCTTATTATACCAATCATGGTTGGCCAATTAATAAAATTTAAAAAATGTTTAATTATTATATAATACAGGTTTAATAATAAAACTAATGGAAAATAATTAAAAAATTAAAAATCGGAAAAACCTAAACGGTTATTATAAAATATCAAGCATAGTATAACTTTAATTGTTGTTCATGTAGTAGTGTATTATAATATTATTATAAGGATGCCATAATACGCCGTTTATATAAAAGTGTAAAAAGTGTTTTCGAAGTCATTATTTTGATAATTAACGAAATTTTATTTAGATTATAATCTAAAACAGCGAAATATAAACATATTTTTTTTGAGATTCACTGATAAGTGTTTTTTCCGTAATTCTTTTTCATTTTACAAAAACTTATTTATTCAAAAGTGAATACACAAGAAGTATTGAGTGGAAAATATAAAATCGACTTTTATTCGTTTTGACATTCATTTAAGTATATCGTATTCAATTAATGCACGTAAAATGCTTTTAAATTCTAAAACGAAAAGGATAAAGCCAGAAGAAAAAAAAATATAGAAATAAATAAATCGGTGAAAAAAAACCAAAACAAAAACCAATCGCGAGCACAAAAATGTATAGCAGGTGGCTGAATCCAGTTTCGTAAGTAATAGGATAAAAAAAAAAAAAAAAAAAAAAACCCCGTCGCGGTTTTTATACATATTATATTATATATTTTAATATAAATAAAAATCGAATTATACGCACCACTGAAGGGGTTCTTAAGTGACAAGTTTTCTGGAGAAAAGAAAAGTAAACGTTTGCCCGACGACGACGGTCCGGGATGGTGGTATAGTGTCGCGTTGTGGTTTTGACGAGACGGAGTGATGATAAGAAAGAGGAGAAAAAGTCACCAAAGTCGATTTATCAGTATTTTGTGGAGGGTTTGTCATTATACACTGTGAGGGAAACTTTCCTCCCCTTCACTGCTCTCACAACACAATATCCTAACACACACGCATTAGATTTGTTTTTTTCTGACAGTATACAGTGTGCGACGAGGGTATACGCGGAGAAAGCGACAAAAGATTTAATGATTCATGAATTTAGAAGAAAAAAAAAGTTGTAAAAACGTCTTTAATGTACTGTACTTACACCATATTCTGACGGCTAATAGTATAATAGCGGATTAAAATGTCGACAATAACTTCCTGCTATCGTTCCGTGGCATAATAATATATTCTATTCTGTTTTATTGACACATAATATTATATATTATTGTAACACGATAAACATATTAATGTCTATATCGATATTTATTATATTAAAATATATCTAAATATCGGTAACGTTTGTTTTAGTGGATGCAAATGCAACCGCTACGATTTTTCATTATCAAAATTTTGATTTATATATAAAACCATATGTATAGTGTTTATACGATCCATAATAGTACATAAAAATAATAACTACTAATGGCTGCACGTACAGAAATTTAAAATCTGGCGACAGATTCTTAGTCATTAGTAGAAGGGCTAATTAAATTAATTAATTTTGAACCCATTGGACTGAAATTTTGCGAGCGCTCCTGCAGGTACCCCTGGTTAATAATTATTATTTTTACGAACACCTCATAACAATAGTAAATTGCAATTTTTCAGTACCGCCGGACATTTTAGATTATCCGACGAGCACTGATATGAACGTCCGCGAAGGGAGCAACGTGTCACTGAAATGCGCAGCTTCGGGATCGCCGTCGCCCAACATCACGTGGCGCAAAGAAGGCACCGAACTCATACGATTGGAACACGGTCAACAAGGTCGGTATTGTATATTAATAATTATTATTCTAAGATATGATTATTTTTTTTGTTGATTTCGTCGTATTATTATAATAAACATATTGAGATACTCTCTCTCTTGGTATTCAACCCTTAAGGTTGGTTTTGCAGTTGGACATGCGCTCTCCACTCTTCCCTGTTCCCAGCTAACCTCTTCAGTTCAGCGTAACTTGATAGTCTAGCATCGGAAATCATTTGTTTGACAAATGAAGTTCTTGGACGTCCTTGGCCCCTTTTACCTTCCATTTTCCCTTCTATTATTCTGTAGATTAGCTCATTTTCGTGCCTCAATATGTGACCAATCATGTTCCATCGTCTTGCTCTGATGGTTTTGAGAATCTCTCTGCCTTCATCTATTTCACTGAGTATGCTTTCGTTGGTATGGTGTTTTATCCAACTCACTCTCAGCATCCTTCTCCAACACCACATTTCAAAGCTTTCGAGTGTTCGAAAGTTCGAAGTGTTGAGATACTATGTATAGTAAAAATTAAATTGTCCATGTGATATCAACGTCACTATTCGTTGTGGTTGATAAAAAAAAAAAAAAAATCGATTATGGTCCCTATGTATCTACCAGTTACCTCAAACGTAATAATTATTATGCGTGAATCGAAAGTACCACAGCTATAACACACATCGAAATATCTATTAATTGCCAAGAGTTATACTTACCCCGGCGTATATTGAGGTGTGTTGGACGAGTAATGTAACGTTTGTACAATAATCAACTGTAAAATACGTTATTTATTACTCTGAACAAATTTATTGTGCTCTGAATGAAGTAAATATTAGGGTAAGTATGTACGATATAGTTTTATATATTTAATATTAAATTTCAAGTACTTACATTTTTTTATAATTTATATTGTAAATAATTTAATGTGTTATAAGATTATAAAATTATTTGGTTTCTTCTGTGAGGTCAATCGTTTAAAATATTGTATATTTTAAATTAATGTAAGTCTATTTTTAACCAAACAGATGATCTTTTATTTTACGAATAGATAAAAAATAATCAAAAGAAATGTACGAAAAATAAAGGCAAAACAAATAAGACGATTCGTTTAGTTCACATCTGGTAATTTTGATAATGCTTGAAAGAAATAGTAAGACTTTTATGTTTTTTAGACACGACTTATTTTCCATCAAGTAATCATGCTAGTTATCGTATTTTTGCGATATATGTTTTGTAGGTTATCGATGACAATTTTGACCAAAATAATAATATACATTTTATAATAAAATAGTCCACATATTTAAGACTATTATAATTCTATCACTACGAAAAATTTACTATTAAATTAGAACAGATAAAATCATGTATCAATTGTAATTTGATATATTTATGATCTATTTTTAGTATTAATTAATGAATAAGAAAAATAAATAATATTATCTATTTAGCTAATATATTAAAAATATTGTAAATATTCAACTGAAAATTTAATATGAAATTGTTTTATTATTGTTGAATTAAATTTTTAAATACTTGTCATACTTGCATTTGATAATTATGATAATAACTATAATATTGAATAAAACACAATTCATATAGATAGAAAAAAAACATAATACTTTTTTATTAAACTGAATAATAATAATTAATTGTTAAATTTTTTATGGTATTAAATCTAAAATGATATAATATTATTTCAATGATTAGTGTTTGGAAAAAAATTGTTTAGGAAATTAATTATAATAAACATAGGTTAATGGAAAAATATAATTTTATTATTTTTTCTACATTATTGCATGAGAAAATACTAGGATAAGTCATTCTTGAAATTATATATAAATAATTTAACTTGTGGTAAAATATTAAAATATTAACTTAAGTCTCAGACGTTTTATTCCACATATTTATTTATTGAAGTGTCAGTTGATCTAATCATAAAATGAGTTATCTGGTAGATATAAACGTATTAAATTGGTATGGACGTTAATATTGTCGTCTTCAATTCAAGTTAAATATTTATAAATATAATCCACTCATTCAATCCGAGTATTCAAACAAAAGCGTCACTCTTCAAAGGGTTAAATATAATATATAATTTATACTGTATAATATGATATACATCACTAGGTTTAATAATGGAAGTATAATATTATGTAGAATTCATATCTGGTTAAAATATGGTTTGTGGCTCTGTAATCATTGAACAAGATTACCTTTTCTACTTGACTTCATACGAAGTATTAAAACAGGAAATCATAAATTTCTAGCTTCTGTGGTTTAAGCCTCGAAGGCAATTTAGGTATAATGAATTGCTATTTATAATCAGAAATCTGATTTTGTGTTATCTATTCATTAATTGTTTGTTTTAAATAATTAATTTTTAATATTCATTGTGTTGATTAATTTTGCATTAGTAATTATTTAGTCATAAAATTAAATTATTTTTGCTTATTTTAGGAACGTATTGGATCATTAAAAACAATTTATAGTTACACTTGTTGAATTATATAAAATTTTATAGCTTTATTCTATTATAAAAGTAAACTTTTTTTAGGTAACAATTTTTTAATAAAAAAATTTTTCTTTATAATATACAGTGCTATAATTATCGAAGAGCCGAATATTATTAAAAATATAATTTTGTTTTTATAATTTATTCAAAGCTTAAACAAAATTAAATATAATTGTCAAATTATGATAAATCTGTAAAATAATTATCGTATGATATTTATCTGTAATAAGATCAATTTTGCAATTAAAATTGGTAAGTAACGTACGTATAGTTAAAAAAAAAATGTAATCATTTTCTGCCTATACATTTTTTTTATTCAAAAGAATCTCATTGAGATTTTTTTAAATTTATGATATTATTTTATCAATATACATAATAATCAATAATGCATATAATTAGGGCTGAGATTTAACGACCTGCAAAACATTATAAAATGCAATTTAAAAAACATACTTTTATCCCCTAAAAATTCTAAATGATGCACAAAAAAATGACAACATTATAATATGGTATAACATTATTAGATTAATAATGATAAAACCTATTAAATAGATTAATAGTATATTGATGCGTAATAGAAATACAAGAATAGTTATTTTTTTCTAGTCCACAAAAATTGAGTGAGTAAATAAAAAATATACTGTGCGAAATGCGACACAGAATGGAGTTTTTTGGATCAGTTGGTAATTAACACTAAAATTAATTATCACACGTTGGTTAATCATGCAGATTAGTCAAACTAAAAAGATTTGGCAATATTGGTAAATGATAGTGTATGATCGCATGGTAAGAATTTCTCGTTTATTATGTTGTATAATTAGAAATAAATGCAATTTTCGATTAAATTATTTATAAGAAATTTAATGCAATAAAATGTTAATTAATTAGGTATAAATTTATAAAGTGTTTGAATAACTACAATGCTGTTAAAACTGTATTATGTTAATGCATATATATTATTATAACATACTTAATACTTAAACATAATATAATATACAATTATGTAAGATCAATTTTGATAAATTAATAATATTTTTCAACACATCAAGTTGAAAAATATATACCGCTAAAAAGTATTTTATAATTATATTATATCCTATCAAATAAGTTAAATTTATTTTTAATTATATAATATAAATTATGTTTCAAATAATTAAGATCATGTATAATGATTTATTATGAGAATATCAAAATAAAATATATGTAATATGATAATTAAATAATATAACTTGTAATATTAGTAGAAATTAATTTTAGTTTTAAATAGCAATTCAGTGTAATATCGATAACAACAATCAAATATATTTGAATTTTAGTTCCATTAATTTTATGCTATTAAAATTTTTATTTACACATAAATAAGATAAATGTAATTTATTTAATCCTAATTTTAATGTCAAAAGTTAAGTTATATGTCAAGTATTGAGTAGATAAACCAATCAATGTATTTCATTTTAATTTGTTTTTAATACAAAAGTATATTTAATTTTTATGAGATGATAGATTTTTTTTTTTTTTTAAAAAAGTATTTCGTAAAATTTACTTAAAATTAACAAAATAATGTACAATTGATAAACTATATTGTAGTTTAATATTTTGGAATTAATTTAAGCAAAATAGATAGTGAATAACTAACATAGTTAATTAGTTATGTAAATATTTAAACTATATATCAATGTTAACAAAACAATTAAAGCATAATAATGCTTAGTTTGATTGTTATTATATGGCATCAATAATTCAAGAAAATTCAGAATTTGCAAAAAACTTACTTCATTAACAACAACAATGCAAATAGCGTGTTAGAACATTAATACTTCTTAATGAATAATCGACTATTCGTTGCATTAAACTATCATAGTGAATAGTAATTGATTTCAACTCTATAAACACAACATAAATACAAACACATGCGTGTTTAATACAGACATTTGTATATCAAATATAATTAATGTTTAAACAATATTTATATTTACATATCATTAAAAATTGCTGAAGCGCTATTATTCGTGTTTATCTCTTTATTTGTTTTTCATAGAAAATATATTTATTATGCATTATTATTCTATACTTATTTCAAAAGAATTAATCAAAAATCACACGTAACCTACTTAAACATTTAAATTTTAAAATAATATCTGTGTTAGACAAATGATATATTTTATTTATAATAATACTATTCGTATATCGAAAAATGGAAGTATCTATTTTTATTTTTACTGCTATCTCTATACTTGGAAATAAAAACTATGCATTTTAAATTTGTAAATGTATTTTATGCTACCTACAAATATTATTTTAAAATTAATGTAGATGAAACTATTACGAGTTTATAAGTTTAAGTTTTTAGATTTTTTCCCCATAATTTTCAGGTAATTGAATAATCTATCTAAAAAAATCATACTAGAAACATAAATGAATTTAATGTATATCATTTTTCAAGTTTTACATAAATAATTATTTATAAAGAATAGGTATTCATAAAAATTGTCACGTCTCTATATTTATGCGTTAAAACTTAAAATAAAAATATAAAATTCAATTCTACTAGAAATTTTAACTTTAGAAACTTATAAAGAAATTGTGACTTACGATTTTTAAAATATTTAGCAAAAACGTTAAGTAGTAGTATATAATTATATTTCTAAAAAATTTTCAAACCGTTAAACCCAAAATTTCAGAAAATATAAAAAAATTTTAAGAAAAAATATACACAATATAATTTATTTATGAATACTATTTATTAACTAACTAAAAATCCTTTAGATCAAAAAATTTATAACGGTTTGTGGCTTATTGCTTGAGGTCCACTGTCTATAAAATAACTAATCTTTCAAAAATAAATAAGTCGGTGAGGAATAAAAATATTGAAAATATTATGAATAAAGAAGGGATATAGATCTTCAAATTGTTTAAGTAAGTAAAAAATTTAAATATTCTTAGGGAAAAAACGATTAGACGTGTTTCTGATAGATATTGCGACTGAAAAAAGATGAACAAAAATTATACTAGATATAATACTATATATCCAACAAAATAAATTCCAAAAAGGAGACTTCACCTCCAATAATTAGATAGGCTGGTTGCGATAAAAGATGTTTGAGAGGTAGACGATATAATAGAAATATGAAATGAAATATATCGTTGGTATATATATATATGGTTGGGAACCTTTGTAAAAGTGTACATAAATCCTTAGTGACTAGTTTTAGTAATAAAATAAAAACTATTTTATCGTAATTTGACTTTTTAAATATTGTTTGAAAACTCATTTCTATTTATTGCCTGTAAAATTTTAATAGTTTTCGAGAAGTAATTTAATATGGTACAATTAACATGAAACTAGGAAGCAGCGTGTATTCTGATAACAAAGTTCTTAAGTAAGAGATGTTCATTTTCGGAAATAATCTTTTTACTTATACCTATCAATTTAAATGTTAATGAAGAGTTAAAACATAATTATCATATAGTATATACGTGTACTAAATAGTCACCAAAATTTTATATTCAATAACTACATAAAATTCTAAATTAGACATAAATAAAACACTTAAAAACTGATTTATGATGGTTAAATTTTACCTACATAATCTTTTCGTATTTTGTCCTATAATCATAATATTAAGGAAAAAATAATTATTATAAATCTTTTTTGAACATATTTTATAAAATGTAATAGGTTAATGATAAACGAATTCTTCCTATAAGTTGCTGATCCAAGATATGTTTGTTAGCGATAAATTACATAGTATTTTCATGTACAATTTATCATTTGCTAGATTTATTTGGACTACTTTTAAATTCCTTAAATTCTTAAAACAATTATCTACGTTACCTAAAATGCTGAGTCAATTGGACACAAACTACTCATTGAAAATCCCCTGATTATTTTCTCTTAAAAATATATTTTATTCTTTAGATCAGCGTTTCACAAACTTTTTCACTGTCGGACGCCTTAGAGATAATAAAAATGATCGAGGACTTTTTAATAAAAATTAAAATTAAAAACAATAGATTTTAATAGATAGAATTAGAGACAGCCCTAATCTTAATTGCATTTCAACGATAACTATTTCGACAATGTATTTATTATCAACTGTATTTCTTATGTAATACGAATATCCATTAGTATTTTCGCTTTTATAGATAGGTACTTAGTGTATTTTTAATTTACATTCGCGGACCTCTAGGGATCGTGGACCACAGTTTGGGAAACACTACTTTAGATAAACCTTTCCAAAATTAATTTTAGATAAGAAATCAATCGAAATAGATGAATTAGTTAACACGTTGATGGACAGTACTTCTATAGCAGTAATACAAAAACCGTAAAAAAAATGGCATTACTGCTTTAGCAGTAGACTTTTCTATGGTCTTAAATGAAAGAACAGGTTCTACTGTCCCAGTATATTTTAATAAATCATTGGGCAGTCACAAAATGAGCCCAAAAATAAACATTTATTTTCTCTAGTCTATTTTTATTCAAATTCGTGGGTTTTATTGAATAGGGACCTATGAAAATCGCATTTTGTATATTATTGTCATCGATAATATCATGTGACTATGTATATCAGTGTATCAGTGAGTATTATTATTAAAATAATAAATTTAATTTTATAAAACTAAAATCAGTGTGTTTGGTAACGTCTTGGTACTAGTGTTCTAGTGTAGTATCTGAAACTTAGTGCGTTCAAGATGTTATCGCAACAAGAAAAGTTAATTGAACAATATCTATCCGATGAAATTGAATCAAATGATTCTATTGGTTACGATTTAGATGTCGATTCCTTCTCATAAGCGATTGCAAAGTACTAGTAGTGATGATATCAACACGTCGTACACATGCCCAATATGTGTGTTTGACTGTATGTGATTAAGATAGTTTAATCTAATTTTTCGTACCAAAATATGAAAATTGTAAAATGAATAATAATTAGTTAAGAATATTCATGAATTGTATTATTAAATATTTATAATATAGTTTCAAATTTATAATGATCTCTATTGAAATTAGAAATGTGTTTTTAAAAATAATTCTTATGAATGCGATTTTCTTTAGTATACTAAATCTAATAAAACAATAATATTCAAATATTTTAAGAACTTCTCTAACAAAATATTTTAATATATTTTAAATTTTAGGTTTTGTTTTGCCGTATATGGTATAATTTTAATTGGGAACAGCATTCATACAATTAACAATAACATATTGGTGAATTATAAAAACTTAATCTATTCGAAACTGTCCTATTTTCTATTCATATAATTATAGGGTTTTAACGTATTCCTTGATTTGAATTATTCAGTTTTTATAGGTACTGTGTATTTAGTATTTACTTATTTAAGGTATAATTAAAAGAGTAGACCTGAATATGGTGATGAAAGTTTGTCATTCGTAACTTTGGACCTCAAACGATCTAGTGTTAATTTATTAAAAAACTAAATTTGTGAACTATTTAGATTCGAATATAATGATTATATAATGAATAATAATTCCATTATTCATATTTAAAGTTATTTAATAACCTAACTATTATCTAATTAACGATAAGTAGAATTATATATTAATGATGGAATATTGTATGATTTAAAAAATAATATTTATTTTACTGGTGATTAAAAACTTAACCTCTAGATAATGATAATGATATGTGACATATAATTTTCAAAATAATAAATAGATAGATGAAAGATAACTTTATTATAATATTATTTGAGTTCATATTTTAGGTCAGCTGTCAGAATGTTTTCAAACATTTTAAAGATGAAAATTGTGACATTTTTGACTTATATGTTTATATATTAAAAGTTCTCAATAATGACATCAAATATTATATTATATATTCATATATGTTTAATGTTTAAAGTATAAATGATTAAAAACTATAACTATGAGCCTTATATATGCCCTATATGGCCTTTAACTATGAGTAAAAATTGTTTAATCATTGTTTGATTTACACCAAAATAATTAGAAATGTTTTTATAACAAAACAGAAACAAATTTATTACTTATAGTTATTTTAGATAGATTTTTTTTTATTCTTTAAAATATTAAAATGATTTTCCATAAATAAAACAAACATAAATTAAAAACCAATTTATTCCTAGCTTTTCTAACTTCAAAACTTTAATATCACAATATGCGTATTTTTACAAACCAATTAAAATAAACAGTTTAATAAGATAATTAAGTAAATAATAATTATATTTTATCATTATTTAAGTTAATAATTTTCAATATTATATTCACCTGAGAGTAAAAAGTTTCAATTTACACTCTGTGTTCCTTTTTATAAGTTCATAAACTTAAAATTGACTTTAGATGAGTAAAAAACCTTTTATATTTTTGGGATATATTTGGATTTACATAATTTAAATGGAATGAAATGTAATTTTATTTTTTAAAGATAATTGATACTATTCATACGAAAACGTAAAAATAATCTTATTTAAAGAAGATATCAAAACTTAACTTATAATGTAAAAACTATTTAGTTGATACTGTTATATCAAATAATAACTGCTATATACAGATGATCAATTTAAAAATAAATTTAAAATGTTCGCAAAATAAACGTCACGATTTCCAAAAAATGGATACTAGTATTAAATAATAAAAATAGTTCACAAATTTTATCTTTTATGAAATTAAAAATCATAATATATTAGTAGGTTTTTAATTTTTTATTAACCATAAATAGTGCATTTTATTTTTAAGGTGTTTAGAAATTCTAACTATTATTATAAAATTATGAAATTTCACTGTAATAACATAATAATTATACGTACTTATTTTTATGAGTATATTTTGAAAAACTTGCGTTATCTTATAATGTGAAAAAATATATTTTTAATAATATTTTGTATCGGCATTTTAAATTTTTAACTAAATATGATTTAATTTATTTAAAACATATTAGTGATAATAATTAAGAAATATTTTTCTATTTCTTTTAAATCATTTTTCTTAAATGAAATGATTCTAATTCTATGATTCAGAACATGTTTTAGTTTTTTTTTCTTTATGTGAGTAAATACTTTTCCGAGTAGAAATAATGACTCGCTTACTACGAACATGGTTTGTTTACGATAGAGAATTGCATCTTATTAGTACTTTATTTGGTTTATTTTTCGAAATTCTCGAAAGTTTTTCTTTGGCATTAAATGACGGAAAACTGAAAAATTAACGTAAATTGTAATTTTGACGATTTATAATTTAAATATTTTATCATAACCAATAAAATTTTGAACGTAGAGACTTAAACATTTTTATAGTATAAACATGAGTCCTAAATCTGAAAGAAACACTGGCAACTGTTACAATGATTAAATGTCTAAATATAGAACTTATACATTTTTCCAAAAATGTAATTATTTTCTCAATAATGTTAAATATAATTTTTAATTTAAATTTTTAAAATTTGAAAATCTAATAAATGCATAGCCATTAATTTTATATTTTATTTTATTACTGAACCCAGTTTTAAAAGATTTTATAAATTGACAGAGCAAATTTTTTTTAATAAGCATTTAAAATTGGAATTTTGAGTGAAAACGATGAAACATAATATTTTTAGGTATAAAAGTACTTTTTTGGGTATTTAATGTGCTCGAATTACCACAAGTGTATACACTTACTACAGAGTATTTTTTCTAGTTAGTTGGCACTTTATTTAGGTAACTCTTTGAAATTCTCAATAACGGTAAAATTCGCGGAATCTACATATTTTACAAATTTGTATTTGATTATTTTATGATAAATACTTATTTTGTTACAAATTATTTGAAAAATAAAGAAAATGTATAAAAATAAATATAATGTATTATTTTATATTGTATATGTCTGACTGAATTTCGCTCAGAATAGTTTTTTCTGAGGACCGAAAGGCCGAAGGAGGAACGCTCAGAATCGACTTCTCGATTTTTGATCATTGCTTTTCTATGACTTCAAAGTAAAATACAATCTGCTTTATTATAAATATTATTATACATTTAAATAACTATATTTTAGTTAATTATGGTAATAAATAAAAATTAATGTTTATTATGTGTTTTATGTTAGAAAAAGATAATAATATTAGGTAATTAATATAATAATAACGTAGTAAATATTTTTTAATGGGAATCGATATTTCATTTTATAAATACAACTTCTTTGTAATATTAATGTATTAATAGTTTTCTAAATAAATTACAAAACTTAATGTATTTTTCATTATTATTTTATTAATACCAATGTATACCAATATATTATTATAATAATAATCAATGCCATTTTAAACCGATATACTAGTATATTATAATATACAATTCCAGTAAAAAAAAAAAAAAAGTCAAAACACTTATAAAATACAATAATACTGAACATAAATCAAACTGTTTCTATTTTATTCGTCACATAATGAAAAAAAAAAAAAAACATTAGATATTATAACAAACATTTTATAACCCTGATGTGGTTCGTTTTGATTTGCATTTTTACGACACACCTCCGTATCATAATAATATTACACGTTTATTTAGCAAACAAAATATTATTATATTATATTGCAAAAGAGGCACTCTTCCAAAAAGGAAAAGTTAATGCTTCCCGTAGAGATTTAAGTATTAATGTCCGCAATCCAAAGCCAGTATATTAAATTTACATCGAGGGCAGACTGGACAAGGGATTATCCCGTTCGCTTTATTTTATTTTTATTTTCAAATCCCTACATTAAAAATACCGGTGGATTTTTCTTTCCGCTGATTACCGTTTTGCGGTCGAAGTATAGCGAGAAATGATATATTATTTAAAAAAAAAACAAAAACAAAAACCTCGCAAAAAAAAAAAAAAAAACATGACGACCCTAGGCAACATTTCAGTAAACGGCTTATAAAACATTAAAAATAACCTAACAAAGCAAACGCTGTACCGATGCTCATTAGGGTGTAGTTATTAATGTAATTTCGGATCGTCCGGAGGGTTTGCGATATAGGTACGTCTCTATACCGCGTATATGGTAATCTCAGTGGTAATAACACGCGGTGCGTGTATGTGTGTGTGTGTGTGTGTGTGTGTGTGTGTGTGTGTGTGTGTGAGTTTGTACAACATATACACTGTCGATTATACATGTTTGCGGTAACCTTGGTAAGCAATTTTTTCGTCGTTGTTTTTTTTTTCTGTATTCCCCAAGCTTATTCCCACACCCCCGAGGCCCGGTAACCGAAACCGTACGAATACTCGATGTCCGGCCAGTATCCGGCAAGAGTAAATGTTTTTTTAATTTATTTAATAATGACCTCTGAACTTTGATAACCAGAAAACGAACGGTCCATAATGTGCTTGGTATAATATATCTGCATAATTTAACATAACGATAGACCGGAAGTTTTTTTTTTTATATAATATTACCAAAATTATGTTTGTATTTAATCTTCATTAAGTCAATACAATAATTTGAATGAGTAAAACATTTAAAATGTAATGTTTGATTAAAAATAAATTATTAGATTAAATTATTAGTTATTTTTAGATTCTGAGCGAAGCGAGGAATGTATTTACATTTAAAATTCGCACAAATACAAATTATATGAAGTTTTTATATTTATTAATTATTTAACACATTATTTTTAGTGAAACATTAATGTAGGTAATTAATTGCAATAATATATTTAAATTAACAATTATTTATACTTTATATGAGAACTGATAAATTTGCATAAAAAATATCATTTATATAATATAATATAGTAGGAATAGAGCTTTGTAAAATATTACTTAATATGTTTTTACGAAATTTAAATTATATAATTTTATAATAATAAATTATTAAAAGTCATTATTATTAATAATATTACGTTGTTGAATTTTTTTTTTTTTCAATTTAAAAATACGTTTCATTAGAAGACAATTGTCTATGATCATAATGTTAGTATTAAAATCCCATAATTGTAATATAATTTGATTAATTCATTAACGGTAAATGTATAGTTGATTTAATAATATTATCAAAAAGCAATTAATAAATAATAATAAAAAAATACGTTTGTAATTTACTAAAATGCTTATATTCTTGGAAGAAATGTAACGACATCAGATAAATCAAATATAAAATTTGCCTGAAGTAACAACTATTTACAAGGATTCCCGTGTAGGTATTCGTGCAGTTTATTTGATATACATTCCAGAGTTATATGGATTAGGTATATCTTTTTGAAATCGTTCAGGATTGATGTAACTGGCTTAATTCGTATCATTTAATTGATCATACTTTACCGAGAAGATAGTTATAAATAAACGATACACATATAAAATGAGTAAAAACGTTTTATATAGGTTTAAAAACGAACGACTAACCAAAATTATATGTACCTACCTAAGTACTAAGTAATTGAATGATGTTTGATCTTGAACATGTCTGTTAATGATATATAATAATTTTACTACCTACTCAATTTAATCCATGCATATAAATAACGATAATCATCCTTGATTCTAAAATACATTTCAAAAATTACCCTCGTTTAAGTCATAGTAGGTATGTAAAATTGTATTGAAATTATTGAAAGATATATAATTACACATCTCCTTAAAATTATAATAAAATTAATAACTTAATGTTTTTTTTTTATTGTTTTTATCAGAAATTTCCTTAGAAATAATCAATGTTAATTTAGAAACATATATTGTTTTTTTGTACTAAGAGTTTGGTTGATTATCGTCAATATAAATTATTATTATGAGTGATAACGATCTAAGGGACATTCGTGAAATTATACAATAATTATTTTCATTATTATGGTTCATTATATATAAGTGAACAATGATAACTATTTATAAGTATAATATAATATGGTAAAACAGGAAATAACTTGTTTAAAAAATGCCCGTTTCTATAAAGGTTTCCTTTTTTTTATGTAACGGCGTCCCGCGTGCGTATTAAATTAACACGTGACAACAATAATTAGATAGGTAGTCTTCGTTAACGTCAATGCATTCCATTGCATAATGATTTTATATTACATGATCTATCGGATGACTAAAATAAAAACATTGAAAATAAAAGCTAGTAAAGTATGATTTTCATCTCAATTTTAAGTGAATAAAATATTGTATTTTCGATAACAATGGTAAATGATTAATATTGCACATTGTCAACCTAATTTAAATATTTATTTTTATATATTTTTTTTCACATCAAATTATTGAAATATATAAATTTAATATTAATTATTTCTATAAAGACAAAAATAATGTTTTTTTTTTTTTATATAAAATAGATTAACTATTTTTTAATATAAAAAATGTATAATTAATGTTTATATTATGATTAAAATTCACTTATTTTACTAACGCTCATATATGTTCAGTTGACAAAACAAAAACCCATATAGATTAAAGTGATACAAAGTGGTATGTAATACCATAAAATTAAAATAATAAATAATTAACTATATTATTATTGTCTTTGTTTAATTAGGTATACACTAGACACTATCGAATCACAATTATAATATAATTAGACAGTTTTAAGACGGTTTAATTATGTTTGAATATGTTTTAAATATGAAATATATAAAAGCATAAATTTGAAATGATCATATAATTCATTATTTGAAAATGTCATTCAAAGATTAAACGAATGTTCTGATAGAAATGTAAAGTTCTAGAGTACGTAGAAAAAAATGAACTTTTATTATTAAAGTTCACGTTTAATTTTCACACCTTTCGGCTTTCAGTGACATTTTGAAACGATTAAAACTATATTAGTCGTAAAACAGTTGGCTGAAAGCAACACGTATAATAATTTTATTATTTATTATTTATACGATTATTGTAAGTTCCTATTATAAATTTTCAACGAGGCAATAACTACGGGCGCGGCTTTTGCTTGTCAATCAAATGGTTTAATAATAATAAAAAAAAAAGGAAACTGAAAATATAAAATACCAAAAAAAGAGATGGTCGGCTTTTCGAGTCCGCTTTTTGGGTCAAGTATAGCTCTCCCGTCGAGCCGTTCTAACGAGGGTCGTGGCCCGACGTCATCGCGTTTCGTCGTCACTTTAAACCTGCAACTATCGTGTGTCCCGTCAAACACTCAGGTAGTACCTAACTCGTCAATGTTATGATATCAGATGATTCAATTGAAACCAACTTCTGACAAAATATGCGAACAATTTATAAGTCTATAAACTAGGTAGTTATGATAGAATTCTGTTAAATAATTAATACTTAATATTGTAGTAATAAATATTACAATAATTATAAAATATTAACTTTCATGTTGCAATAATTTTTAGCATCGAAAAAACTATGATTAAATTAGTTTGGTTTCGGTATTTAATATTTATACATACTGATTAAATTATACTTTAATGATTAATGCTAGTGTACAGTTTATGGTTAATTATATATAAAATATATTATGTTAACATGTAAATTTATGAATATAATTTATTTTATAACATTTACTATTTAACCCAACCCAGTATGTCAAATACAATAAAGTAAAATATTAAACAATTTAAATGTTTAAATGCCTATAAATTATTAACAAACTATTCAATTCAACTGATCGATATTATTGATCTAACTGCTGTTATAATTACAGACCCTTTTTAAAGACAAAAAAAATACTGACGTGTATGATTAAAAACAGACGGTTCGTGTGACGGTGTAGAGTGTATAACAAGTTTTCCCCTAAGTTCTTTTTAAAATGAAATTAAATACTTGTAATGGTTGCCATCATGTCATTATTTTGTTACGGAACTATTATTACATTTTCTGTCGATTTTTCTTTTTTTTTTTAGAATAATACGACGCCTTTAACCTATAGATTTTGATTCTTGCATAATATGATTGGGAATTCTCGTTTTTATTCTTTGAGGACTACTAAATAACAATATTATATTATGTTTCTGGTTAACTAATTATTACTAATTACGAATATTTTGTTTCAGTATCGTGTTTTTATAAATATACATTAAGTTCATTGGTGAAACTGAGGGAAGGGCCTTGAGGTTCATTAGCCCGCCTATATGCTATTCTTTTCCAATATAATTTTAATACATTTTTCACAATGTTAAAGTGAAAATTAACTTAAATAGTGGGTGGGGTTTTTTAGAAGGAAATTCTAGCCTCCCCGAGCTTAAAATTGCGCAATTGTTTGATATGTTAACCTAAGGGTACGTTGATTACAAATCATTTTACTTTTTATAATATAATTATTATTACCTAGACACTCGTTAAATGTGATGCATAATTTTTAACAGATTATTAACCAGTAAATTAAATATTATTATATTTTATTAATTATATTACGACAATATAATATTGTCTCTATTACTTTATTAAAAAATGCTAATTATACGTTTAAATTATGTTATCAATAATTAAAAATTATCTACTAATTACATTTTAGTCTATTATGATAAAAATAAATTTATATACATAAAAACATTATAATTGTTTGTTTTAATAAATTGGGAGTCATCAAAATATTTTGAAGACAGATGAGTTTGGGATGAAAAATTTTGAATAAACCACTGCGGCATTAGTCATAAAAAATACATTTTAGTTATAATAAAATAATAATCAATGTAATAATTAAAAATTAATTAATTGTAAAATAAGTATTTTGTTTGTAAGCCGAACATATAATTTGTACATTTTGTGGGTAAATTATCTCTTACCTAATTATCTAATTAATAAATTGATCATAATTATTTAATGGGAGTATTACAATTTTGTTAAATACTTCATTTTTAGTCGATTGTAATTTATAAATAAATATTCTTAAATTAAAATAATTATATTAATATTAGCATCAACTTAGTCATAATGTTTGTAAACCCCTAATTTTTGGATTATTATGGTAATTATAATTATAATAAGTTAATACATATAATAATAAATATGTATAAATATACATGAACATAAACAATAATAAGATATCTATATTTTAAAATAATTTTTTTTAACAAACTTGTGTAAAATAGTTTATAAATTCGTCATAGTTTTGAAAGATAAGTCAAATAATACAAATACAATTATTAAAATATTAAGATATGATTTTATAGAGTAATACTAATATATTACTTAACTTATTTACAAAATAATTTCAAAAATCGTAGGTCAATTCTTTTGTATTATACGTTTTCGTCAAACTTTAATATTTCGTATTGATGTTTCATTTTTGTGTTTTTAAAAGTCTAAAGACAATTTTTAGAGGTGAAAATAATGCTTTTGGCTGAAAAATCTACTTGGTACTTTATTTAGCTCATTTTTCGAATTTCTCAAAAGTTTTTCCTTGGGATAAGAAAAACTACCGAAAAATTACGGTTACCGAAAATTCGATTTGAAATATTTTGGGATAATTAATTTTATTTTAAAGTACTTCACAGACAAAATAATAATTACGAGTATAGTATTAAAATATAATATTATATGCATTTTTTCGTTTCTGTAGTGTGTTACTGCCCACTACGTGTTCAACGAATTTTTGTATTATTGTTTAAACGATTTGTATATTTTGTTCTTTGTAAGATAATATAGACGAATTGCTTTATACAAAAAATTGTATGCTTTTAATGGCGAATAATGTTAATGTTTCGTTTTTGTTTGTTATAGTGCACAGCGTTGAAGGGCCAATTCTGAATCTGACAAGGATCAGTCGTTTTCATATGGGAGCGTATCTGTGTATAGCGTCTAACGGAGTACCACCGTCGGTCAGCAAACGCATAATGCTGGTAGTGAATTGTGAGTTGATTTTAAGTTTGATTAACTATAGGCATAATTTTATGTACAATAGAAGTTAGTATATATATATATTGTGATGTCTTCCGCAAATAAACCATTATTCTACTTAATCTAAAAATCATAATATTCTTGATAGGCAGGTCGACGAAAACAAAACTCTTCTCAAAATAATATCTCACTGCTCGTGGATTGGTCTCACGAATATAAGTATTTATTCGTTAATATTTTTGTATTCAAACGAAGTCTTTCGTTGATTTTTGGCGTATTGAACATAATGTATATTATACGTTAAAGATTCAATCTTCAGATATTTTTATTGTATTGAGTCACGATAGCCTGTCGAAAAAAAAGATAAGCCATGTTTTTTTTATTCATTTCGAAAGACGAAAATTAAAATCAACGGTTTCCTCTTTTATCGATTATCGATTCTACATTTATTCGTTGTTTTTCTATGTATACCTTTACTTAAACAATACAATATAAAATAGAATCGTTATATTTATATTTATGATAAAATTACATCGTTGATTTTTGTGTGTGTCCATAGTCCCACCTATGATATGGATTCAAAATCAACTGATCGGAGCCTACATCGGCCAGTCGCTGACGCTCGAGTGTTTATCTGAGGCGCATCCCAAGTCGATCAACTATTGGACCCGAGAGGCTGGCGAGATCATTGCTCACGGTAAGCAGAACACGTCTGGATAATAAACGCCGATCGAACGATGTCGTGACAGGGAGGGAAACGAATAGGAGAAAAAGACGATGATTGGGCACTGTGGTGGGAATGGTCGGGGACGGGTTAACGAGCTGAAAATTCAGCAGGATTTTTTTACGATTCGACGGCAATAAACGAACGGCATGCGGCAATTCGAAAGTTTTTCTCTCAGTTTTAATAGAGGGACACACTCAAACAGTCGGACCCTACACACGTGTGTGCATACAGGATGATCAGAAAATCGTGTTAAAAAAAAAAAAAAAATAACGGATACAACATCGAACGCGTATGACGTACCTATACCCAGCCGTTTTGTAACGCGAAATACCGATTGCCCTGTATAGCTTAAAACATTCCCACGCACACATCCCATATGCAAGTACGCGATATAAACATTTTTGAATCCCCAAAACGCACATCGCCGCAAATTTTGCGTCAGTCAATGACAACGACGTGTTTCTTTCAGACCGTTCACCATACGAGTATAATATATTTTATAGGTTAGGTTATGACGTGTTCTAGTTGTTTTATGTTTTGGTATAGGTTTTTTTTTTTTTTTTTTTTGTGTTTTCCTCCCGTTGAACTCATATAAATGTTGATGGACAGATGGGGCAGAAACACGTGCCGGACTCGTGTCTGCCACTTCCGAAATTCACACACGCGTGGAGGTATTAGAACTTGTCACGATTCGCATCCTCGCCAAATCATCATTGGTTTTATATATCCTTTCTTAATTCCACTGAGGCCCGACCAACAGCTTAACATTTACGTATAATTGACGCGTGTCGGTTCTCACATTTCGACACGTATAATTATTCATAGTGTGTCTTTTTTTTATATTTATTTAATTAGGTCCAACGTCACCCGCGCGATTTCGTGTCGCTCATATAGTACATTTATTTGTATCAAAATACAATTTTAGATATGTATATCGTTAATGCCGATATTTTCTTCTGGAAGAATAATAAAAAAAAAAAATACAAACATTGCAAAGTAAATTAATTGTGAAAACATAAATATATAGTTATTTTTCATTCTATTATTATTATAGAAATTTAACTCTTAAAATATGCATAGTGAATATAGTTATTAAGTGATTAATAATGTTATGATTGACAAAAATTACTATCAATTATAATATTATCATTGTCAGTTAGATATCCAAACCGAAATTCTACGACTATGATATTATTATCATAATGTCTTGAACGAAATGAACATAAAATCTTTTAGAGTTATGTTTTTATTTATTGGGTGATTTTAGGCGTTTGATATATTTTATTCTTTTTGTTAATTTTTCCAACATTTAATTAATAATGAATAATAATCACCAAGTATTTATAACTCATTGTATATTATTGAACATAATTCGGAGTGTTAATTGCATTATAATTCAATTGTATATTTTATACATTTTTTATACATAGAAATAGCGGGTAGGTTATATTAACATAATAATATATATTTTAATTCTAAATCTTCTTATGTATACTATGGTTGCATTAGAATAATAAATAATTATTTTATAAACGTGATTACAATTATAGTATATATACGATATACATAGGTGTTAATTTAAAATGTTATAATTATGATAATAATTATTTATAATGAAATAATGATTTTATAACTTTAAAAAATTCCATAGCCAATTAAATATGATATTCATTATAAATTTCATATTGGTTTACATCGATACTATATTTTACTGTTTAGTTTGAAAATATCATTAAATTATTCTGTTATTATTGTTTTAGTTTATTTCTTTTCTATTATACTTAATAAATTTTTAAATTAAGATACATTTTAAATTAAAAAAAAAAAAAACATATATATAAAATTATTGACAAGAATAGAATAGAATTGAAAAAACATCGTTTTAAATTTTTAATAGCGAAATGAAGTAAATTTTCTTTAAATTGATAAATAATCACACTTTAGGATAATTATTTAATATATATAGATCATAATTATTGTACTTATAAATCGTTTAAATGATAGATACTCTTAGTTATATAATAAAAACACAGTTTATATATAATAACAATATAAGATTTAAGACTAATAATATTTCCCATAGCTGAATAATGACATAATAACAACATAAATATTTTTAAAGTTTATATAAAATATTACAATTGACAAAAATTTCAAAAAATATATTGTGTGCAATTTAAATTGAACGAATACGACAATATGTAGCTATTGATTTTATCTGTTTGATTTTTTCTTACATTCTAATATTGTAGTAGTATGCTTTATTTTACTTATATTTAACAATATTCAAGAATAGAGAATATGGTATTTATACATAAAATTAAAAAAAAATGTTTCAATATGGTTACTAACTTATTAGTAAAACAATTAAAATACGTCTAATCATTAAATGTCTAAGATTGTTCATATATTTGTTTAATAATTTGGTAACAGACTGCTGATACTGCTGCATAACTGTTGTTCCACAACGATAAATAGGTAATAATAATGATAATAATCAAATACCGCGTGACACAAACCATTAACTAGATACGTGATAATATATTGTGATATGGTGCATTTATACATACTTTATATTATATATATATATTATATACTTATCGTATTAAAATTATTTAACTCTATTATGTATAAAATTGTATCTCTGATTTTTAAATCATTGTATCGTGAAAATTCGATTTTGTTTGCTGCGGGAAATTACAGCTGTTAAATGTAATACAGCACTTGTACCAACCAGTCCATTAGGTTGTGAATTTTAATCCATTACGTAATATGTACTAAAATATATATATATTTTTTTTTAACTATTTTGTCTAATAATGATAATTATATTCATTACAGTGATTTATGTGTCTTTTTAAACATGAGATTTGAGTTCCTCTAAAGATACTTCATCAATACATAAACATAATAACTACAAAATGTAAATAATTTATTAGGTATACAAGTATTATTATAGCCACTTATCGCCATTGATTTTAAAAGTATGGAATATTTTTTTTTATAACTTTCAATTATCTTAATGTACAAATATTTACCATAAAATAAATATTGCACACAATATTTGATTAAGTTACCGGTAGTTCCAATAATTTGGTCAAACTATGTGTCTAAATACGCATTTTATAAAATAAAAAATAATTAATATAATGACATTTTTTAAGTACTATATAATATCGGTCACGAATACAATAAAAAATAATGAGAATGCAAAATGTTCTCTATTTCATCCATTTCTTCATTTTTTTTAGATTTTGTACTATTTATAAAGATTTTATAGAGTTGCTTTAGATTATGCGTATAAATCCATTTAAACATCGGAGGTAGCCGACGTGCCTCATTATGTAAATACACCCTATTTCAATATCGTACTCTTACTCCCCTTGTTCAGGTTTAATCACCTATATTAATAAGTTTCCACATGACTTAAGGTTGTTACATTAAATAATATATTTATCGATGGTCTTGTTTATTACACATTAAATTATTCCCACAATAAATTTCTTCATAGAATCATATTCTCGTCTCTGAATCAACCATAGCTAACTTCCATATTATGGCTATAATATACAATTGATACGATTTTCAATTTTTTTGACGACTATTTGACTATTCCTATTCTTCTGCAGCAATAACACAAAGAAACATTATCTGGTATAAACTAAAAAAACAAAAACTTCTCTATCTTACTACATTATTCATTCAAATAATGAAACTCATACACAATTCATAAAATATTTGATTAAATCTCTGAATTGTATTGTAACACTTATGTCCTTTGTATACATTTTGTATTTGATAAATTATATTAATTTCGTTAAACGTAATAAATCGTTGTCTTATTATGATAATAATAGTATCGTTAATACTAATATTGTTAAACTAATGCTGTATTCGAGAAGCAAATCGAAACAATTTTTTTTTTTTTAACTTTTATGTAGAAAAAAACAAAAATTGCATTCTTACAGAAATGTTTTTTAAAATGTATTATTTTCATACGTTTTTATAATTTTATTTATTATCGTACCCATATAATATACTTAAATATACACTTTTAATTAGTTTTACTATAAAAATTGTAACTAAAATTAGTCTATATTTAATAAAAATTAGCTATCAAGTTATAAGAAATTTGATTTATATTTTTTTTTAAAAAAAATGAAGTTGGGACTAGAATAACTCTGATATTATCATGATGTATAATGTAATGCAATGTAATACAATCAAAACAATATTCAGCAGACTTAGATTATTATATTATGTGACATGATGTATTGGATCGTTATTGTTTCGGTGTATACAACTGTTAAAATATTACCGATGAGACTCGTACGAAGAGACGTAAAATAAAAATGTTCAGTAAAAAACTATCATCAATACACCATTCTTGTAGCACGCCTATATTATATATTTTTAGTAATATTATTTTAGAACGGAACTGGAATGCGACGAGTGACAATCGCTGTGCGTCGGTGTTGCACACATATATAATAATAATAATAATACGTATAGTGTTGTGTTGAGTGCCGCAGAACGATACTTGGTGGCGGGACGGAATTACATAATTACGTCACGCCACATAGTAATGGGGCATAATGCTCGCTAGGTATAGAAATTGCTTTTGCCCTCCCCTCGACCGAGAATCATTGCCGAAAAGTATAGGGTTTTCCGCATACTTATTTATTTATTTTTTTCGTTTCGTTTTTCGATTAGATTTACAAATAAGGGTCTCCCTTTCTCGTTCTAATCGCGTATCGCGGAACAACGGGGAATCTGCACTTTCCGACCCCAAAAACCGTTACACCGCGACCGCAACGAAGGCAAAGTGTAATTGGTTCGCGTGATTTCGGCTGTTACAACGACCGCGTGTGCGTGACTGGTGCACAGTAGTAAACAGGATTGTAAAAAAAAAAAAAAAAAAAAAAACATATACTACAACACCAGGTACCTGTATAATAATAATAATAATAATAATATATAAACTCGAATCGTAGAAACTTTTCACGGGTGTAAATTTTCGAGATATTTCGATATGCCGAAATAGTATTGTTCCGACGTAGAAACGGGGCAGGAAAAATTACCGTAAACTATATTATATATATATATATAGGAGGTACGGTAGTCGTCGCGGCGACTGGTTTACTTCTGCCCTCTATAACAATATCAAACGCCAAAACCAGAGAGGAATTTTACGTATAATTTACTGTATTTATTTATCTTTCCATCGCGCTCGCGTTCGTTATTTGTGATTAGATTCATTCTATTAAAACGTATAGTTAGATGCTTTGAATTTTTCAGCATGGTAAATCACTTGCCTAATGGTTTAAAACACATATTTTACCAGCTCTTTGATGTCCGATGCGCCTCGGTCGAATGTTTTGAAGTAGAGTAGAAAAAACAAAGTATCTTTGACGAACGCAAAATAAAATAAGCTACTAATTACTCTGTCCGTCGTTTTAATTAAAGATATCCTTCTATGGAAACTCATCTGATTAAAAATAACGAGTTTTCCGGTACGGTATACATGTTTTTCTTTTATATGAGAAAAAATAAATATTCCGTCACTCAGATTATATTCTCAGAATAGTCTCAGAAACTACAATATTATTTATTTGAATAATGCAGATAAAAGCATATTATTTCACTTTGATTAAACTTAAAAAATATCTACACTAAGGTCAGTATGAATTATAATATAAAATACTAAAGCATGTTTTTTTTATAAATTCCGTAATGTTATTATAAAACATGTTTAATCTAGTATGTATAATATCCATAGTATTATATTATTATACCATAATATTATAATTATGATTTAATAATTTAAATACAAAATCATAGTGGTATTTATATATAAATTATTTTAAAAAAAGTGTGTATATAAAATGAATATAAATAATTAGATTCGGTTATACCAGATTGTTTAAATTTTAAAAAAGTGTAAAAAATATACATTTGTATTTTCAAAGATACAAGTACAGTTTATATTATTAAAAGACCGTATTATAGGTATTGTCTAATATGTTCATATAAAAAATCAAATTACCTAAAAATCAACGTATTTATAATTAAAATTTAAAATAATAAATAATTAAATTAACTAAAGAAAAAATATAATTATTAAATTAATCGTATTCTAATTAGTTAAGCTTCAGATGATTTACGGTATTAAATCATTTAATTGCTACAAAATTATAGTTTTAATTCTAAATATCAATTTTCTAGCTTTTTGAAAAGCCATTAAAGATTAAACTAATTAAAAACGTAACTAAAGTAAGTAATTTTATAGTTGTTAAAAACATTTTATACGTGCGTTTCACATAACTGACTTACTGACTCGGAAGTCAAAAGGATCAACTAAATTTAAGACAACGCATTTGATACAATTAATTTACTAACCTGGCAGTGGTTACCAGTCGATGGTCCTTGGCTGAAGTAGTCTCCGAAAGACCTGAAATACACCCTTTGTCGTGTATACGATATACGTATATTAGCTATATTTATTCTACGTATAAGTGATCCAATTAAGTGGTATAAAATCATACTTCAAAATATCCGTTTTACCCTTTGATCCGACGTTATAATATTTCATTAGGTATGACATTATATAAGCTAATGGCAACAAAATATTTGTCTTATATTATATTTTACGGCGGACATTGTTGCTGAGATGCATTCTGAAGAGGTGTATTCAATGCACCAATGGAAAATGTTGATTGAAATGATTAAACAATCAGGTACCTATGTTAGAATTTATTTTATTGAAGTCATGATAAAGATTCATAATTAAAATGGCTCATTTATATACACAGCTATATCCTTGGAATCGGAAAGAAGTCAGAGATTAGACAGATAAATCACTTCTACTTAGAATCAAAAGTTCATATTTTATTAGTTAACTAAGTGCTAAATACTTTGCATTCTAAGTTATATTCGTTATAGTTAATTTCGTAGAATAAAATACATTTACTAAAATAATAAATGTTTTACTAAATTATATGCTTAGTCTTTGGTAAAAAAAAAAATTCAAATATAACTTACAACTTTTATAGTTCGAATAATTTGTACAGTTTACATAGCAATCTTTTGTTCATTATTATTTTGTACTAAAATATCTTTATATAGGTATCAATTAATATAGTGTACAAGCATACTAACTTAAACTTATTGTTACAGTAAAGAAATATCTGATATATATATATATATATATATATATTTAGAATTTGCTACAAATCTGAGTTATAACTGTATAAAATAAATAATATGAATATAAAAAAATATTTTTTTTCTTTCACTGTTCTTTAATAATAATATGCTAAAATAACCAAAATCAAATATTAATATTAATTAATTCATAATAAAAGTTGTGTAATTAACATTTTAATTTTCTGTGAAAATTGTAATAAATATATAAATGTATATATAATTGAAATATGTTTTATTTAAATATATTTGTTAAGGTATTAATATTGTAATTTATTGTTAGTAATTATTTATTTACTATTTACTTTTATTATTTAATCAAATAAACACAATTTTAGAAAAGAATAATCCCTTATTTTTTTACTTTTCTTTCTGATCTAGACCAATGTAAAGACTGAAATGAATGATTATTTAATTGTCAAGAAAATAGTTCATAATATAAAATTTGATGTACTAACATATACAATACAATTTTAATAATTAATAAGTATTTATATATTTATTAAGTATTGCAATTGAAAATAAAATGTAATATAATTTTGTATTTCAAAAGTATAGTCGTATTTAGGAATTTATAAAGGGGGTTTCAGATTATTTTTGAAAGATATTATGAAGGTTCTCCCCCTCCCCATTTTATAAAATAAATCATTGATCATAAAAAATATATATATTTTTTTATCATTAGGAGATTTAAGCTTAAACCCGGTTGCCTCACCACATAAATATGCCTCTGGAGTAGTTTAAACATTAAACATATTATTATAAATATGTTTTTCGTAGTATCACTGCATCAGTTAATGTAATCACTTTTGTTTTTAAATAAAAAAAAATGACTTCTACATTTTATTTTGACGTTAATTTTTTTGTCCTTTAAACAGTAAACTTTTAGTAGACAGATATTGTATTATTATACTGTCTTTTAGCTCTTAGAATATATATTAATGTGGGATTTACGTAGTTTAATGTCAACAAATAAAATAATTATTTATATATTTATGCGAAAAAAAACAACCGATTTGTATGTTTAAAATCAACTGGAATTAATGGTTTAAATTGTATTTCACGAATCAAATCAAAAGTTTTATAAAATTTACGGGAAAAAATAACGCCAAAGGCTAATAAGATTATGTTTCCATTCGTAAACGTTTTGACATTGCGTTTGGTGTATTTGTTTGTCATCTGTCGTCTGAACATATATTATTTGATGTTTTTCACATACAGTCGTTTACTAACACTTATCTTTATTTGTTTTTTTTTTTCATAAAATAAATAATTCATAATATTATACATTATACTATATTGTTATGTATAATATTATTATAAAAAAAGTTGTTAAAATATTGTTGTTTTATAATGATACTAAAACAAACACGTGAGCAAAATATACGCTTGTTTGCATAACGATTGCTATATTTGAAATCAAACTAAAACAACATTATAATATTGGGGGTGGTACTTAAGTACTTAACACGTCCTGTACCTTATACCTAGTTGTCAATAACAAAATTATTTTCCTGAAACAATCACATTAAGTTTATGAAATTAATTTCCGCTGTGAAGTTTGGCATGACAATGAAATATAGTTTACCTGATATTATAACCCAGCAATAATGTATGTATTTTAAATTTTTACAATAAACTCGTTTTATAATAATAACTGTATTATTATTATTATGACACACAATTCGGTTGAACGGCTAACAACGCGTAATAACTCATATAGGTGCTTATAATATTATATAGGAACACATTTTTTCGCGTGTTTATTGTAAATGGATTCGAGAAAAAATAATATAGAGAGTGAGATTTCGGAGATTTTTTTTTTGTTTCCTAGCGATTTTGGTTTTAATAATTATATTTTTCAATCACATGACACAAATCCCTGCGTTTATATTAAAATAATTAATAATATAATATAATTAAAACAATAATAATATTGCTATGTATACGGTTTTTTACGTTCTTTGTTATGAGGAGCTTCAGTTGTGTCAATTAACGAAGACAATTTTAAGTACTTGTCAATTAATGAAATTATATTACAATTTGCGTTCCAAATAGACACTATGACAGAATATAAACACGAGGTCAGACGGCATAGTCTGTATTATTTTCGCTTAGTTTTAATTATTATTTTTTTTTTTTTTTCAAATTTTCTCGAATAGTATGATGATGAATTGTTTAAAATCTCACCTTGCGTATGTCGCTGTACTCTTGGAATCCTGGATATATCAGATATATTTGTTTTCGTAACGCGTATAAAACTACAATTTCTAGCGCGCGTAAATCAAAATATATTTTACGTTATTATTGTAAAAATTAATATTAAATTAATATATAAAAAAAAGGTAGCTTTAATAGCCAAACAAAAATACGCGCGTGACAAGTGACGTGAGCCCGAAAGGTCACTTTTATATAAATATAATAAATGTATAGAAAGTGGTCAACCCACGCGTAATATATATATATATATATTATGTAAATATTAATCTGGGATTCTGGGGCACGTCAGTTTCATCGTATTCGGTACTCCTACCCCGGGCGGTCATCTTTCCCCTCGCGATTATAATAATATGTACACAAGGTCCACTGAATCGTGGTATGCGCGGTATACGCGCTCGAATTAGCAGACTGCAGCAACAGTGAAGTCACCACAGTGCGTTTCTAACCGATTTATCGCACAGCCAGCTGCTGCTCGACACCGCTGACATCCGATTTTTGGACACCGACCAGATAACGTTTATATCAAACCCTGGCTATACGACGGGCAGAACCCTTAATCTTTACTTTGTCGACGCGTTGTTTTCGTGTTTCTGTTTCGAACACGCATCAACGTTTGGTATCCGACATAGATTTAGTATACACGCGTAATATATTACAATATTCTGCGCAGTATAAAGATTGAGATTTCCAAGATTCTTTTTTTCTTTATTTTTTTTTTTTTTTTGCTTCCTAGCAACTCTATAAGAAACGAGTTAGAGTAAGTCAATTATTAAATTATCTTTTTTTTTTTTGATATTAAACAATAGTAAAGAAAAAAGAACAATATTCCATTTCAGTAATCAACGTACAATAAATATATAAAATTAAAAATATGTTATTTATTTTTGTAGATATCTAAAATTGTTTATAACATTAGTTGAGACACACCCGCTAAAAAAAAAAAAATCTTGTATATTGTTAATAAGTTAGTTTTGAAAATTTTACTAAGTTAATACAAAATTCAGAACATACGAAAATAACCAATTATTGCATAATAGTATATATACATACGAGGTGCATCATTTAAAGTTTTGAATGTAGTAATATAACAGATTAATATTAAAATTGAACAATGCGGTTAAAATGTGTTAAAAATATTGTTTTATTTAAATATTTAAACAGGTTAGGTTACCTACTAATTTAAATTTATATACTTTTCGACGTCAATTTTTTTTTTTTTATTCTTATGAGTCAGAAAGCATATCATAAAATATATTTTATAAAGGTACTCTGTTTCATATAATATCACAATTCAAGCACAAGTGTACAATTGTAAAATTCCTTAATTTCAAAACTCATTCTATATGTTATAGAGATATATGACATAATTATGTTATATATAACCAGCAAAAACTTTTTTTAAAAAATGACGTTACTACCTAAACAATTAAAAAAAAAATTATATATATATTATAAAATTAACTTTCAAATATATAAATTGTTGACTTATTATATTAGACAATGTTGTAAAATAAAAATTTGACTCTTAAGTGTTATCAGAATATAAACATTCAAAAACAATGTCAATACTTTCGAATGTATAATTTTATATTTTTATATATTATTATAGTTAAAATATAATTTATGTACATTAATAATTACCAGAGTTTTTTTATTCTACTTGTTTTTATTTCTGACATAATTTTTTTTTTTCCAATGAGTGACGCAAAAAACTAAAAGGGGTTTCAAAAAAGGAGGACCTGGCCAATTATGTAGCTTACCATATATATATATATTAAACATTTAGATTTATAGAAGCTGCAACCTGCAAATAAACATTTCAGAAGTTAAAGGCTTCATTAGGAGTTACTAGCATTCTCATCTCCTATGTTTTATTTTTATTTGTTCATTGCTCAACACTCTGATTCATACAACATTGCTGGCCTCACACTACTGCCTTATAATATCTACCTTTTAATCTTATTAACTTATTTATTTCAATATTTAACCTAACCCATAAGATAATACTAATAATTATTATACTTTTCAATTTTTATTTCATTTTTTAATAATTTATAACTACCTTAAGGTATTAACGAAAATGACTTATTATCAATATTTTATTACCAAAAATATACGAGTATATATTATAGCCACGTAATCCTCCGTTGATGCTATCGTTATTTCCTCCAGTCAAATAATATTATAACTACAATATAATATAATACGCTATGTAGATTATGTTACAAAAAATATTAAATAATATGAGATTAATATAATATAAAAATATGTAATCCTAGGGTTAAGTCAATGATTCCTATCCCTTTCTAAAAAATTGATTCTCTTTAATTATGTCATATACTCATAATCTCATATTATTGATGTTTCTATTTGTGTCGTAAAATATATAATACATTTTATTATTTTATATATTAATATTATTATTGTTCACATATTTTATTGTTGTTGTTGTTTTTGATACCTGCATAATTGTATTATTTCATGGGACTTTTTACAATCGATAATCAAATTATTGTTATTAGTATTAATGCAACCGCCTATAAACATTTTAGTGGAAAATTATTAAATAAATATTTGAAATTTTAAAAAATACTTCAATGATTTTTTACTTTTGATTGATAATAATTAATAATATGTCTAATATGTCGACAAATATAGGTAATATTTTAGTAGAAATTACTTTTTGGTAAAACTATTAAACATATTTTAAACGACCTTAGTTTTCTTAGTTAAACTATTGTATTATAATTGTGCTGTTTGAAAATACCTATAAGTGTATAATATTCTGTAGAAATAACTTCCTAGGTATATAGTTTGTCGACGCACGTTCCTGTACTGAGCTAATGTAATTTATTATACGCGACTTAGTCTCATATCGAATTATGAAATTGTTATCGTAAACCATCAGGCCAGCTCGATTTTACAAAATATAATATTATGTTGGCGCCGGATGTGAACAAGTTATAATTTTTTTAGTACATATCCTTTAGATATTGCTCAACTATCGTAAATAGGACTGGTGTGTCGACTGTATATTGTGTATGTGTGTGTGTATGTACGTTTCAAATAATTCAAATTATTCCCCGCGAAGTTGATCCGAATAAAATAATAGTCTCGTTCAATCGCGTTTAGCTCGCTGCACTGGATGCGCTTTTGTAAACTTTCTCGTTTAGACGGAATTTATCATTTCATACGTAAATGTAAATCTTCACGTTTATTTCCTACGCTTCACATTATTATTGTTATTGTAATAATATTATTATATCACAGTAAACGCGATGCACCGGTCCGACGAATTAATATGCGTCTAAACAAAATAATATTATAAATAATGTTTCGTTCTTGTCGATGTGTTTGCATTATTAATTTATGCACATATACGCATACCTGTATCTCTTCAATTAAACAATTCGATATTCTCGTAATTTTATTATGTTGGACAATAGGTGACAAGAACTGCATGTCTATATTATACGTATTATAATAAAAAGGTTAACTTTTAACCGACTGTTCGTCAGGTGTTTTATAAAAGTTCCCAATTCAGAATTTACTCGTGTGCGTGAGTCGTCATTGTGTTGAATAAAACATGAATGCAAAAGTCGTAGTTGCTACAAAATAACTGGAATATATACCGAAAGCGAGTGCATATATCGAATTGATTAAAAATTTAAATAATTTTTAATGATTAATAAACGAAAACCTACCCATAATAATTATACTAGAAATACATGACGTACCTATGGCATGCTATATATATTCTTTTCGAAAAATTCGTAATTCCATACTTAATCCTTTTATTATTTTATTCCGCACTACCTCAATCGTGCCGTCCGGTATATTCCAAGTGAATTATTTTTCTTAACTTGAAATAGCATCTAGAAATAGGTCGAATTTTATGTTGATTACTACATGTGTAAAAGTAACTATGTAAATATTGTCCATCAAGCTACAACACCAATCAGCTTATAGAAATATTCCGATTATTTAATGTGTATGTACACAATCGTACAATATGATATTATTAATACTTTAACATACATACTTACATTTTGTATTACCCACATGTACATAACAATAAATAACAATGATGTTTAGTTGTTTTTCGTTTTGTTAAGTTTGTATTTCGGCCAAATTCAATGAGTGGGTGACCTTTTTTCCTTTATTCTGTTTGTTAGAGAATATTCATTTTAAATTATAACATTGTGGTAGAATGATTGATCGTAGGAATTTCATTAATAAAAAAAAAAAAATTAAAATATACATTTTCTCTTTGTAGCTAGTTTCTTTAACAATTCCAAAAGAAACCAAATAATATTTTTCTCGTTTCTCAAATATAATTGTAATATAACAACAAAAGAATGCAACGTTTTTCGATATTGGTTCCTCTGTAAAATTTTTATATCGCCTTTTATTGAAAATTATATTATATTTTTTTTAACACGTATAAAAAATACATTTAAAATATGTTGTAAACAAAAAACAGCGTTCAAATGAACTTAAATTTTTGATACCTATTTCAAAATATCATTATAGTTTTGATACAGATATACAATTGTCAATAATAGTATGACTTACAAAAAAGCAAAATTTATATTATATTTTATTTTATTTTCAACACGATAACAGGTGGTTTGATTTTGGTCTTTACATATGTGCGTGATGATGAAATTGACATGGTAACGTTTAGCCGATAAGACCGAGAAACCGAATTGTTTCAACAAATTCTTCGTAATTCACATAGAGTTCACTCATCCGTGTCGAGTCGAAAAATAATACCTTAATAATATCTTACATTAAATCGACTGGAAGAAAAAATATGCAAAATGTAATCGTTGGGAATTTTTTTTCCAAGTCTAATGCAAAATATTCAAACGAAGTCGTCGTTTTCGTTATTGTATATAATAATAATAACGACGGAATCGAGACTTCGAGGAGATACAAAATGTCATGTTCACGCGTACGCAAAGTCGGTTGTTCCGGTTAACTGAGCTCGGAAAAAAAAAACCTATGGAAAAGATGAACTGAACGTATTTAAATAAAAAGACGAGAAGATATATGCGTAATGTAATATTAAATTGAGCTTAATATATTCAAAAACTGAGTAAAAAAATATAGTAAAGTTAACAAAAAAAAAAAAAAAAACCACGTCAAAACATCAGACGCATAACAATAAAAAAAATTAAAAAATCCCATTGCAAAGGCCCCGACATTATTTGGGCACACACACAGAGTGACGTTAATTATTTTCCTCTTTCATCGAAGTCTCCGGGGAAAAACTGCCATAGCGACGTCGCATTATTTTTCGCGTGGGCGAAGAATGGAAAAAGCATCCGATTTTCCGTCCGTGGTTGATCGATAATGATAATAATAATAATAATAATATATAGTCTTATGAAAATACGGGTGAATTATCAACTGGCGTAATACACCGACGACGACGACTTGGGGGAAAAATCAAAACGGACCCGAAATTATCGACACTGACAAACACACGCGCGCGCACGAGCGAGCGAGCTCAATATACCCCAGACGACGTGGTCGGCGTCAAAAATGGGGTGCGAGATACCACTCTTCTGTTATACCGAGCTATTAATATACCGGGTTCTCTATTAATTTGCTAATGGAGCAGATTGATATTATGCGCACCGCCGATAGGGGTGGCGTAATAGAAATCTGGTCTGGTAGGTTATAATGACTAACGGGGAGAAAATATAATATGAATTCCATTCATTGCGTTCGTTAATTGATTTACAGCAATAAATTGGCGTGAATGTGAAATTTTTATAATATATTCTATAAAACATTTTAAATATAACGCTTTGGAAACAGTAGATTCGCAAATACGTTTTTGAAAAATAAATGTCTGCTAAATAATTATAATACATAAACTTTATGCGAATTTAATATTGTTTTGTTTTATTTCTGACATTTGCGAGAGAATAATTATCATTATTTTTATCTACACTGTACACTATTTTACGTAGTTATTTACTAGTTATATATATACAGTTATTATATAATATCAGTATACAACAGTAAATAATTATTGTTCGAATGCTTTATAATTTACACTATATCAGTAAAAATCTTTCTAATAATATTTCCCATGAGAAAAAAATATTTATTATTATATTTTATTTACGAGTCAGTGTATTGTTTAATACTCTCCGTGATCCATTATTAATTTCCGTTAGAAAAATGCTCAAGTATACATTATTTCCCTTGAATTATCGTCTTGTACTACGTCTGTAATACACGTGAGTGGGAGTAAGACATGGCTAATAATCGGAATGAGAAATAAAATTGAAAAATAGCTCATCTCCCAAAGTTACTTTTTGATAGCGTTATGAAATCTTAATTGACGCAGATCGATATGGTTGTCTATTACAAGACAGATCGAGGGGCCGCGTGTATGCATGGCTGTGAAATCATCTATTCGATAATATTGTATATCGAAACAATACATTTTACGACGAGTTAAAATGACGTCTAAATAATGAAGTAGACATCAGATTGGAAATACAATATGAAATCATTTGAAATATATATGTATGAAATGCACTCACGTCATTTACTATCGCATTTTATATTACGATAATACAATTGTCGGGAATTTGATCGATCGGAAATGATGAATTTCTGAAAAAGGATGTCTACAATAAGAGACGAATATGAGGGACGCATATTGTGGCAGGCAACATATACAGTCGAGGGTTGCAGGAACTGGAAAGGTTTGTAGGATGAGTGAAAATTGACCACGTTTGTGTACACAACATACGAGATATAAAATATATATACTTAGCTCTGAATGTGTCTAAGAGGGGGCAATAATATGATTGATTACATTGATTAGAAAAAAAAAAATATAATAACAAAGAGGAAACATATTATACATTAAATCAAATTATTCTATTAATGGCACTTGTGGTGTTTATATTATTATTATTATTATCGATTAAAAATACTGTTTGAAATTTATGATAATGTTATATTTAAGTTTATACATCGACGGGGACGTGTAATGTGTAATGTGGACAATCGTGCGAGTCGTAAGGAAAAAAACAAAAAATTTTAGTGTTTCACGTTGGCACGATACCCGGAAACAGTCGACATGAATCATACCCGCGAAGATGAGTGTTGAGAAAAAAAAATAAAATATAACTCTGTGGAATCGAGCAGTTAGTGTGGGTTATACGGACGTGTATTATTTATATATACGAATTCGTTTCTGAGTGGTCAATTGTATTTTTCGTACCTTTTCGCGTGCAGGATGTGTGACAAACGGGAGGGAAAGTTCCCTTTTGAAAATGTACATTCGTCCCACGAGAAAGTTTCCAGACTAGTTTTCGGTTTGCTTATTCATGACTTTTTGGGGGAAATAAAATATTGTCAACGACAGATGACGTGGATATCGAATAAAAATTTCCGTAGGCGGTTTTAACAACTCATCTAAAATGTTATATAATATGCATGGTCGGTGACGATGACAATCGTATTTATAAGTTTATAACTCGCGTGTTTATTTAGTTTAAGCCGTTTTTAATTGTCCATTGACCTACCTTCATTATAAAATAATTAATTAATACGTATCATTATAGTTAGTGCGTGGATGAAAAATAAAAAAAGCAGGGATATCGATACTGAACGTTTGTCATTCGTCCTTGGTTCTTCAGAGAAACTAGTGTTTTATTATAATTAAGATTTATTAAGATTATTTAGAAAGTACGTTTCTAAATGAAACTCAGTCAGATTTACAATATATTATACTGAAAATCCATTCCAAAAATTTACTACGCATGTAAATTACTTATGAAATTACTCAAAAAAAATTTCAAGTCTCTACGATCAAAACAGAATTAGTTATCACAAAATATTTAAAATCAAATTAACGGAAATCATACTCTTTGGTAGTTATTCTTTTCCCGAGGAAAAACTTTTAAGAAATTCGAAAAATGAACTAGATAAAGTATCAAGTAGATGCAATTTTAACAAAAATAAACCCTATTTGTGATAATAGGATCATTATTTGTACATAAAAAAATGTTTTCAGACTTTTAAAAACACATAAAATATCATAATATTTAATTATACAAAAGATTATTACTTTAGAAACGTATAAAAAATATTGTAACTTACGATTTTCAAAATATTTTATAAAATATACATCATATAAATAAATAGATTAAGTAGTTTAAGTATGATTATGCATCTATAATTGTTCAAATCGTTAAACCCAAAATTACAGAAAAATTAAACATTTATGGATAAATTTCAAAGATCTATATTTAGTTAAAAAAAAAAAAAGTATCCATTCCAAAATAATATTACATATGAATACTACCTATGAGAACACTAAAAAAATCAACCTTTAATTAGTTATCATGAAAATTTAAAATCAATTTTATCAAAATTAGATTTCCGTAAGTTTTGCCATTTTTCTGTTATTTTTTTAGTAATTATTCATATCTAAAAAAAATATTTTTTGATAAATTCAAATAATGATCTTTTTAAAGTACTAACTTGATGCAATTTATTTCTGAAAGCATACCCTTTTGTAATAAACGGACCATTATTTCTACCTAAAAAATGTTTTCAGATGCAAAAAAGAAAAATATATTTATAAAACCATTACATTTCTCGCATCTTTTAACATTAAATTATTTCTTTAGTAAAATGGGAAATTTAATATTTAATTTAAAATATATTTTTATAATAGTTCTATTATTATTTATTTTTATATTGATTAATAAATAATCACAACAAAATAAATTAGTAAATTATATGATATAAACTTCTAAGTATAAAAAAAGTAATTATAAAATTTGGGTTAACATAATATTATTGTGGATATAATTATAATGTAATATATATTTGATGATAAATTTACAATGATGGGCTATAACGAGTTAAAAGGTTAAATATGAGTTAATTTTAAATAAGTAATGTAAAAGTTATTTTTTTGTTGTGTATATTTACAATGATGGCTATAACGAGTTAAAAGGTTAAATTTGAGTTAACTTTAATTAAGTCACAAAATAAGTTACTACAGAAATTTATAAATGAGTAGAATTGAGTAACAGAAATGGTTTTACATCATTTATAATTAATTTTGCTTATAGTTATCATTTTATAAAAGGCATTTTACATAAAATAAAAGTTAATTAATAAGATTTTTTAAAATTTTCCTGTGAACTTATATAGGTACATGATTTATATAATATGATATAATCTATTAACATTAAAATATAATCTTAAAAAATAAATTGTATTTTCAAAAAAATAATTGTTCCAATAATTTATTATTTTTATTTAAATAGATGAACTCCATCAATTTGATATAACTCTAAGACTCAAGAAGACTATTATTATTAATGAAAAATTAATTTTCATGAAAAAAACATTGATAATTGATAATACTATTAAATATTTTTGCACTATTTGTATATAAAAGTGCATAATGTTATAAAATTTACTCACGCATACCAAATACACAGCTGCAGTTGTACGTTCACATAAAATATTATTCATGAACATCGAAATTAGATTTGCACTTTCTGTAAGGAAATTCTATTCTGTCAACAAACTAATATATTTTGTTGTGACTTTCCGTGAACACATTTAACACGGGAATTCATTTCGCGTGATACAAATTCATTTTTAAATCACGGCATTTGATGTCGTGACTTTTGTAAAGAAGAAGTAGGCCGGGGACACTTTGCTGTGCATTACTTGTTTTAAATTAATGGTCCTACCTCAATGTTATTATTGCTATACACCCCTGTTGATATTTAAAAGAAATTATTCACAAATCCAGTGTTATAATTATTATTATTTTTCCCTTAAATATTTAAAATATTCCATCAAACCAATTTAACAAATTGACCTTAACAAAAATTTTAAAATTAGATTGAACATTTTTCTTTTGATTTGAAAAAGTGTTCTTTAAGTATTAAATATAATTACTATTATAATCATCTACAAAATCATAGAATCTAGCGTTTAGCCAATCAGTGTGTTCGCTACACGGAAGAATAAAAAATAAAATAAAGTATTTTCTATTTATAAGGTAAACAAATTGCTAAATAAAAAACAATAACTTGTTCCTAAGAACTAATGATTTACCAATGTGTAACAATGCAAAAAATTGCATTATTGTTACCAATCAATAGGTATATAATGTATTTATAACATCTTATCATTCGACAGGATGGCAATATTTTGTAATAATAAATCTAAAGTAATTATTAATCTTAATTTTTCTCTGATATTTTAAGTTTGATTATTGTAATATATAAGTACAATAATTATAGTAGTGATAGTATACATTTTAAAAATTTATTTAAAATATAAAATATATATTTGGTAGGTACATTAACTTTATTTTGATCAGAAAACAATTAAATATAATACAAAATCATTTTAATTTAATTTTTTTTTTTATGAGAACTAAATCATAATTATGTTACAATTTATTATTATATTATACATAATTCTTATTTATGGAATAATATCGAAAAATAATTTAGAATATATATACGAATATATAAACATAATATACATTCGAATTTAATGCTCTAGAAGATTATATGGTATTATAATTTTAAATCTAGGTATAATATTATAAAATAAAATTGTTTTTATTATAAAATTTGTTAGATGGCAATTCAAATTGCAAAATTCATAATTGGAAATAATGAAAATAGCAAAATTAATATGAATGAATTATATAATATTTTAATGTTTCATAATTAATTTCATTTTAGATTAAATAATATATAATACAAAAATTAATTTAGTCAACAGTTAAAAAAAAATTAAATAATATAGAACATCTAATATTAAAAATTTATTAAATGAATATTCCTAATATTATTATTTTGTATAATATGTATTATTAATACCTATATTTTAATAATTTAATAATTAAATTACTATACATAATTCCTCGCAAATAATTATATTTGTCTCTATTTTCATAATCATTGTTAATATCTAGAACTTATTTAGTTGACTCTTCTTTTCTTTTTCTTGTAGATTCGATAGTACCCGCTATATATTGATTGATTGATAATAAAAATAAAATAAATTGTATAAATAAATTTGCTCATAATGTTTTCACAATATTAGTTTTTATTATAATATATCAGTATGTTTCACTGTAATAAGACTTTCACAATTTTTATATTTGTGATTTTCACGTGAACTCTATTTGATATCATTATGAATTATTTAAAAACTTTAAAGCATTTAAAATTAGTATAATATACTAATATAATATATTATAATATATAACCATTTTAATGTTAAATAATAATTTTAAAGATAATATATGTATGATCATATATTTTAAAAATTGTTAATCAATAACAAAATGACATAAAGCTAGACAATTTAATAATTTTTAATTTGGTCAAGATGACAACGATTTTTTTTATACCAATAATAAATGTAAATTATAATGTTGAATATTGATTATTTCAAACTTATTTTGTTCGAGTTATTAATTTGGTTGTCATTATTTAAAAAAAAAAAAAAAAAAAAAAAACAATGATACTATACTAACGAACTGTGAAATATGTGAGATAAGTATTATACTAATGTACAATTTAATTTTCTAGGAGAAAAATATGAACCGGAAGAGTTTGTCACTGAGCAATATAAGACACGAATGAAACTTACAATTAAGTCGGTTACAGCCGAAGATTATGGTACGTATAAATGTTTGTCCAGAAATGCACTTGGAGACACAGATGGCGCAATAAAAATATACCGTAAGTATTCATTTTATTTAAACGATTTAAATATTACATACGTATACTATCAATACAAATATAATAAATATAGGTAAAAATAAATATTTTATTTTAATAAAGAATTTCAACTCATTAATACAGTTTGATTTACCTATAGTAAATTATTTCTACAATAATGATCATCAAATTTAATTAGGAAAAAACAATAAGATTAATATTCAGTTAATCATCATTTTTCATGACGCTATATTATATGAGAAAAATTTGTTTATAATATAACTTAGAAAATGATTACTTTCCTTTTTAGTATTAATATTTTACTTCATTATAATATTATTATATAACTACCTATCTGAATTAAATGAATATATACATAAGTATCTATTAATTAATAATATTCAAAGCATAAGTTATTTAATTTTTTTCGACCAAAGCCCTATAACATGATTTTAAATAGATATACTATGCATTTTATTTAACTTGTTCAAAAACAAACGATCTTCATTTGCAAAAAAGAAAACTGTCTAAGATATAAATAATAATAATATTATATTATATTATATTATGTATACGTATAGTCACTATTATTTTAGAACAGTTTGTATGTGGGAGTCACACCGTCTTTAAAATTAAATTAAACTTATTTACATAATATAGTAATTAATGGAACTAAACATCATAATGTGTTGAATTTAGTTATCAAAAAGACATATTAATTTGAAATATAATTATTTATCTTTATACAAAAAAAAAGAAGTAATTAAAATGTTTCATATACTTAGGTATTTTTCGATAAAATAAATTAACATAACTTCTAGGATACCAATTTTAATTTTCACAACTAGAAATTTTGTTTAAAAATCTAAACGGTAAATATACATTTATTCACATAATAATTCAACCACTCTTAAAAGTATCAAAATTAGTTATTACGTTTTATTTTATAAGCCTTAATTGTTTGTATTTTGAAGAAATTTTATTTAGTTTTATAAACTTACAGTTTTTAGTATCTTAGAAATCTAATTTTACAGAATATAAATTTTTGTTATTATTTATTAATATTTAATATCCGTATAATTAAAAATTATTATACCATCTATCTATAATGAAAAACATATATTGTTCTGAGATTTTTATAAATATTTAATAAAAAGTATACTAATTCAGTTACAAAAAAAAAAATTAAATTATTTGTTTGATATACTTACTTTTCATTTACATTGAATACTTTACAATATAAAGAATAAAATAAATTTAAAAAATACACATAAGGTAAAGTTAATTGAATAATTGAAAATTAAAGGCTAAAATATTCTTTAATCCACAATTTTTGAACCTAAAGTTTTATAAATAATTTAGGTTATAAAATAAACGTTTAAAACAAAATAATTGTAATTTAATAATTATATATAAACATATTTTGTTTGTGCACTTAAATTATACAAAGAGAACCGAAACGCCATCAAAATAGTTGTGTTTCAAATATTTTAATGCCTACTGTTATTGTTTCATAAGATTTCAAATCTCCTTTATAGAATTTGTATTTAATTTTGCTACTCATTGCGAAAACAATGTTATTCATTTACGAGTAGACGACAGTAATTCGTTCAAAACCCGTACTGCCTTTATATTATACAGACATCGATTAAAGTATTAAGATTTAGGAAATAAGTCAGTAATCATTTTTGAGGAGTATCATTGATGTACACTCCTAATTGTTTTTAGACATTTTAAAAATATCATGCGTACACAATTAATTAAAATTTCAACTGTATTTTTTTCAAAACATTTTCGAACGTGAGTGAACTCAAAGAAAAAATTTAAAAAATGACACTATATTAAAATAATAACACAGGAGTGATTACAGCGGGACACTGGGACACCCTGTTTTTGATATCGATTGACCCATTTGTAGTGATAATATAATTTTTTTATTCGATGTGCATTATACCAATAGCAATAAACAAGTTTCTACGGTTTAAAGCATTATATGTGTGATGTATATCAGTAAATTGAAATCGATTCCGGAAAATAGTTTTTGTTCGTATATAATATTGTGTTATATTGTTGCATCGAGAACAAAACTCGTACGGAAATTGTACTATTATAACAGTTTCGCTGGGTGAAATATAATATTATGTTTTATGTAATATTTTAATATTACACATTGACCAGACGGTCTAAACTCTTGTTTAATTAATGAAATGTATTATTTTTGTTTTCCTGAATAGATGTGGCCAACAACGGTGGACATAGCACCACGCGAATTAAGCACGGATGTAAGTAACAGTTTTTAGATTTATTTTATTATGAAATAGCCGGGCTATGGGGAGGGGGCAAAAGGAGCAAGCAGAAAAATCGTCGAAAGTTTTAGAGGTGCCGATATTAGAAGATATTTTTTTTATTATATTATATATTTTTTTTTATTATCCATATTTACAGGTGCAGAAACTATTTTTTACGCGTAAGAAAATGACGTTAATATATGGATATTGTTATATTATATTTTGTAATAACTATATGATATAAATTATTTCAAGGGGACCAAATTATAATTTTGCCCCCTCTCCTAAAATAGTATAAGAAGGTCAATGACCCTCACTGCCCCTTTCTACGAGGCCACTGCTCATATTAAATAGGGGCACCAAATAGTATTGCCCTAGGGCTTAAATAATAGTTAGCACGGTACTTATTACGGTTATATTTTTATTATATCAACAATAAACGTTACCTATTTTTAATTACCAGTTACGTAGTACATTAAAACATGTCGATGTTTAAAAAATATATATACAATTGTTTTTTTTTTCAACAGTTAATCCTATATAAAAAGATTTTGATGGAAATATGTCTATTTATCTATTTTTTTTTTTTTAATCCCACTGAATAAAGTAATATTATGAATTGCAACTTTATTATAAATCTTGTCAATAATCTAAAATATAAAAATAAACTCAGGCAATAATCGAAAAGAAACACTGACAGAATATGAAGGGTATAGTTTTAAACAATTGCATAATATTAACTTACCGACTTAATTTATCGATATTTGTCAATTCATTAGTTCTAAAAATTCAAATTTGTTTACATTTTTTTTTTAAACTTGATGTAATGTATTAGGTTGTTTGTATTAAGTAATCTATAGATTGTATTTAAGCAAATTCCAAAGAACATAAACAATAAATTACATTACACTTGCATTATTAGTGTGTAAATATTATAAAAACAAAACAGAATCTTCTTCTACTAAATTTTTTCATAAAAAAAAAAAAACAAAAACAAAACAAAACTATACATTAAACAATGGATAGGTTATATATTATAATCATTCGACGGACAATAGAAACGAGATTCAAGTGACTTGAATTGGTTTTTGCTTTTAATATTTTATATCTGAGTATATGTATGAATATTATACATAGGCGCGTTTGCGTTTACGCATTTGTAAATTGCAACGAGAAAAAATAACGACTCTTCTGTCGTTATATACAATATGAAAACAAGGGAGGACACGATACGATAGGTAGGTAAATATTTTAATGAATAATATATAATATTAACAATTTTGAGGCCGATCAAATATTATATTTTTTTTAAATCAAAATCGGTTTTGTGATCCGTACCCGAGGGGACGAGTCTCGCACAATAAACAACGGTAGTAAAAACGTCGTTTGATCTCCAAAGGTTTATTATCGTTAATTTTGTTCACTTTATTTATAACGTCACGGTCATCGATATCCATTCAGGCTCCCGAAGGATTTTATTCTTTCATACTCCTGGTGTCCGTGTACTGTCGTCACATTCCAAATGATCGTGCCGGATGGTTATTACGTATTTTTATAATATTATAATTTATACAACACTAACGGGTATGAAATAAAGCAGTGACAGGACGGAAGCAACAGTAGAGTATGGAATATATTGATGGTCTTCATTGTTTAGACCGTACACGTTCGAAATAAAGCGATTTAGTCCGAAATATGATGCTTGTACCGTTTGAACGATTGGAATGATAGTGGTAGTGAGGTAGTTGAGCTGATGGTTGAATAAAACATTTTAAAGGCTGTGATCGTTTCAAACGCGATCTAATGGGATTTTCGAAGGTTTTTCGAAGGCACGTGAAGGGGAAAATATAATATGATATAATATAAGTAACTTAGTATAAGACCTGATCCGAATATTGTTCTTTAACGAAACAAAACACACAAATTACGAAAAACTTTATGTACTATTTTAATACTAATATAGTAAACCGATAAGACATTTCAAATTACATTTTATTTACCACTAAATATATAATTACTAAACAATACTTTGATGAATCTCTATTATTATTATTTTTAAATATTTTTTTTTTATGTCTGAAAACATTTTTTGAGTAGAAATAATTATCTGGTTACCACAAATATGATATCTTCTGATAGAAAATTGTATCTAGTTGGTACTTTATTCGGCTCATTTTTTGAATTTCTATAAAGTTTTTCCTTGGGAGAAGGAATACTCCAAAAAATTGGCGGAAAATCGACAAAATTACGGTTTCCGTTATTTTGATATTTTATGTATCATGATAGCTATCATTGAGTTTTGATCATAGGGACTTAACAATTTTTTTAATAATTTCATAGATAATGTATTTATACTTGCAAATAAAATAAAATAAAATTATTTTGGAATATATTGTAACATTATAATATAATATAATATTTATTATATTAAAATAAATAAACTATAAACTAATATAATATTTTATATAATATTTTGGAAATAATATTTTAAAGCGTATAAAATACTTATTTTTGTATCTAAAACAAAATAAATATAAAGAATTGGTAAGAGAAAATGGCGAGTATGTTTTAAAGACAATTTGAACACCCTGTAATGTATGTTTGTACACGTGTAAGTGTGCAAACATCCTATTAATTTACACGACTTTTAGTGATGGCAATTGGAAATACGTTTTAGCTGTGTTTGAACAAGTTGCAGGCAAATCAAATTGTACTTAGATCCGGTACCCGATATTATGGTAACGTGGCGTCCAACGGGGTCGATGTTCGTCGGTTACGTTGATGAGGGGAAGGGAAATGTCAAGTATTCATGTTTTGTCACATACGGGAATTATACATAAATTTGTGTGCAAGTGGATGAGGTCAGCTCGGTCGGAAAACTAATAAATAATAGGAACGCAAATACGGCCGGTGACATAGGGAGGTTTATACAGAGTGATCGGAATTTTATGATTTTCATTACTTTTGTTACATAAAATTCTGATCAACCTGTATACATGCGTCTGACCTAACACTGAACGTTAAAAGATAACTTATAAGTTGTATTACGATGTTTAAGCACTAAAAATATTATAATAGGCATAAGAAATTTTAAAAATGCATATAAAATGTATATTATTTAATTTGTTCGTAAAATTAAGTTTAGTCTTAAGATATGCATAAATGTAACAGTCTATGATTTCTATCGATTATTTTATTCAACTATCTGTGCTCCTAAAAGTAATACGATGCCTCAAAATAAATAAATAATATTTTTCACAGGTATTATACAAAAGTTTAGTTGGTTATATACATAAATACAATACGCATACAAAATCAGTTTTCGATTAAATCCATAAAATACAAAAAGTACGTTTTTATGTTCTATTTTCTTATAGAAAATCTTAAAATAAGTGATTAAAAACAAAAGAAAACTAAAATATGTACTTCTATGAAAAACATGAAAACATTATATGCTAATTATATTCGAAATAAAATTTGAATAATGACATCATGAAACGATAATTTCAACATTCTATTTTGGAACGCGTGCAATAGTGTATCGTAAAAAATAAATAAAAATTTTGAACATCCTAAACCTAGTTATAGTATAAGTGTACCTATATAGTACCTGCCCCGGGTTTATGTGATTCGAACGAAATCAAACTGTTATTATTGTATAATCAAACGGCAAATACCGCACACGAGGTACACGGGAAATCATAATTTATAGTTTTTCTTTTCGCGAGTTTATTATTATAATTTGTTTCACACATAATTCTCCGTCCCCATACATACACACAAAACGTTAATATAATTAATGGAAAATATATCGTTCGTACACAAACGTATTTATTATTATTATTATTATTATTATTTTCGTATAATATACATTTATAACGTGTCATTTCGATGTATATTATTATACGCGTGTACCAGACGTGCCAGAGGTACCTCCTAATCGTCACCCTCAAAAGTTTTTATTTTATTTTTTACATACAATAATAGTTACTATACTATATATAGCTAAGCGTCGTCATAGTTGTATTTGATTGATTGTCACGAACGAGTATTGTTTGTTATTTGTATATTTCGTTTTGCGTTGACGGCTATTATCGGTGTTGTTATTATATAAATATTAGCGGTTTTTTTTTTTTTTTAGTAATTTCATTGTTGTATTTTTTTTTTATATGTTTCGTTTTGATCGATCAAAATACACGAATATATTATATTTTTTACGTAGATAGTACGCGCGACATGTGCGTTTAATTTTATTGTAAAACAAATTAACCGGAATCAAACGACAATGCGGTTCGTAATAGGTATTTCAATTATTATTTTCGAAATGTCTAACCCAATAAGAAATCACATACCGATATTAGCTATCATCGGGGTTATGGAAAAGTGGCATTAAAAATTTTGACTTTTGTAAGTCTTTAAAAAGTACAATGACCAATTTTAATTAAAATACATAAAACATAGGCGCGTGCAGAAATTTTTCAAAGAGCGGGCAAACGTTTAAAATGTACTATAATATGAAAGAGTGTAAATCATTTTAAAAATAAATTATTAATTATAAAAATTATAATTAAACATTCAGACAAGATTAATATTACACCTCCTATATAGTTATATAATTATATATTATTTAGATATCTAGTTTTATTTAAAAACTCATTACTCAATACAGTTTATTCTTTATCATCAAAACTGGTGAGGGGGTATTGGGATGTTAATGATGGTGAGGGGGTCCCCTTCCCCTTTATAGAGTTAATGCTTACAAAGTTATAAAATTCTAAAAATAGATATTGAAGATTCTTTCTAATCTTAAACTATTATATTTTAAAAGAAAATAAATTATTAAAAATAATAGTATTTCATGAGTGTTTTTATATTATTCGAATATTATTGCTATAGCGTTAATCAAAAAATAATTTAAGCTTTTTCAAGGACATAATTTTATTAGAAACTGTAATTATTTTGCATTCATCTGGTATTTATAGTAATGAACAAGTTTATTTACACGGCGTGTTGTATAGACAATTGTACTACATTGCTGCGTTTATTCATTAAAATTGCATAAATCATAATACATATTATATAATATTTAAACAGTAAGTTACAATGTTGTTTAAATTGCCCCTTCCGGGTGTTTTTTTAATATTACTGAGTCCTTGATAAGTTACAACTTTTTCGTGTTACATGCAATTAATTGCATATAAAAATTGCAAAATGTTGTCACCAGTTTATATGACAATGTGGGGACAAACACACGTGCTTCATAATACTATTTTTTTCCTATTATCCCTTTGTTAGCCGACTAAACTTGTTCGTCCACCTGTTTAATAAATTATTAAACATATATTTTATATTTCTGACTATACGGTACACACAAGTACCAACTTCAAAAATATGTTTCATTTAAACTCTTACTGCTAAAAACAAAAATATTATTAAATAATAATTAATCTGACAATATTAAATTTATAAGAAACGTATCTATGACATGATTTATTTTAATTTTCTTCTAATATAAATCGATAATATAAAAAAAATGTTTAGTTTTTTTTTTTTTTTTTAATTTCACGTCTAGTTTTGTTATAAATCATTATTACAAAAATTATATAAATATAATATTATTGACTTGTAATCGTAACGCTGTCTATCAGATGTATAAATATTAATTTATTTTCAACAATTGAGTGGTTAGGAAGAACTGAATCTTTCTGTGTGTTTTATTGTATATTTTCATATTTTATAAAATAACTTTTGAATTTAACAATAATAATAAATTCTACCATATAAATATACCTTGTTATTTATTATTATTATTATTATTATTATTATTTTTTTTTTACGCAATGGTAAATCAAGATAATATTATAATTGATGAGAGAGTTAAAATCAAAGGTGAAGATGTTTTATTTTCTGAAGATGACGTTCATTTAAAAGAAATAAATAATTTATGTAATAATATAGTGATCTATAAATTGAAAACAATGCAATAGTTTATGAAATATAATTAAATAAATAATATAATATTTAAATAATATATATATCCTTCCTATCTTCCTATTCTAAAAATTGGTTAAATACAAATACAAATTATTAATTCGTCTATAATTACCTAAGGATATTTTACTAACCCTTTCAGAAAAATAAACTATACTTTTGGATAATTTCATAACTAATAATAAAATAAAACCTAAAATTATAATGAAATAGAAAAAAATTAATATTTCTTTGTTTTGGGCTATTAATATTTGATGAGTTAATAGAAAAAATAACAATCTTTATTTATATTACCTACATACACACAGCAATGAATATGTTGTAAGAATACCGGACGTGATAGAATGACTGAAGTAAGAATTTTTAAACTGGAACTTAAGAATCCAATAAAAACATTATATATTTATAATAAAAATTTTGTACCAATTTTGAATTGTATTCTAATTTCTAATACATAATATTTAAAAGAAAATTAATAATCATAATTTCAATTATAATAATTTTTAATATAATGTAAATAAATATATGGATATTATTTTCATTCTCGTACATGTATTTCATTTGATTCGAGTGAAATCTGATCATTTGATCATTGTCAATATTGTTTTGTAATATAAGTAGTAAAAATTATTTTAGATTCTGAGTGAGGTGAGGAATGTATTTTTTTATAATGATGTTTATTTTTTTATGTCTGAAAGCACGATTTTGGGTAAAAATAACAAAAAATGGCGGAAAAATAGCAAAATTTACGGAAATCGTAATTTTAATTAAATTGATTATAGTATTTTCATGATAACTAGTGCAATTTTGAACGTAAACACTTGAAATTTTTGAGTATTCCCATAGGCAGTATACACATGTGGTAAACTTTTTTAAACGGCTTATCAGTATATTGTATTATATTGAGTTTCGCTGAGAATCGTATTTTCTAATGTATTATTATTGCGTTAAAATCTTAATTATAATAAACCACTAATTTCTTCGAGGACCAAAGGAATAAAGAAAGAACGTTAATAAAGAAGAATCGAACTTCTCGCTTTTTTAATTTTCTATTCATAAAACTATTTCAATGAACACTGAACGATTTAATTCGGATTAATTTAATTAATTTACGTTATAAAATAAACAATTAATTATTCATAACCAATTTATTTAACTTTCATTTTATAGCTATGTAATACTTTAATTGTTATTATTATTAAAATATATATTTTTTATCTATTATATTTTTATTTTATATAGTAATTAAGCATTCTAATAATTTTAGTAGAAATTCTTATAATAACAATACTTTTAAATAAGTGATATTCGATTTTATACACAATAAAATATAACGTATTGGAAATTTAATTTTCTTAAAGAATTTATTATTATGAATTTATAAATAAGTTTATTGTTTACCTACATTAATTTTTTATGTCAAGTTTTTTTTTTTTTTTTTTATTGTTTGGTTAAAATTTAAAGTTAAACAAACACTTATTTGATTTACTCTTCTTATAAGTTTTAAATTCATGTTGAAGAGTTTTTATTAAAAATAGTTTTAATTGAATGTCGTATTATTAAATTGTTTTTTATACTTTTCGTAAAATTTTGTGTTCGGAATCCAATACAAAGTATTATTTATTTTATTATTACTGTCCCGTTTTTATACCTATTATTAAAAGTATATTATTATAATTTACATAAGTGTAATTTATCAAAATACAGCTATTTGATATTGTAACATACACAATTATGTATGCAATATTATTATATTATATATTTGTGTTTAATATAATTAAATAAAAAAACTAAATATTATTTAACTAAACAAAAGTAACCAGCGCGTGTTTATATTACACGAACTTACCAATATAAAGTGGAATTTTTTATATATTAAAAAATTGTGTATTTTTAAATAATATCAAACAAACTTCAACAAAAATATATTGTATTTAATAAAATTTTTAAATAATTATGAATTCATAAAATCATATTATGAATATTAAAAAAATAAATCATATTGATTTCAATTAAAAACTAAAGTACATTTTTAAATTTGAATTCAATATACATATTATTTAATTTAATTAATGCAGTTTAATCGTACATTTATATAAATATTATACTATGTAATGATAAAATATCTAAAAATATAAGCCAGAAAAAAAATTAATCATATTATATGTACCATTGTACCTACACTAATGATATTGTTTATTTTTAATTATATACGATATTGTATTATTCTATGAAAATAATTTAATATTGATAATAACATAATAAAGTGGTATAAAATAATTGTTACAATTGTAGTACTAATCTTATAAAAATGACATATAAATTACAAAATCGGATAAAGAATAATAACATTTTTAAAAATGTATTATAAAACACAAACAATTTATAAAATAATTCAAAATGAACAAGTTAACTGTAATAATTGATAAAAACGCTATAATTATGTTAAGTTAAATATTAAAGAATATACATAACATATTAGTGATATAATATTAAAAAAAAAATTTAAAAAAATACTATTACAAAATAAACTGTAAAATTATCCTGGACCATTTTACTGATTTGGATAGCTTGACAATAAATGTTTAGTCAATAATTTACTTACCACTTTGTATACCACATATTATATTATTTTATTTATTATTTCAGACAAGAATCGAAACCGGACTAGAATACGATCACAGTCGAATGACGTTAGAGATTCTGCGTTCTTATCCAAGGATGAAGGTATGTCATAGAAATTTCTATCGAATCTATAAAAATATACTTATTTCGTTTCTCGTGATTTTCGTATTCATACTACGTGTTTGATAGTAATGGCACAACTATATAGAGAAGATATTCAGGCAAAAATGAAAAAATAAAAATAATATATGCATTTACAACAATGCGATAATGTTAAACGAAACGTTTACCGCCTCGGGGAGGTTTCGTTCTGATTGGATTATTGTGCTAGTGCGTCAGACTGTACACAACCAATTTAAAATGCTTACATCGGAAACTTAAACAAAAATATTTGTTTCGATGCAACTTTAAAATAAAATGTTTATATTTATTTAATGAAAATATCATAACTGTTTTTATAACTTATTTTTCGGTCTCAGATCTTAAATATGTATATATAAAAAACCACGAACAAGTCATATCACTCTTGTGTGTCAAATACACTGAGATAAGACTAGGATATAATTTTCAATATCTTAAGCGAAGACCTTTTTCATAAAAAGGTTCAGTTATAATAACGGTAATAACCTTAAACGAAAGATTCTTATTTTTCTTTTCTTTTTATACTCTCTCTCTCTCTCTCTTATTTTTTTTTTTTTTACCCCGTGTTTATAATTTGTGATTTGCCCAAAGCGTTCATTTTTCATACACATAAAAATAAGACCGTTTACGTTTTTTTACTAAAACTTTTAGCCAAGGTAAATTCGACAAAGTTTTTTTTGAAACGAGCTATAATCGTTTTCAATTCGAATCAAGTTTTATTTTTATATTATGTTATTTGAATATATTACAAATATAATTATAACGGAAAACAAAAATCTTTTGACCTCAGTTGCAAGTTTAAGATGATATTGTTCAGCTGTAAATTTTTTTAATGATAAAGATCTTACATTAAATAACTATAATATATACCCGTATTATTAAACCCAGTGTTATTTCTTTTAACTAGGTAATGTATAAAAATTTGATTTTTTTTTTCTGGTGGGGTTTATTATTTTATTTATTATATAAATATAAATAATAATAAATTAATATATTTTAAAATTATGAAATATTTCATTTTTTTCTAATGCCATTAAAATTTTTGTTGGGGAGGGGGGTTACACATTCAAAACCCTTTTCTAAGTATGCTTATAATTAAATAGGTATAATAAAAAATTCATAAAATCTACTCGTTTGGAAAGAAAGGAATAAATAAATGTGCTTTAAATTTAGGATATTTCAATAAATATAATAGTTCTTACTATACTAACGTTTTAATATTATGATTAAAAGTATCTACTTTAATATTTCAATAGTTAGTCAACTAACTGGTCTATCATAATTCTATTTCTACTAGAAATCCTAAATACGAATTATACGCTACGTCGCTATATCTATACTAAGTCTAGACGATTAAAAATGTTTTAAAACTAAATATAATATTTATCTCATTCGAAATTATAGTTTTAAGATGACATTTTACTTACATAGTTGTTTTGAATACTATTTCCGTCACATGTCCTTAGAAACACCAGTTACTAAACTTTAAGAGAATAATATTTTAAAGACAATCATTATAATAAAATATTGTCTGACAATACAATTAGTTATTTTAAACGAAAAGAAATATATAATGTTCTGTTAGACAATAATTTACAAAACGGATATGTTATTTTTCGGAAATTTTTTTTTTTTTTTTATTGGACAATAGTCTTTTAATTATTGGTTGAACGTTACAATTTAAGTTGTAAGTATATATTTGAATTCGTGTATGTCTTATTAGTAGTTAGCACCCGTATGTTATTGTAAAGGAATATATAAAATAAAAAAAAATGATCATTTAATTTATTTGACAATTAATAATTAAGTTAAGTTACGTAATTAATTAAATTTCTCTTGATTTGTTTTATTGCTATTGAGTTTTTTTACACAATATATTATTTTTTTACAGATAAAGAATTAGAAACTTATGAATACGAAGATGAAGAATACGATTCTGGATCGCAGTCGTGCAAATTGACATTGAACATTGTCTTTATGTCCCTAATTGTTAATTTGTGTCTGCAAAAGACCTGTACTTAATAATAAACTAAACTATCAACGATTATGCACGCCAATACAATAATTATCTACGATTATTCGTGATATATTATTATATATTTTGGTTCAATTTGTGGTTTGAATTTGTTTAGCCTGGTTCCTACTTCCTTATGATAATTTATGTTACGATTCGAATATATAATACATGTATCTAATCTCAATGAGTTTTATCATTAGGTAGTTAAAAATAAAATTTAGTAATAAAATAGTAAATAGTTTCTATTATACTGTATTATATTTTGTAAATTAGTATTAATGTAACCTATAATAAATTGTTCTAAAATAATATGTTGTCCAGTAATGTAGACATTTTTTAGTAAATTATTTTTTTATACTAGTCATATATTAAGTAATAATTGTCCGATTATAATAATATGTTGTTAGCATATAATAACATAGTTAATTATTTGTATAAGACATACGAAAGCGCGTTAGTAAAATCATGTTAAGTTAAAAAAAAGACTGAATGAATGAGTGAGCATCAAGTATATATTTTGTATCGTACACTTGGTTCTCTATCAAAAAAATAATATTTAAAACAATTCTGTTTATTTAACGAACATGAAATTGTACATATCATTTGATGCTATCCGTTTAAATTTTATATTATTATTGTAATTACTTATTATGAATATAATTAGATATAATAATAACATAACGTCTACGATAAAAACTGTTTTGTAAATTTACATATAACATATAATTTACATTATAACAATTCGTACGCGTTATAATTATAATTATATTATAGAATTAATTTAAAATGTTTAATGTTGATACATATCTAAAATTTAAACTATCAGTTTTACAAACACACATTTTTATTTAATAATTTTCGATAAATGTGTTATATGAACTTGTATTTTGCATTTGTAATAATTATCTATAAACAATTATTTCTACTATTATGTAAGTATCTACGTACGTTATACAAATAATACGTTCAAATAATATTAAAGATATAAGCTATGTAAATAATAATATATAAATATGTATATTATTAAGTAGATATTCTAATTTATGAAAAGATTATGCACAATGTAAAATGTCAGTATATAGCCCAACATATAAATTAGATATATATAAACAGTTTTTCTTAGAATTAACTCGATTTAAGATTTGTAAGGTATTTTTAGTGTCATATAAATGTATAATAATTAATAATATTATGAATAAATTGTACCTAATATTTAATTTCATGAAATATAGTTTTAAGCATGAGATAATATTATAAAATATCATGTTCAAGTTCCAGTTTCTATCGAATACTGATTAATATTAGTTTTATTAGAAAGTGAATTTAGCGCATGATTTAGTTCTATAATTTTCAGCATAAGATAAATATTATTTGTACATTTTATGATAGCAGATCAAATGTTATCTTTGCTCTGTCATTATATCTAAACAAATATAATTCTAAAACTGTTAAAAAATTTGTTTTTTTTCTCGGTGTGTCCAACCTGTTAAAGTGGTACTATTTAATATTATATTACTTAACTAATTCTGTATTTAGCCTTTTTACAATACAATATTTAATTTCCAATTTTTCATATTCTCATGGAATATCAATCCTCTTTCTCTTTATCTATACTAGTTATACTAGCAAGTGATTAGTATTTTAAAAACATTCATTAAATACAAGTAAGGAAATGACCAAGATAGACTATAGGTTATAAAACATGAGACTTGTCTGTGAACATGGAGTGGTTTTAACCCTTACAAACCCCTGTTAATTATACCAATAACTTTGATAATATATAATATTATAAAAAAATTAAATCTAAATAATATTCATTTTCACTTTTAACGCATATAATATAATAAACACTTAGACTCGACTCTAATACAGATACTCAAAAATTATAAAAAAAATACCTTAAAAAAAAATGTATTATCTTAACGATATTATAATGTACTTATAACCTATATACTTTATAAACATCGGAATAGTAAATTATTATTTAAATTCCTAATCTTATATGAGTAAATAAAAAATTAATATATTATATTTATTTATATAAAAAAAAAAATTATATTAACATGAAATTAAAATGTTTACTTTAAATATTCAATTCATTGACTATAGTTGAAACATATACAGTAATATAACAAATAAAAAAACCAATTATTCTTCATTACTAAAAAAAAAAAATATTAAAGTAATCTAAAATAAATTACAAAAAGGATATAAATGTCTAAAAATAATATAAAAACTATAATACTATTGTCTATTGGATTCATGATAACACATAAAAATACAATTATTATCAATATCAGGAACTTATTTCTTTGTTTATATATATATATATAAAATAGTTATTTCTCTATATAATATCAAACTATGTGCTTACCTACTATATATAAGTAAATAAGCATATCTTTAAAATATATACCTAAGTATGATATATGTTTACTATGATGTAATTATATGTCAAAAAATATAGTAATTAGGTACAATGATAATGATGAAATCAATTAAAATCACGTTGTGATGTTCCTACTATAGTTACTATATATCTTAAATAATATATAAGATATTAATATTAATATTAATTTAAACACATAGATATTATATTATTTTATGTACACTAAGCAACTTCGTTTGTTGTTCAATGTTGTTTATGTAATACTGTAACAAATTGATATATTTTAATCTTTGTATTATTCAATTCTATATTATAATTTGTCTATATTTTTATGACAATCTATATTTGAACTTGATATCTATATTTCAGAAAATCAATAAATACCTAATAACAATTATTTGCAAAAAATAATATAAATATTGAAATACTTAATCTCAAACAATCTCACGACTATGATAAAAACTATTTATTTGTATAAATCTATCAATTTATGTAGTATATATATAATATTATTATAATTGTTTCACACATATATATGTCCTTAGAAAATGAACACATCAATATGTTTACACTGGTCAAATTAAATAACGAAAAATAGCTTATGATTTTCAATGATTGTTTTGGAATATTTAAACTACCTACTTATGGCATTATTTTTTTATTTTGAAAGGTATAGTTTTAATTATTATTTTATGAGACATTATTTTAAATATAATATAATTTATAGCACACGTGTTTTTAACATAATGTCTGAAAATTATTATTTGGAAATATTGTAAATTTATTTACATAGGTAGCATAATGCATTTTATTATAGTAAATTATATAAAGTTTAGATATTGTAATATAACATATCATTTATACAACATATTATATTATAATATATCAGAAATAAAAATACTCAAAAATCTACTAAATAATTATTATTTGTTATAGAAATTATCGTGTAAAAAAATAAAAGTTCTTCTATATTTATTAATTTTTTTATTATTACAACTAAAGTGGTACATGCCATTCATTATATATGCTTCTATTCTCTTTTATTTCTCTATTCTATAGGTGTATAAAAATATTAACATACAAATCAATTGTATCATTCAATAACATATAGCTAATAATTAGTACATCATTAATTTTTATAGATAAATATTATTATTTTTTAAATGAAAATTACACTATAGAATAAATAAATAATAATTAATTTTTTTTTTCAATTTGTATTTTTTATATGTTTTACCCATTTTATTACTTACATATTTGATTTTACAATTAATTATATTTAACGTCATTGAAATATTATGTATAATTGTGTTTTAATATTTAAAAGTACCAGAATATGATATAATATTGTGACACTATTTTTACAAAAAAAAAATACTTATTGTAATCATAATATTGCAAGTACACTATTTTTATTTGAAAATAATATTCTAGCATTACTATCTTTAAGTATATGTAAAAATGTTTAGAAGCTAAATAATATATAGATTATTAGTTATAACTTTAAAAGTTCTAACCTTATAAAGTTATAAATACTGTAATAATTAATAACAAATTTTGTAATAAATCCTACATATGACAGGGGCGTATCTATAGGATGTCTGTTAGGAAAAGGGGTAAATTGATATATAAACAAAATGATAACATATCTAAAAATATGTTTATTATGAAGATGATAAAATGATTATAATTTTTCTTAAATTTTATAAAATGATTATGTGGCGCCATCTAAGTTTTTGTTGTAACCAATAGACTATTATATATCATCAGTATAAAAACAATCAAAATATACTTATATAAAAATGTTTAAAGATTGGTTTATATAATTTTAATAGAAATATTATTATTAAGAAACATTATGACTTATGAGCAAGGTACCTGCATACATTTGTTTCTTTGCACATAGGTATTACCATAATATATTCGTAGGAGCAATTTAGGTAAAACATTTGGTGGTACTAGATTATTTTCGTTAAATATTAAATTATTGAATGATATTATATACCTAACATTAATAATTTAAAAAATATGAAAATAATGAAAAAATTGTTCAGCTTATATAAAATTTGGGGATGTCATGCACCTTCAAGCTTTTACAATATTGTTTCTATAAATATAATATTTTGTAATAAGGCAAAAATTTAAATTTCTTATCATTTCTTATTTCTTAAAGAAGAATAGAAATTTTAATATTTAAAACTTAAAGGAAATGTTTATTTTTCAAGAAAACAACTTTTATTAATTTTTTCTAAAAATTTAGGAATAGTTATATTTTACTTTATTTGCATCATTGTGAACTTTTATATTAATAAAATATTTATTTAGTAGTTGTGCACTTAACAAAAGTGGAAAGTGGGAAGGCCGATTGTAGACGTTCCTCCTTCGTCCCTTCGGTCCTCGGACAAATTAGTGGTTTATTAGAATTATTAAGGTTTGAATGCAATGATATTGCATTAGAAAATACGATTCTGAGCGAATCTCAATATATTGCAATATATTATACTTATAATTCATTCCAAAATTTACCACGAATGTAAATTATATATGTAAATATGCAAAATAAATTTCAAATCTCTACGAAGAATATTCAAGGAGTTATCATTTCGGGATAAAAATTGTCAGTTACGATTTTCAAAATATTTTGTAGATTAAATAGTATAAAGTAGGCTTCTATAAAAAATTCATACCGTTAAATACAAAGTATGAAGGAGGGATAGTAGGGCTTCACAAAGGAGACAGCGAGGCACAAGATTGGCTTAGTTCCCTGGAGGTTCACCTTTAGAGCGGGAGATGTGTTGCAGTCACTCTATTGTTTTTATATGTTATGTTTATAGTTATTTTATAGTTTATAGTTTTTTCTTTTGTTTATAGTTTTATATATGTTTTATTTAAGAGTTTACACCAATTAATAATAATATGCCATATAAAAAAAAAAAAAAAAAAAATACCGTTAAATCAAAAATTGCAGGTAATATTAAATATTTTTGGAAAAAATTCAAAGCTCTATATTAGCCAAAAAACAAACCAATCCTTTTCAAAATTCTACTAAACGTAAATATTACCTATATTAGTACTCAAAAAAATTTTCAAATTCCTACGATCAAAACTCAGTTAATAATAAAAATTAAAAAAAATTAAAATAACGGAAACCGTAATTTTATCAATTTTCCGCTTCTCAAGGAAAAACTTTTAGGAACTTCAAAAATGAGCTAAATAATGTACCAACTAGATGAAATTCGGTACAGAAAGGGTAACCTATTTGTGGTAATCGGACCATTATTTCTATCCGAAAAATGGTTTTCATATATCACAAAAAATAAATAATAAAAAGCCTATAAAAAAAAAATTGTCAGTCACGATTTTTAAAATATTTTGTAAAATGATTAAATAGTGTGTTATTAAGCTACTGTAAAATTTTCAAATCGATAAACCTAAAATTGTAGGTCATATTAATTGTTTTTGTCAAAAAGTTCATAGCCCTATATTTTGCCAAATATTCAATTAATCTGTTCCAAAATTTTACTATACTTGTATATTACCAATGTTAGTTCTCAAAAAAATGTTAAAGTCCCTACAATCAAAACTCAATTAGTTATCAAGAAATAAAAAATTAAACATGACAAAAATCGTAATTTTGCCAATTTTTGGTAGTTTTTTTCTCCTAGGGAAAAACTGGAGAAATTCGAAAAATGAGCTTAATAAAGTATCAAGAGGACATAATTTGAAAAAATGTTTTCATAAATAATAATGACAAAAAAAAACAAAACATTTTTGTAAAAACAATACATTTCTCGTTCCGCTCAGAATCTAAAAATAATATTTAAAATTTCACTCGTTATAAACATTTTAAATAATGGTAACTATAACTACGTAGGTATATGTAACACAACATTATGTTCCACTCAAATAGACGTAATTCTTATAAAAAAAATAAGCATCTACCTATTTGCTATATGTAAGTTGCGTGTTTCCATTGTAAAATATTAGTAAATGTAAGAAAAAACAATTTTTATTACTATTATTATTTCGAATAAATTAACAATTTTCGTAATAATTATTAATTTATATTTACTGATTTTTCTATTAGTCGTATAATTTTGAACTCTAATATTTATATCTAAGTGTAATAAATCTTTTACTGTACTATTTGATATTTAATTTATATTTTTCATAGATATTATAAATCATGATTTTCAAGATATTGTGTATTAAATCTAGCTACCTAACAAATATGTTTCCTGAAACAATGAATAACATATTATTTACAATTAAAAAATTCTGTGACTCTTGTTTTTTTTTAACAATTTAGTAGTACTTAAATAATACTAATAATAATATAATACCTATATTAACAATATTATTGTTAATTTTTGTATATTTACTACTTCTTTTATTATCAATAAGCAATTTCTATCTTCTACTCGTATATTATAGTGATTATAATCCGTCAAGTGGTCACATGCATATTTTTATAGGAAAACAAATTAAAATTGTGAGGAATTCGCTGAATTTGACTAGGTAATTTTTTTATTTTACTAGGTCACTGTTTTTTTTATTTTGAAAATTAGCAAAAAAATATGGCGATACCATCTTGACGCCGCATTGATACTTTATTCGATTCAAAACAAAATTATATCAATACGCAGTAAAATACAAAAATAACCTAGCGAAATTTAGAAGTTTTTTAGTACAAGTTTCGTTATCCTAGTGAATTTTATCGATGCTGACTTGACGGACATGAATATATAAAGAATTATATGGAAATCATACAAACATAATCAATAACTCAAATACTGCCTCATACCTATGATCTACATCTATATAATATTATATGCTATGACATATGGGATAACATAGCACCTATGGTTATCCCATTTAAGACTTAATTCACTTAATACAATTGAAATATCCAACTTTTTGTGAAAAAAAAATGTTCCAAACTTTTTCTTTTATTTCCGCTACACTAACAACCTCTCTATATATTTGTTCATTTATGGTCACCAACCAAGTGCCAAAGTTCTTTTGAACCGGAACACCTTGGGTTTTTTAAACAGTGTTTTTCTTTTATGAAACTGACTTGGAAAGAAAACACTAGTATATACGTATAAGAATTGGTAGGTACCAATATATTTCTTTTTCATATTAATATATAAAAAGTATATTTTTATATATTATTTATTTATTAATTTTTTTAAAAATATTAAAAAACGATAGTTCATAAAACATCCAGAAGACGTCCGAAAAGTCTGTATTAATAATTATAATTATAATATTATCATTTCAATTAGTTATGTTCCTATTTAGTCATATTAATGTCTCTACAGGATTACATTTGTGTTTATTCGATAGTAAAGTTTTTAACCAAAGCACGCATTCGTGGTCCGTTCAGCAAGTATTCACATATTTCGAAATTTCTGATAGTTTATGAGAATGCCAAAGAAAAATTATGAAAATAAACTGATAAACTGATTGACTATACCTAAAATTGTAATTCATATAACATGGTTACTACATAAATTAACATATTTATTAATTGATAATAATTAATAATTGTATTTTACTGAGCTTCATTGACAATCATTTTTTCGAGTTCAATGATTTTTCAATTACCTATATAATCCTTAAATCTCCTACGTTGTTCGTTCTAGTCTAGTCTAATGATAATAATAGTAACTACTAACTATGTTATATACAATAACACATATTATATATAAATATATATATATATATATAAATTATCATAATTATTTTTTATCTTTTTTTTATATTTCATAAAAATGTTTAATTCAACATATTCAATACATCGAAAATAATATTATTATTTATAATTCATATTGATTTCTTATATTTATATTAGGTAACACATAATATGACAAATTCTATTTTTGATGCTACACTGGTAACTACCAATAAAACAGAACTACAAAACCATTTGCAAAATATTATATGTTCTGACAGAGTAAGAACTACGGTCCATATTTCAGCATTACATTCTACAGTTGTATAAATATTTATTTATTACAAATATTTTTTGAAAAAGTCTTTATAAAAAAAGCTATAATCTAACAGTATGATTAATTATTTTTTTTTTTTAAATAGCTTTTACCCCAATGTTATAAACAATAATAAAAATTTTAAATCAATTTATATAGAAAACATAACCTTTCTAAATATGTAATTTATGTCGAGTTTTATATTCAATATAATAAAATTATTGTTATAGTTATAGTTATAATTAGATAAATTGAAGTCATTTTTAATAATATTATTTCAATTTGTAAAACGTATTTGTATTATTTTATTTGTATCCCTATACATTGTATTGTTGTTTACAGCATTGTTATTTTTTTTCTGTGGGAATAATTTTTATTATCATGACTAACTATATACACAATTATATAAAGTATCTCTCAAAGATTTAACATTTTCTATAATTTGTAAATTAAAGTACGCTCCCATTTTTATACCCATTTGAAAAAAAAAATACAATTATATTTTAATTTATTTGTAAGTTTTCTATTTCGCGTTAATTTATTCTGTAAACATTCTTATATTAATAAATATAATTCTAATAATATACAGATATAAATAATAACCATTTTAATAGAAACTATTATTATGTTTTAATCAACAAAACAATATAATATATTCGGTACACATCTGATAATGAAATTAATGTTACTAACTTACTACTAAATAAAACACTATGCTATACTATAATATCTAAAATACAAATTCACATTTACTTGATGTAAACTTATCAATGCATAAAATGTAACGTCAAACTTTTTTTTATGAATGATAAAATCATTATCATATTGGATTTATTCTATCAAAATTTGAATACATATATTTACATAACATACCTTAAGTACAAATACATTTATGATTTACTTACATAATTATAAATAATAATTTATATGTTATATATAATATATTTCCATTAAATTATTATTCGATATAATATACGAGTATATATAATATAAATATAAAATAAACCTAAATTTATTTTAATTAAAAGATATATAAAAATATTTTACTTTTTATAGAGACCATATTGGTTAATGATATAATTTATTTGAATATACAACAAATCAGCACAATCAATTACACAAATTAATTTTAATTTAATAAACATTAATTTGTATACTTGAAGTTATAATTAAAAAATATTTGACTTACCATTCAAAATTAAGTTCTAAATGTAAACTAAAATAGTTGTATTATTTAAGTTATGAACCGGCAAACAATAAAATTTTTTTTTTTTTGAATATACATTTCAACATAATTATTATAGGTAATATAGGAATATGAATATTACTTATTTATCAATAAGATAGCAATTAATAACAAAATGTATTCTTTAAATAATTTCCTGTAATAGTGTAATAATTAATTACTAATTAAATTTAAATATTTAAAAGATAAAATAAAATTATTTAGATTTAAAAATGTATTTCGCATCACCATATCCGTTATAACCCAACTGTATATTTTTAACCATATTTATTATAAATTACAAGACTCATAATATTTTACTAATTATTCCTGAGTACGAGTATGATATAGGTATTATATTTGAAGTATATTATTTTACAAAATAGTTCCCAATTGAATATAATATCTGACGATATGATCGTAATTTAAACAAGTACCTAGTTGAAAATAAAACATGATATAGTACATAGTCAATATATATATATATATATCATCTCTAATTTTTCTTTTCTATTGTAATAATAATTATAAGTTTAACATTTTTAGTGTAACTTAATTAATTTGATTCTAAATATAATTAATGAGATACAATTGAAAACCTTTAAGATTATATTTAACATGATTAAAAAAAAAAAACATTCAACAAATGTCTATCTATCAACGGATTATTAAATTTCATTATATATTCACAAACTGTATAGTACAATCTCATGTGTCAATATTGCAATATTTTAACTTATAAATAAATTCAAGTTAAAAACCTAATATCCAGAGAAGAAAATAGTTAAATTTATTGAAACTAATTTCTACATAATTGTTTTAATAATAAATTGTAACTTATATAATTCATATTACCATATTATTATATTCAATAAATTGTTTAATTCTAATAAAATTATTTACAATAATCATATTCTATTGATGGATTACTTGGTTAATAGTATAAAATCAATTTTTATTTATAAATTTACAACGTACCTAATATTTCATTCATATTTCATTAATGATTTTATATTGTTGTTTTTATTTTTCAAATATAATTTATATAAATATTATTATGACTATTATCATAGTATGATAAACTAATTATTTTATAAATACACTATAACAGCATACGAAGAAAAGAGCATTATACATTATTTCATTGTCTTTATAATAAACTATACAATACTATTATGTGCTTATGTGCTTATAAATATTTATCAATACATGATAAATAAATAATGATCGAATATTATAAATTATTTTTGAAATATTCGGCTAAATTTGAAAATACAAATAATCTACTCTCTTTTCACAGTAGTTTTAATACGAATACGAAGAAAGATCAATAACGGCAATTGAAAAATGAAAACATTGGCACAATACTTGAACTCTTTATTGCAAAAATCGATTTAATTGAGCAATAATATTTTATCGTACACGGTTTAGTGTTGTACGAATAGAATATTTAACAAAATAAAAACGTATTACGGGAATTCTATAACCGATTTATTAATTTCTTTTTTTCAAAGATAAATAATATAATTACTGTAGCGCGTACGAGTGTACCAGATCTTTATAGACAATATAACAATAACAAAATAAACACGAAAAACTAACGAAAATCACCTTTTGTATAATATATTTTATTATTATTTTTATACCGGATATTCCAAACGAGTAAAATGACTTTGAAAGGCGGATGGAACCTATATATATATATATATATATACTATAATAATATTCGTGAACACAGCCTTTGAGTCAATATTTTACACTATGGTGTCGTATTCTAACACAATACTCGTAAAAGACTATTCTTAACGGGCGGTGGACCAAAGACATGATAATGTGCGCGTGTGTGTAAAAGTGTAACGATTGCCATTTCTGGTTCTTCCATTTTTTATTTTTTTTTTCCTTTTTCCCCTTTTTTTTATCTTTATTTTCCCGTGGCCACCCCTACACACACACACACACGCGCACACATCCCCGGGGACACCTTTATAACCGTAACGCTCGCAGTCCCCGCACGTCCCGGTACGCGACACTGAAGATCGCGCAAACGAGCCGGTACAAAACCCCCGGACAAGAATTATTTATTCCTGCGAGAACCATTAGCAGTAGAGTATTATATACTTTCGGCCTTAAAACTTGGGCCGGCATAAAAATGGCCGAAAAATCATTGACGCGTTTTCGTCGATTCCCCGACGACACGTATAGTATTTCGCCCGTTATAAATTATTACATACGTCGTACGCGCGCCATAACACCGACGCGACGTCATTTTTATTTTAATTTTTTTGTTATTGTTTTTTTTTTTCGCTGACCGCAATTGTTCAAATAAAATTTTTTTTTTAAAAAAAAAAAAAAAAAAAAAAACGTATATATTTATAAAAAAAAATTATCTTACACCGAACGAACACGCGACACGCTTAACAAAACATAAAATATTAAAATACATTTGTACAAAAGCGACGGAATTTCGTTTTCACCGCCATCCGCTACTACCCGCCTACTACGTCGCGATTTCTCTTCACAACGGTCCCGGCGGTGTTGTCTGTCGGTCTGTCGGTCGGTCGGTCGCACGTTCTCCGTCGACGAGCCATTTTTTTTTTTTTTCTCCTCCGTGTCCGCTCATAACAGAAAAATCCTTTGTGATGATATGATCGTTATTATTATTGTTGTTATTATTATCCTAACCGCCGTCACGCCGAGTACTGAAGGACGGACGGCGGCAGATCCGTTTTTATGCTCTTTGCTCAAAGCCGGCCGCCCATTGTTGTCGCCTGCAACACGTATACATTGTTTGATATTATTAAATCGAAGAAAAAGAAGAAAAAAAATAAATAACCATGCACACACGTTATAAGTATATTTTGTGAAATAATGTGAAACACGAGTATTATTATTATTATTATTATTATTATTATTGAGTATATCATATGAGCAGGGCTGAACCGAGAAGATGATGTACATGAAAAATATATAATCTGAGGGAAATTCGTCCAAAATATAATATATCATATTTAATATTTTTTCAAAACTTTCGTCACGACCAAAATACGTATTTTTATCCCGTTCGTCACATTTTTCAGTATTTCTTTTTTATTTTTAACTGTTAATATTTCTCGCTTAAAGAATAAGCCACTTATAATCGTATGTGCTTGATTGGGCGGGCGAGAAAGTACGATGTAAAATAATATTATTATGTTAGTCATTTCTTCACGTTAAAATTATTATATCGTTTGTTAAATCTCATTTATTTTACACTCGGCATAAAACACATTGAATTGTTCCATGCGAATACATCCACTGAACAACAAATAACTTTTAATTCAATTGAACAATACCTTACAATTTTTAGTATGTTTTTCCGTGAATTTTTCCGGTATATGAACACGATATGATGTGATCCCATAATTAAAAATTTTAACATTTTACCTAATACATTTAATTAATAATAAATTATATTTATATGACTAATCAGCATATTTTTATGAAATCTCTTTAATTATAAAGTTATACAACTAATAATTAATATAAAAAATAATAGGTACAATATTATGATTAACAAAATTAAATTTTATGTACAAATATGGCGAAAATGAATGATAGATATTCCCTAAGTGTTTGTTAATTAATATGAATTTTATTTATTGATTATAAATTAAAGGTTATATTCAATGGGTGTTAACTAAGTATTATACATTTCACATAAAATTTATTTCTACAACCTCTTATTAATTTGTTTTATGCACATATTAAGGTTTTTATATTTTCAAACAATTATTATTATTCTGTTGAAATTTGAATAAAATATAAATATATTTAAATTATTATTTATTCATAACGAATTTAAAATTATAATTATTCACTTCATTAGGCTTTGCAAAAAATAAAAAATAAATTAAAACTTATTTGAGATAAAACAAATGTATAAATAAAATAATTATACCTATTTATTTTATATAAAAAAATATTTTAATTAGTTCGCCAAGTAATATATATGTAGTCAAGTTCATAAAATATAAAAGCTAACTGAGATACCAATTAAAATTTAAATAATATTTCACTTATAACAATTTTAGATACTAGGTAGTCATTAAAAATATACATACAACTAAATCTATAGAATAATATTTAAAATATGTTATCCACATATACGAAATTATATATATTATTACTTGTGTAATACTATAAATCTATAATATTATTGTGGCGTAGTTTTTTTTTTTTTAAATTTTTCATAGACATAATTGTAATAATATATTTTATTTTATTAAATAATAAAAAAAAAACATTAAAAATAAAGTCGAATGTAATTTTATAATTTTATTTATGATTGCAATACTGTTGGAAATGTTAATATTATATCATATAGACAAATAATATACTTTCGTAGTTTTTTTTATATTACAATTAATATTAATATATATATGTGTAGAACTTAGTTTCTACTTTGGTACTATAAATCATATTTTAATAAAAAATTGATTGTTACGTACAATGTTGGGTGACTTTTAGTAATAAAAGTGTATATATAAATTTTAGATTCTGAACGGAGCGAGGAATGTATTGTTTCTACAAAGATGTTTTTTTTTTTATTATTATTATTTATGAAAACATTTTTTCGGGTAGAAATAATTGTCCGATTAACACAAATGGCATGTATGCTTTCGATAGCAAATCGTATCATCTTGGTACTTTATTAAGCTCATTTTTCGAATTTCTGCAAAGTTTTTCCCTAGGAGAAGTAAAACTACCGACAAATGGCAAAAAATTGGCAAAATTACGGTTTCCATTATTTAAATTTTTTATTTCTTGATAACTAATTGAGTTTTGATCGTAGGGATTTGAAATTTACTTTTCATATTTTCATAAATGTAGTTTACACTCGTGGTAAATTTTGGAATGGATTATCAATATAATATATTTTGGTTCATTCAGTATCGTATTTTCTAATACAATATCATTGCATTCAAATTTTAATAATTATAGTAAATCACTTATTTCTCCGAGGACCGAAGGGACGAAAGAGGAACGCCTAAAATCGACATTCCCACTTTTAAAAATAAATTGTTAATTTATTATAACAAGAATTTACAAATGATTAATATTTTATTAATTTAGTTTTTGTTTTACATTTTATCTATCCAATGCATTATGAATTATAATTTTATTATAATTAAAGTATGTATTTCGTGTCAATAATTGTTCAAACATTACAATAATTTACCAGTTTATTACAATTGGCTAAGTAGTTATTAAAATAACGACCGTGTGTCGGAGCATTTAGACAAACTGTCATATTTTCTGAAAGTCTATTATCGTCAATCCACGAATGTTGGAACTTTTCTACTTGAAAAATTGTTTTTAAAAGTCATGTTCACGTACAGAGTACAAATGAATCTAATTTCCTACCGATTTGTGAAAGCCAACGATTTATTTTTTCAACTTTGTGCAATAAGCTTATTAAAATGAGAAAACAGCTACAGCAATTGATTTTTTCAGATGTATGAAATGTAGGTTCCAATATTCATGACACCTATTAACATTTTATCAATGAGATAATGCAAATATTTTCAACACTATGTTATATTGTTTTCACTATCACCCTTGTATACGAGTGTAATGAGAGATCGCAAATAAAGATATAAAGCTGATCTTTTTTGCCAGACAAACTTCTGAAAGTTATATAGTTTGGCAGGTTGTTACTGAAATACATAAATGTACACTTTCATTGGACTAACTGCACAGAGTTAAGATGATAAATGATATAAAGATATAATTGAAAATTAAAGATGACCTAACATATTAAGTCATAAACATTAATGATATAAATGATTTGACATAACCTTACACAATTATTACAAAACATTATAACGATTTGTTAAATTATTCCAAAATGATGTAATTTTATTAATATATGATTATGCAACAAATAATTAAAATTATATTTAATAACTTTTTGTTATGTATTATTATCTTATCTAGTATAAATCAATATAATAATGTACTATACTATATAAACGTAAAACATATTACAATTAAAATATTTTTATTTTTTTTTTAAATAAATTATTTACCATTTACATATAAAGTGATATGGAATAATAAAAAAAGTATATTTTTTGTTAAAGAAAATACAAAAAATGAACGATTTATGTTATTATAGTGCGATTTTTCTTGAAAATCGTTCTATTTTATATTATACACGCGTGACTTCATGGTCGTACTTAGAATTTTTATATAAATCGCCATATAGAGATAAGTTTTATATGCTATCAACGTGTTTGTTCACAATCAAAGCCTCGATGATTTAAAAAAGTCTCATTGGAATCTCATAAAAAAAACAAAAGGATCTAAAAGATTTCGTGGTCAGTATATCGAAAAAAAATGTATTCTACTTTATATTATAACGTGGGATTGTAACTTAAAGCATTATATTCGATTGTTGGTACAATTTACAACTTGCAATATATACATTAAATGCATATATATATATATAATAACTATGTATTATGATATAACATACATAATAATATAAATTGAGATTAATAATAATAATTTTAAAGTTAAATTGCGAAAAATGTAATTGTTTATTTTGTTTGACACTAAATGAATTAAATCACTAGGTGTACTATTTTAATGTTATTATAATTATACAACGACAAATTTCATCTAAAATAAGTAATTTAATATGATTTAAATTGAATAACTGTCACAGTATTAAATTGGACAAAATTGACATCCCAGCAACAAGCACAAAGTTGTTCTTAAACATCTAGGTGTACATTATTATAAAATAACTATGTGTTGTGTCTTGTTTGAGAAAAAAAAATATAAAACAGCGTATTTTACTTTTCATGATTGTTAATTTTAAAATTAAAAATTCAATTTAATTATTTTTGTATATATATATGAGTAGTTTTTATTTCCGAGACATTACAATTTTCAAATATTTTCCGAGATACATCAAATAACTACAAATTAATTACATTTTACGTAAATTCGCACTTAGACTATTTTGTCTAATTAGTTCGTAATAATTCGTACGTAAATGAAAAATTACTAAGAATTAATATATTTTAGTTCATAACGGTCTTATAGTATACTTTAGACAAGATGGAAAAAGACTACAAGGTAATATATTTACGATACCTATACGTACTCTCGATGTAAATTGTAAAAGGAGAATAAAGCTTTATGTAAATATGTTTACTAAATATGGTCGAATACAATCATATTTCGGTCAAGTTAGTGACAAAACCAATTAATTGGAGAAGCGATCATTGAATCTGCAAGTCAATCTTCAGTAGATAAAATATTATAAAGATAATAATTATTGATCGATGTTTATTATACATATCTGTTTTATTACAAAATATCTCATACGTAATACGCACTCTGAGAAAAATCCAGAAAATGCCTTTAAGAAGACAATTATATTTAAAAATTCCTATTAGAAGTTATATGAGTATAAGTATATAAAAAATAAAAATATTTTTGAAACATGTTTATCAAATAACCATAAGTGAATAATAATTTTTTACACAAAATACAAAATTAAAACTAAATGGACAGGTAGTTAAAACATTGAACAATAAAATCATTGTTTCATTGACTCCAATATAAAAAAAAAGATTACTATGTGTTCATACAATTTTAAATATCGACAAATTATACTTTAACACCGACATAATATGTCGATTATTTTAACCTAGTAAGTCAGAATAAAGGTTACTAATTACGTTTAATTTCAATATAGATCTATAGGAAGGTATCGAAAATAATTAATAAAAATTTGATTACAATGTCAATAATTTCTGATTTTGAACCTATACCTACCAAAAAAGTTATTAATTTATCAATATATAAATTTATAAGCATATTCCCCCATACAAAATAGTACGCCACTTTTGTAGACATAAAGTACCAATATACTATTTTACTCGATATATAAATTTTATTCAATAGATCCATTTTATAATATTTAACAATTTAAGTTAGATAACTTTAAGCTTAAGTTTTTGAATACCATTTAATTTTATTTTTTTTATTTTTTTAAGATTTACAGTACCTAATACAAGTATATTGTAAATACAAATTATTTTACAAGAAGATTATATTTCAAAGATAATTGGATTTCAGTAATTTAACGAATGTTGATAAAAAATTTCATTGATATTTGAAATCGTTATAAATTAATAAAAAAAAATTACTCAGGGTCAAATTTAAGATGAATTATTGGCGTAAAGAATATCGTAAATATAATCAAATATATTAATAAATATATCGTATTCATTGTAATTAAATTTATATACATTCTAAAATAACATAATATTATTATCGTATTTATTTCGCTGGGTATTGATAGTTTATTTAGGGATCATTTACTACACCTAATTATAACATAAAAAATAAACAGTTCATTGCAGGTGCTACCGACTCCTAAAAATAATAAAATAATGCTGTCAAAATATTAAAAACAAAGTTTTGAGTTATAAGCTTAATAACAACATAAATTATGTACCTATTAGGGTAATAATTAAAATTAATTTTTATTCACAATTTTATTAAAATATGTTAAATATAATTTATATACATATTACGTATTTAATAATAGTTATTATATTAAAATTTAGGTACCTACATACAATTTGAATAATAATTTCACACTTTTGGTTATCTCATTTTTATATATTTAACTATTAATACATTCGTTATTTTTAATTAACAAATTTGTTCTATTAACTCTAAATAATCAATAGGCGTATGTTTTTTAATTTTACGAGTAAAGTGTTTACTAATAAGGTATATTCATTATTTAAAATAATAATTATCGATTAATCTTATCAATGAAATTGATCATACACTTAAGTGTCAAAATTTTAATTTTAAAATTATTAACTAGGTAATAATACAAGTTGATTAAAATAAATTTAGAGACAATTGCAAATATATTATTTACTAGTATGAGAAAATATCCGAAATTTTAATAAACCACAATACATTTATATAATAAGATATCGCCTACTAATTTTATTACCACTTTCGAATAAAAAGTATAATTAATAGGTACCTACTATTTTGATTGGCAATTTAAATAGTTGTAATACAAGTTATAACTATTAAATAATTGTGTAGTAAGTATAAGCATTTATAATTATAAAGCATAATTAGTTGGAACAGCAAAACTTCTATAATAGAGATACATCTAGACATATAGAGCCATTCAAGTTACACTTCTAATCCTATTAAAATCCCACTAATATCCAACAAATTTCATTTTACAAAATATAATATGTTTTATTATAAATTTTAGACTTTAACTTTGGAATAAGGGTAATAATCTATAATTAAATACAAAATTAGCTATCGATCACTAAATTTTATGTTTCGAAACGTTTATATAAAATTGTTATTGAAAGAGATTAGGCTTATTAATCAGCTTAAATTATTTCGTTACATACATATTTTCAATAAATTATGTTATCTACCTTCAATTTGCTTGATATAAGTTACTAAATTTAAATTATAAAAAAAATTGACAAACTTGATTTTCAAAAAGCGGGAAGGTCAATTATGGTCGTTCCTTCTTTGTCCCTTCAGTCCTCGGATAAATTAGTAGTTTAATATAATTAAGATCTAAATGCAATGATATTGCATTACAAAATATGACTCTGGGCGAAACTTAATATAATACAATATATTATACTGATAAGCCGTTTGAAAAGTTTACCACGTGAGTAAACTACCTATAAAAATACTAAAAAAAATTTCAAGTATTTGAGTTCAAAATTGCATTAATTATCATGAAACATCAATTTAGTCAAAATTACAATTTCCGTAAATTTTGCATTTTTTTCCGCTATTTTTGGTAGTTTTTCTTTTTTCAAAGAAAAACTTTTGAGAAATTCAAAAAATGAACTTAATTAAGTATCAACTAGATGCAACCTTTTATCGAAATTAAACCCTAGTTGTGTAAATCGGGTAGCTATTTTTACCCAAAAAAGTGTTTTCAGACAGTTAAAAACACAAAAATCAAATGCAACATGTTAAAGTTTGAAGACCTGTTTCAAAAAATTGACTTTCGATTTTCAAAATATTTTGTAAATAGATTGAATATTAGATGAGTAGACTTCTATAAAAGTTCAAACCGTTATACCCAAAATTGTATGTAATATTAAACATTTTCGGAAAAAATGTTAAAGCTCTATACTTAGTCAAAATATAAACCAATCCGTTTTAACACGTGTGTAAATTAACTATGTAAAATAATTTTCAAGTCCCTACGATTAAAATAAAATTAGTTATTATGAAATAAAAATGTTAAAAATACCGAAAACCGTAATTTCGCAAATTTTCTGACATTTTTTGGTAGTTTTTCTTCTCCCGAGGAATAACATTTGAGAAATTCGAAAAATGAGCTAAACAAAGTGCCATCTAAATACAATTTGGTATAAAAAGCATATCCTATTTGTGGTAATCGGACCATTATTTCTACCCGAAAAAATGTTTTCATACATCAAAAAAAAAAATATATAAATGTATTTATACTTATATTCAATTATAATATAAAATATGACTTTTAATTGTATTAATTTTAAATTTGTTTAACATAATATACTTATAAATTTATAACTATACTTGTGAATAATGTGTTTGATATTAGTCTATTGTATACATTATATGTAATGCAGGTACAATGTAAATAATACTAGTTATTTATTATTACTTACTGAATGTAGACATTTGATATAAATGTATTATTATATATTGTATGGAAAATATTATACCTATTGTCTTTTGATGATATTCTGAATAACATTGATACGGTAAAAAGCTGATTTTTTTTTTTTTTTTGTATTGGCCAATCGATTTATTATTCAGGGAATTGAATACTTCTTCAGAGAGTATATAATACTTTTTTGAATAATATAATAATATTTAAATTGTATTTTTAAAGGTTCAGAGTATATTCTCGGTTTGTATACGTATACAAGTAATAATGCTTATATTATTCTCAAGTCTCTTATAATGTTGTGGAGTACGCATACATGTTTTTTCTCATATTATAAAAGTAAATAATACTGTCAAGCAAAAAAAAATTTTGTCATCTTATAGTTTCCTCGTAAAATCAAAGCAATAATTTAGTGGTAACCTTTGTGATTCAATATTGTTTACAACTACAATATTTCGAAATTATATTACCCGAAAAATTATTGCCTAAGTTTTTAGTTTGGTATGGAAAATCTAAACAAAGTTATTGTATTTATATTTCTATGTACATCGCAAAACATGTTCTAGTAAAACGGTTGAATTTGATTATTAAGTATAATAACATCTGAATAGTTATTTTATGTCATTATTACCCAAAATATTTTATGAAAATCTAGAAAACCAGCCTATTTATAATACAAGATTTTTCATTATTTGCTGTATATACATAATCGGTGTTTCTGTAAAATATTAAGGAGAAGGGAGCAAAATATTTAATAGCAAACATTTTTTTTTTATTTATAGTATAATTTAATACATTAATGTTATGAGTAATTCATTACTTAATAAATATATAAGTTAATATTATCTAACTTAAAAGTTATCCTAAATTAACAATAAAAATCCCTATAGGCACAATACGAGATACATACATATCGTACATACGAGATATTCAATATTTTTTTGAGGAGGCTTCGGATAGGAAAGAAATTTTAGAGGTTTAAGTCGCCTGTAAACAATCCCGATCGCCGCTCATGTACATATTTGTTATATTTTAATATTGGTTTAGTAGGAATCTATACCGCACAACCACCAGTGGTCGAACAAGCTTAACCTTTGGCTACAAACAACACGTATAATATATAGTTTTTAATAGAATATTGTGCGCAGAAAATACGATTTACTACGATCTATATTATAAAATATCGTTATACTCGTCGAAGTGAAACGAAAAATCGCTTTATTGCAGTGATGGGGGAATTGATATTTGTCGGGGGCGCGGGGAGGGTAAGGGTAACGGTGGTCGGGGGAGAGGAGGTGGGGGGGGGGGTGAAAATGAAAAGTAAAGTAGTAAAATGTATGTGAGAGCGAACGAGAAAAAATAAAGTCCTTGCGCGAAGAAACGAGAAAAATATAAAGAAAATATAAAGACCGTTCGGTTGCCTCGAGCAAAATAACGTGATTTATACAGTTTATACAAAACAAAAGGTCATCCGAATTTATCCTGTCCGTCCGCCCGCCCGTCCACGGTTGATCCGGTCGGTAAATCAAACGGTCATAATATAGTTTTGTGTGTTCACTTATATATATATATATATTTATATTTAGCACTATTGGCGACGCTAACGGGCGTGTCCGTCGCACATTATCGGTCACACTTACCAGCTGCGGCTGCGGCTGCTGCCTGTGAATTTCGCCGTCCCTCCGCCGGATCGTCGTTGTTATTAGCGTCCGTGGCGTCGCGGTATTTTCCGGTCTTCTTCGCCGGTCTCCGGTCCAGCTCGTTGACGGGTACTATAATACGTCGACGGAACGAAATAAATTAAAACATTCAAACATACGCGTTGTAGATATAAATCGCGGAACGAGAGTAGTAGAAAAAAAAAAAAAGAGGGGAGGGCGGTTCATGACATCAGATAGTGTGGAAAAAAGCCTTCTAACCCAACAAAGTTTATGTCGTTTTATCCGAAATTTTACGTAACGGTTTCGTTATATTATTCTAGTCTATATATCGTGACATACCGTTTTTACGCGTAAAAAAATTGATCGACAAAAATGTCTGGCCCGTTGGACCTGACGCGCGAAAACAAAATGTCGTGAAATTATGTGTGTTTAGATTTATTTTTTAGTTACCCCTTCCGTTGTGTTTTATGGATTTCTTAGGTATCCCAGTGGTCAACCGCGTGGTGACCACGGTAGTCGTCGCTTTTGCGGTCGTTGGAATAATCGTCGTGGTCGTGGTCGTGGTCGTGGTCGGCTTAGGTATTTCTGCAATATACATTATATTAAATACAATTATTAAGACGTTATCAAATTAAAATAATAATATTTTTGATATTTTTATTATTATTATTATTATTATTATTTTTTTTTTTTTTTATATATTGAATATGTATTTTAAATAGCATTGTATGTGAATTGTTTACATGTATAATACGGTTCACAAGAAACCAAACAAATATTCATTGTATAAATAATAGTTTTTGAAGTTTAAGAGAATTTGCAAAATATATATAAAGAAAAATGGCAAATCGTTTATTATTATTGCGAGATTGAAGATCTAAAATATGTCTGTGTTACAAATCGATTTATTAATACATATTCATAATAATAGAAAAAATAACGTAATCATAAAATATAATATATCTGATACATCTTATTTTTAGGTGTTAACATTTTTAATATCTCTCAACATAATACCAGATTAGATATTTCATTGTTCATTTCAAACATGATAATACGAGTAGGTATATCAAAATTATTTTTATGGTTATGTATTACTTTTAATAAAAAATAATGAAATATAATAGTGGTATCTAATTTGTTTATATTATTTTATTTTTTTACATTTCTTGAACTATATATTTTTATACAGAACGAAATTTAAAAACGTTGGTTTATTTTAAAAATATAAAAATATAATATTAAAGCACAGAAAATTACTAAAATCATATTATTTCAAATTTGCACAAAATTGTGTTAATCAACAGTTACTATTAATTTGTGCAAAGTTAATTGAATAGTGGTTTGTACATAATGGAGATATTTTGCATTTCTAAATATTGTCGTCATTTAATGATTATTCTATAATATATATTTTACAGCATAAAAGGTTAATTACCCATTTTCGCACGTTATACTTACTTTAACTTGCTATTTTTCAATTTGAGAATGTTTTCTTTTTTTATTTAATAAAATAATAATTTCCTAGTATATGATATACGTGTATACTTATTTAAATAGCAGACATTATGAATAGTAATAAGATTAATTAAATAAATTAATAGAAAAATTAGTAAGTTTAATTTTAAATTAAAATTTACCAACTAAAATATTGCCGTAAGTAAGTTCAATAAATCATATTTTGTACTGTTGTACAAATCAAACTTAATAATTTAACTATTTTGTATAAACTTACCATAAAGCTTAATACTTCCATCGGTGTCACCCAGTGAGTTTTTTGAAATACACTGGTACAAACCATAATCGCTAGATGTTACTGAAATTATGGTCAGTTTCATATACGTTTTGTATGCGTTGTCTTTAAGCTCTGTATGATATTTGGTGCCTATTAAACATATTCGTTATCGAAAGTTATATTATGTAATTTATATCAAAAACCAAATCTAAAATAAACGTACATATAATGTCAAAACATTTGAAAATGACAAAAAAAAACATATTGTAAATGTTTGTTTATTTTAAATTTTACTATACGAGATAGATACTCGTAGATATTCGGAAAAACTTGATTAAGTTTCATAGGAAACAAATTTATGTAACTGATTTTAAAAACCAAAAATATTGACTCCAGTCAATTCGTATAAAAATCGAGTTAAGTAGATTTAAGGAGCTGGAAAACAATTCAATCAATTGCAAGAGAAAAACCAATAATAAACTAACACTTCAGGCAATAAAATAAAATGTTTACTAAACATGAATTACCTTGATAATTATTATAATAACATATTAGTTATATTTTATTTTGAAAAAAAGAATAACAATTATAATAATAATTAATTATGTGTGTAGACATTGATTTTATTGATCATTTTAAATTACTTACTTTCAATGTAGAATAGAAAATAAAAAAATAACCCAATATTAAATGTAAGTGCGATCATTTATTGAATATTTGTTGCAAAATAATAAGATAATAAAAATATAACAACAATTTAATTTAAATCGAATTTGAAATAACAAATTCAGTTAAATTTTAAATTTATAGATAATAAAAGTTTCAAAATTGTATTTATAATTATGAATTTTATCTAATAATCTCAATATCTAAAAAAAAAAAAAATTCTGTTATCTACTAATAATTTCTTTCCATAAGCATAAAATAAATACATCTATTGATTAATTTGTATAATTAATCAATTATACATCAATATTTTATAAAATATATATTTTTACAATCGCAATATATTGTCATTAAAATGTATAAGTGTCTAAATGTATTAGATTGTCACCGTCTAAAGCTCTTAAAACATTGGCGTATTTATCTGTTAGAGGAAGAAGGGGGGCAATCAATATACAAAAAAAAAAAAATTTCGTAGGTACCTTAATTACTTTTATTTATAATAATATAAATATTATGTTAATTATAAAAGTAATAGTACGACTAATATTTTTTTTTTAATTTGTTACATTATCTTTATTATTATAATTTATAGTCATTCCTAAATGATTAAATTTTAAAAAATATGTACAAATTATTATCCAGAGAGGTAATCGCATCTATCGCCCTCACTACCTTGTATACGCTACAAGTCAAAAGCAGAGATTGTCATTGAAATATATTTCTCTTTATATCATTTTTAAAATTTGTATTTAAACTTGCGCATTTTGATTGACAAGTGATTATAATATATTATATTTATAATTATTATTTCAATTTACTTTTAATTATACATAAACTTACTTAATAAATATTATATAATAAAAATATCGCGTAAAAAATTACAATCAATACTGTATAAATGTATTCATGTAACGTTTCTAAAAGTCTAATAAACATGAAATTATTTTTAATGAATTAAATTTTATTTGTATACATTATAATAATATTAAAACTTGTGATGCACATTACATACTCATTTTGAACGAGAAATATAGCCCTGCTAAACAGTGTAAGGATTTTGATATATTAATATTTATTATAGGTACCGTTTCGGAGAGCTCAATGTGGTAGTATTAATCATTTAACTCTTGAACCCAATTTAAAATCCTGTTGAAATCATACTATATTCATGTATTATGTTAGTGTAGTGCATAATAAATAAAGTATTTAGTTCAACATAAATGTTATTTATTATTAAAATATTATTTTGTAAACACATTTTTTTATATATAAACAAATATATGTATTCAAATGTATTGTATGAAAAAAATATTCAATTATACTGACCATTCGATATGATGATCGTTTTGTCTTTTGTCCAGTAGTCGACTGATTTAGGAAACGCTTCCGATGTACATTCCAATGAGATGGATTGATCTTCTTGTGCACCGACAAGCTGATTTTGTATCCAAATCATAGGAGGAACTGTTTGATAATAATATAAATAAAAAAAATTTTAAAAAATGGAAACGTAAACGAGAATAAATTGTCGCATCATAATCCATTGACAGTTTAACGCTCATGAAAAGCTGTTGAATAATATGGAAAATATCACACAACCGATATTAATAATATATATTCTTATACTATAATATTACATTATATCTATGAGTACACACTAGTGCCCTTTACGATACTTTACTTTATTCACCAGACCAAACCAGAGTAAAGTAAAATTAGGACCAGGACCGGACGGACCAAAGATAATGAATGAATTCAGATTTTAATCATTTTTATACAATATTATATTATCATTCCACCACCTCTAATAACTTGGGCAAACACAATACTTTTTGAGGACATAAAAAGGAATTGTTACCAACAGTGTCTATTTAAATTTTAAATTTAACTATTTTATCAACTATATATTATAAACATAGGAACTAAATTCTAAGGATTATTTATTTAAATGCATCATTTTAGAATATAATTATACATATCTATTAGCTTGTACAAACATACTAGGATATTATTACCCCTAGGGGTAAACATTTTTTGGTGGAAACTTTGTCTGTTATAATAACCCTAGAAAATGTATAGCCCTTCTAAAATAATTTTACCAAAGGAGTAAGAAATTATTAGTAAATAATAATCGGGAAATAATAAAAGTTTTTTTTATTACCCCTTTTAATATTCCAGAGTATTAGAAAACTGCGCCACCGAGTGTCTGAATTAGACCGTGAATGATGTTCACAAAGTGCAACAATATTTAGATAAGAGAATATCAAATACAAAATACATATATTAGGTTAGGTTATGTATGATTAATGCCTAAAACGTTACATTTTAAATTAGACTAAATCAAACATCATTTTTAAATATTTATTTAAAGTTATTAACATTTATACTTAGTTAAATGTTTTACTTATTAAGTAGTCCATCTTGTATAAATTAATTATACATACATATCTACCTACATATTGGATTAAACCATTTATTACCAAATGTGAAAAATAATTTTTCCAAAACCGGACCAAACATTAATGTGTTTACGTACAACCGAAACGGTGCAAACTTGTTCGAAAACTTATTAAGCCGGATAAAACCAATCCTTCAACTATTATTTTATTATATTAGAACGGGGTCCAATCCGGTCCAGACTGTTATAGACCGGACATGCAGAGCACTAGTACACACTATAAGCATTATGCACATGCAGGTAAACAGCAATGGCAGTTGATTAATTTCACTCACACTGTACGATGAGCACAATACGTTTGCTAACCGATGGCGGAATCCCGTTTGACGCTATGCACAAATACGGGCTCATGTGTAAACGATTGACTTTCGATATATTCAACCACGGTCCATTCACAGCAGCCACTGAAAATGTTAAATTAAATCAACATTTAATATGGATAATTATCTCATGTCGGGCAATAAGCGCCGTGTTAAGAACGGATCACAGATTCACGTTTTTGTGGTCATTATAATAATACAGTAACAGTGTGATATCGGACAAAACGAGCCAAGCGTGTCGCATTTAAAAAAAAAAAAAAAAAAAAAAAAAAAAAAAAACATTAATGATAACGATGTTTTACAGTCTTGTTAAGTAATTAAATACTTTTTCGGTATTTCAAATACTTTTAAAATACTTTTGGCGAATGTGTTTTAAATACTTAAAAAAATACTCTATATTAATATTTTTATTCCCAATACTAAATATATTTATATATTTTTTAGTTCTAGTTTTGTACCTATTACAAATCTCAATAACCATTATTTATGTGTTTTAATTTTTAGATATTGTTTCTGTAATATTATTTTATAACACCACAACCTAGTTGATTGGGATTTTATAAGCAGGCATGCGATGCAATTAAAATTAAAATAGATTTTATTAATGGAAAATCTTATCTATATTCTATATGGTAAACAGTCGGCCAGCCAATTATTGGTTTTAAATTTAAAAAAATATTTGTTAAGTATTTTAAATACTTTTAAAAAATGTATTCAAATATGTATTTCAAATACAATTTACACAAGTATTTAACAATATATACTGAATATATTTGAAAAGTGTTTACAACAACAATTTGTATTTATTAAACATTGTCATTATTATGTAAAAACACGAAGTAGACGTATTTTCGAGTTCAACCAAATATCAACCAAGTTAGATATAAAATTTAGTACCAAATTTTAAATTATTTTAACAACTATAATGTTTAAAATATGTGAAACATATGTATAATTGTTTTAAACATAACACTAACGGTGAAATGATTAACAATATATTTATCTACAGAAAGGAAAACGAATGGACACACATATAATAATATATAAACACGACACACGAAACATAAGTTCAACTTTAAATTATTCCATTCAATTATAATTTATGCTATGAACGTTTTAAATTAATACAGTTTGTAAAAAAAAGTGTTTTTTTTTCTATAATCTTCAGCTTATATAATATAATTTTATCTATTTAATCATTGCGTCCACAATTTATAAAACGGGTAATTTTTAATATTGAACAAAGACATATATTAATATTAAAATATTTTTATAATTTTAATATTAAATCACTAGATTTATAAGGTCCCTAAATACTATATAGAATCTAAATAAATTTCTAAAGTAATATATATATATATATATATATATATATCTGAAATACAGAGTGATCAAAATTCCGTGTAACATAAATATTATAAAAAATAACATAGAAAATAATTGTAATTCCAATTATTTTTGTAATATAAAATTCTAACTTCTTGTATAATATTATATCACAATGTGTAATAAAATATCACATTTTGTCAAATTTAATTTAAATCTCGTCCATGCATACCAGAGGTGTTAGACCTCTTCTTCGGCCTTCCTCTCATACTCATAATATCTACATTAATTTACATAACACTTCATTATCTCTAAATTATCTTTCCGTATAACATATCCAAATCCTAGAAACTCTTTAATAATATCTGTACGTTTCTCTCTGATGTTATAATATGTTCAACATATTTATATTATCGATCAATAGTGTTTATAATTTTTGAAACATATGAAATATATTTTCTATACTCATTACTCCGTAGATAATTAGATTAACATAAATAGTGTTACAAAGTTAAGTGAAAAACATTACACTATATAATTAGATTCGGAAATAAGGATCAGAAAAATATTCAGAATCAATTAAAAAACACTCAAAAGAAGAATTATTGTTCCTCCTAGAATAAAAAAAAAAGTGAGAAGGCCGATTGTGGACGTTCCTCCTTCGTCCCTTCGATCCTCGGAGAAATTAGTGGTTCATTATATTTATTAAGATTTGAATGCAATAATATTACATTAGAAAATAAGATTCTGAGCGTATCTAAATATATATTGGAACATATTATATTAATAATCCATTTCAAAATTTACCACGAATATAAATTACATATGTTAATATGTAAAATGAATTTCAAATCCCTACGATCAATATTCAAGGAGTTATCATTCCTTTTCAAGGAAAAACTTTTGGGAAATTCGAAAAATAAGGTAAACAAAATATCAAGAGGACCCGATTTGCTACTGAAAGCATACCCCACTATGATAATCGGACCATTATTTTTAACCGAAAAATGGTTTTCATACATCAGAAAAAAGCCTATAAAAATTATAGACTTTCCTTCAAGGAAAAACTTTTAAAAAATTCGAAAAAGAGCTAAAAAAAGTACCAACTAGATGAAATTTGGTATAGAAAGGGTACCTTATTTGTGATAATGGAACCATTATTTCTATCCGAAAAATGGTTTTCATATATCAAAAAAAAATCTATAAAAATTGCCCATTTTCCGCTTTTCAAGGAAAAACTTTTGGAAATTCGAAAAATGAGCAAAATAAAGTATCAAGTAGATAATATTTTCAAGCGAAGAATATGTTATACGTGAAAACATTATTTTTACCCGAAAAAAATGTTTTCATACATATAAAAAAAAAAGAAAAAAACATCTTTGTAGATCAATAGATTCTGAGCGGAGCGAGATATTACATATGTAATATTACATTATTTAAAACTGAGTAATTGACAGTAAACTAGTCAAGTCACACAAAATTTCCTTTTATTGTATACAATTATCTCGAATTGTACTACTGCAGCTAAGAGTATAATGATTTTTTTGTCTATACGTTGCAGAAGGACTAACTTATTAACGTAGTAAATGATAATTTTAATTAAATGACAAGTCGAATTTCTAATATTACTAATTTGCGATTAATTATGCAAAACTTAGTTCATTTAAAGTAGATCGCAATATATTAAAACACCTTTTACAAGAATCAAGATTATCAATAGATCATGGAGAATCGAAATAAGAGATGGTGTTACAAGAATCGTTCTTTGGGCCAATTTTATTTAATATATTTTATTGTCACGACATTCCACAAAACCTTACAATCGCATCTCGCAACGTTTTTAGACGTTACAAAATCCTTGTAATATACATAATTCGTTGGAAAAAACAATATAAAAACTTCAGATACCAATAAATTAAATTACACCTCTGTTTGATTAATGGAAATCCGACCAAACCAAAGCAAAAGTGAAACCAAAATATCTATTTACATTAAGACAGTATAAAAATCCTATTTGTATTCACAGCAGAAATAAAATAAACGGCAATCTAATAGAATAGCGACGAAGTAAAATCGGTTAAATATGTGAATATGCGTAAATCTTGACAAAATATTATAAATGAAAATCAGTATACATCAATAAAAAACTCAATAAATATAAACTCAGTGAAAATGGTATACCTTTATTTAAGCGCCATTATTACGAAATTATAAATAAGTAATATTATAATTGATTACATTTGAATAATTTGATTTAAGTAAATTGAAATAGCTATTATTCGGTCAATATTGTATTTAGATAATATAATGTAATCTTGATACATTAAAATGATTTTAAACAGTTTAATAAATCTGAATATGAAAATATGTTCTGATTAAAAAAAAAAAAATATCAATGCAATTCACCCCCTAACAATGGGATATGAGCACAAAAAGTGATCCTCTATAAATGGAAAGTATAATTTTACTTTAAAAATAAGGACCTCAACTATAACTATGCACCCTAGCCCCAAAATTATAGTCGCGGCACTGAATATACAGCACAAAAAGTACAAAAAATATAATAGAAATGTCACAATGTTTTTAAAATTTACTTTTAATAAAACATTTTGCATTTTAAAAATATTTAATTTTACCGCCAAAATTGTATGTTATTTATATTTGTAGGAATAAATAACATAAATAAATTTAAAAGGTAGTACATTCATAAATAATAAATATGTATATCGGATAGAATTTTAAAATTGATTTTTGAAAACAGTCTAAATATCGTGTTGTTACATTTTTATTGTCAACCTTCCTAGTCTTGATTTTTTTTATGCATTTAAATGTATATTTTGTTTATCTTCCGTAGTTACTATTATTGTTGTCATCATTATTATTTTATTTTATATTATTCTATATTCATGTTTCCTTAAAATTATATTATACATTGAAAGAAAAGTTAATATTTGCATTTTACATTGGTAAGCGAAAAAAAAACATATAAAATAAAAAATGTTAAATGCCTAAAACCTTAAGAACATTATAATAATAATACAAAATAAAATATACAAATCAACCAGCAAAATATCAAAACCAATTATTTAATTTTTAAAAATATAAGTCTGGGATTAAATTAAAAATCTAATTAATGTACCTCATTAGCACAATAAAAACATAATTAACATTTCTCATAAATATAAAAACAAGCTACGTAAAAAAATGATTTATTAAATGCATATTACACGTACATTATACGTATATTCTTATTATCAAATTTATTATGTCTCTCAAAGCCATACCTAGAAAAAAAAATTAGGGAAGAAAATGAAATAAAAATAGTAGATATTTTAAGTACTTATATTAATACTAATTTTATCTTATATGTTTTTTGTAATTTCGAAATAAATATAAAAAAAAAATGTTTAGAAGGGGTTGGAACCCCAAACCCACCCCACCAAATCGGTCTTGTGTGCGCTTATAAAGTGTTCCAATGAAATGTACCCAAAAAATAAACTCAATTCATATTTAAATTTAGCAGTATAAATGATGTAAACATTATTTAATAATTTAACAATAATTGATTATATTATTATAATTATATAATATTGTAGGTATATAAAAATTAATCACTTTCGTTTTTAATTAAACGTATTATTTAAAATCCATTTTAGCACAAGAATCTATAATAAGTAGTGGTGCATTTTTTACAAAGTAGTAATTACGCATTTGTTCCAAATAATATGTTAAATGTATTGTACACAAATTTAAATAAAGTTTAACAAATCAATTATATTTGATTGATTTGGCCCTTAATGCGAAACTGTATCAATTACGCCTAATTTAATTCGTGACACAAACATCAACGATAACGAGGTTACATTGATAACTTATAATTATTTTTTAATTAATTAGTATCCTAGATGTTTTACGCGTGTTAATCAATAGAATTTTATATGTTCTAATTGTATTAATAGGTAATATTGTTTAAGTTTTTTTAGTGTAAAACAAAATGATTGTTATTCATAGTTTCATTGTATTAATATAGTATACCTAATATTATTATACCTATATATTATACATAATAAAATATATATTTATTATATTATTTTGACAAACATACTAATATTAATGGTTTAACTTAATATTAATATAAAATTATTCGAAAACTTTTCACCAGTATCTAATATTAGAATTATTACCAATATCTAATATTATTAGCGCTGATTTATTGTATTTTAAGCTATTTGTTATTTTCTGTTCACATTTTTATCCACTTAGATATTTTTACTTTTTCACGTGTCTTTCTTCGCCATAAATCATCGTATTATTAAATTCATAAATTCTCACTTTAATTCTATCTAAAAGTAATGATTCCGTACGCTTTTCCACTTATTTTTTTTTCTCCATTCATTTACTTACATCGTCTAAATAATACTTTATAACAAATATGAATAATATTATTATATATCACATCATTGTCTATATTTGGACTTATCTCTATGGCTATAGTTATATAATTCTGAACTCAACAGTTATAAATTTATAATTAATGTTCTTAAAAGAACGTGTCGTACGTTTATTAGAAAAAAAAAAAAAATTAATGGTCCTGCATTTTCATCATATTTTTCCTTCCGCTCAAAGTGGTCTTTGCATATTTTTTCGAAGACATACATTTTATACGAACATAGTTTGAATACATTATTGTCTGTTTTAATTGCATGTTTTTTTTTTTTTTGTTGTTGTTGTTTTTTTCAGTATGTAAACAATTAAAACTAAAACATTTTAGGATCATCTAGTAAGTTGAACACTTCTTGCCGCTTCCATAATATTGTTCGCTCCAACTACAGTTTACTTCACAGGTAGTAAACTTTCTATGTCGCCCGTTCTACCTTTTACTGTGTCGTATAATGTACCATCAACCCAACACATTGTAGGTATATTGTTTAAAATAATTTCATCTTTTGTATTTTCTCTTGGCCGTGTCATCTGCCGGAAGTGCTTGCCCGCTAACTCGCACATAAATTTTGTTCGCTGCTAAAATGTAGACAATTTTTTTTTAAATGTGCATTTGTTCGTACTAAAAGTAGATATCATTTTTCACATCTATATTCACTGTAACATTAATTTTAGTAATGAAGAGTTTTAAACGGCTATTTCCATCGACCACCATCAATCAAATTCGACTATCTATATGTATATATATATATATATATATATATATTTAATTAATGTGGTTGATCGTTCATTAAACATTAAAACCCGAAGAAGCAAAGATAACAATTATAATTCCAAAAATAACCAAACAGAATTTAAAAAAACAATTTACTCATTTACGCACAAATATATACCTGGTATAATCAACTAGGCATATAATTCGCTACATTAAAAGCGTTATAATTTTGAGCCTAAAATGGAATAAAATTCGTTATTTATATAATTATGTTGAAATAATGTATCTATATCATGATTTAGTTGTTTCATTTTTGTCCAATTCGTAAATGGATAAACCTCATTTAATTTCAAACAATTTTATTATTATTAGATAATATCTTGTATTAATAAAATATTGTAACGAAAATTATAAATATAATAATATAAATTATAAAATACAATTACTAATCCTAAAATATACTAATAATACTTATGTCTAATTTATATTTTATTTTATTATAATCACGATACTAGTATATTATAAATAATAAAATATTTATATATAGTTTTATAAGTTACTTCTTATTTTTAATATAGTATTATAATAATATAGTAATAAATTTTTTATATATATATATATGTACCAGTAATAAAATAATTTGAAAATGTTATGAAGTTACTCCATTTCTTGTTGTGAACAAACATTGTCTATAAATATATTAATATTAAAATGAAATTTCAACGTAGTTTTACGATGAAAACAATTCATAAAATGAACAATTTTATTATGTGAATACGACATACAATTCATAATGTACACATAAATAAAAAAAACTCAACTTAATTTCATTATTCATGATATAATAAAATATTTAAAAGATAATTATAAAATTAAAATTAATATAAAGGAATACCAACAAAACATTTAAATTTACCATATTATAACACATAAATACATATTATAATTCATATAAATAATATTCTTAGTATATAGGTAGGTACCTAGTTAATAATATTTCTTGTAAATTGTAAATTGTGTACATATATTACACAGTAAAATAATAGTTAATACAGTGTATATATTTTAATTAAAGTATTCATTGATAAATATTGGCAATGTTTACGGAAGTTAGTAAAAACTGGGTCAATATTTTAAATCAATGTCAATTAAATAAGTAACATAAATGAAAAGTGTTTAATATTTACAATTGTAATATACAATCAAATCATAAGCGTCCGATGGGGTGGCGAAATGGACATTTTTCCCCCTTTGCTTTTTTGCGTCAATTATTATAATCACTACAATTATTATAACACAAAATAAACATTTTTTTAATAATAATTAGGTTACTAAATTACCTATACCTATAAAAGAAAACATTTCACCAACCATAATTTAGCACTCGGATAGTGAAAATAAAAATTTAAAAATGAAAATGTTTCCCCCCCCCCGCCCACCACTCTTTGAATAAAATCAGTATACAGTTAACAGTTAATAAGTTTTAAAGTTTTTATACAGAAGTATGTATAATATATATATAGTTATATAATATGATATTTCAAGACTATTATTATATAGTATTTAACTTTTCTAGTTTATGAACAAAATAATATACCTAAGTCATTATAAATTCATATTAATAAAATTATATTATTCATTCATTTAATTCGATTTTGTGATAATAAAGTGTACTATGTACGTAACATATCCCAACCTCCTTTTATCTATAAAAACCAAGTTTCCCTTACTGAAATACGATTAATTAATGTATGAATAATTAATACATTTATATTAGTTAATAAATATAAATGGAAAAAAACAATTAAGGTTTAATATATCCTGTTTTGTATAATTTTTAATTACCTTAGTGTGATCAAATAACAATAAATAAGTATTCCTATAAGGAAATAAAGTTTCTAAAACAGGGTTGTCAATAATAATTTATAGAAATAAAAATTCCTGAGAATAATGTTGGAATTTGTGAAGGAAAAATTGAAAAAGTATAAATTTTATATAAAAGTATATTGTACAATAATATACTTTCAGATTAGCAATATATCAGTTGTTTTATAAAAACTTATATGAAATTGATAACAAAATAATAGTTTGCACTTTGATGTTTAGTTATTTACAAAGTTATAATAAAATACAAGGAGTCAAAGACAATAAATTAAGACAGTCACCTTATATTTTTACATGGCATGTAAACCATTATTTTATTGGTTTAAAAATCATATTTCTGGACTGGAAAATGATATAATATTATTGTAATCCCTATGGAGGTCATAATAATGTTGTAATATTCTATAAAATACGTACGTTTGGTCATTAAATTACAAGTGAATTAAAATCAAAACAATACCTACTCGTATAAATTATAAATCATAACCATATATAAATATAATTTAGTACAGTATTGTTAAATACTATATAAATATAGTATATATGATTACATTTTTTTTTAACCATTTTTACTATAAATATTTTTGGTTTTACTGCTAGTGTAATAATATGTTGATGCGTATCTCTTAAATAGATTATGTCCAATTAAAATGTTCTACATATAATATATTCAACCTAAGTCGTTATAGATTAATAATATAATTTATAATATAATGTATAGGCATTGCATAATTTATAATACACAGTGCCGTTATTGACATTAATATGTATGAAAGTATCAAATTATATAACAAGTTAATAATCATAATCAGAAAAATTATGTTTGGTTGTGCACACAATTTAATTTTATGTTTTGTTTTTAAAAAAAAAAAATATTTTTTTCGTTAAATTTACTAGATTTAAATGTTCCTTTGATATTCTCTAAATATTAATAATAAACTTCATGAGACTTCTTTAATTTTCCAGTAGTTACCTATCCGTGCGCGTTTTAAAGACACGATATACAATGCTGTAACCGTCAAAATTAATCAATTGATTAAAACAAAAATTGAAAGAAAACGGGAAGGTCAATTTTTGATGTTCCTCCTCCGTCCTTTTGGTCCTTGGAATAATAAGTGGTTTATTTTAATTAAGATTTGAATGCTATGATATTACATTCAAAAATACGATTCTGAGCAAAACTCGAGTACTTGCGTTCAAAAATTCCATTAATTATCATGAAAAATCTAAAATAAATTTCATCAAAGTTATGATTTCCGTGAATTTTGCAATTTTTACGCTATTTATTGGTAGTTTTCCTTCTTCCAAGTAAACATTTTTGTGAAATTCGAATAATGAGCTAAATAAAGTACTATGTAGATGTAATTTTCTATCGAAAACAAAAACTATTTATGGTATTCGGAGCATTATTATTATTATAACTATATTTCTATCCAAAATCATGTTTTCAGACATAAAAAAAACATCATTGAAAACCAACACATTCCTCTCTTCGCTCTGAATCTAAAATGTCATTAAATTAAAAAATAATATTATTGTATTAAATTAGTACTACTTATATTGTACTAAATAATGTGTAATATAATTTTAAATTAATAAATATTTTTTAAACATTTAACATTAGAAAAGTAAAAAATAGTTATTCAGAATTTGATAATAAAATCATAATATATAAGATATGGAAAGCATCGCACTGGAAATAATTAGGACTTAAATAATGTTAAAATGTATTTGAAGTCATATAACTAATAATAAATAAGTTATTCAAATACGACACATTTAAATATCAAATAGTTGACTGTTATCATAAAATTTAAATTTAAAAATGAAGTATATTTAAAATTATAAACCTCTTTAAATTGAATACCTAGTGATTGAAAGGGCAAACATTACGTAAAAAAGTATAATTGTATATGATTTAATTTAATTTTAGTAATATTTAAACCATAAATCTGTCTCACTAATGTATGTATGAATAATGAAAATACCCTTTTTATATTCAGTTAATAATAACTATATTATTATTAATTATAGTTATTAATAATAAGTAAATGGACTTTATATTATATAATATTATATTGAATAATAATGAAATAACATAATAATATTGAAAAATAATTTCATTCTATATTGTTCATATAAATTTCACATTTATAAAATGTATTAAAGAGTATAAAATAATATGTACTACGCATTTTTTAATATTTTTAATAGGTACATATATTGCTTTCTTCTCTGAATATATTTCGTTATTAAATGTTAATTCTATTTTTTTTCTTAAATTATAAAATTCTTTCTTTTTTATAAGAACTATCAATATTATTGTTTCTAAAATAAGAATATAATTAACAATATTTAATACATCACAACGATCTACACAAAATTTAAAATTATTCACTTAACATTTATTTATTTTAATTGATGACACCAAAAATACAATGATTACCAATCAATTATTATTTATAATTGTATATTAAATAAATTTTTTTATTGAGTATACATACATACAAAGATTAATGTGTAATGTTTTTTTTAAATATAAATCATGATAAAAAAAATACAATATAGTGTAACGACATATATAACAGGGTAATAATAGTATAACATTACAATAATAACGGATAAAACATAGAAAAAGAATGCAATAACCAACTTTATTTAACAAAAAAATTATGTTCAAGCAGTATATATTGTTATTAATAATTTATTGAAACATGGAGAAAGTGTAATATATGTTTTGTATTGTCCTGTGTAAATATTAGAAAATGAGTAGATCATTATCATTATTAATTACAATAAAAAAAAATCTATAAAAAGTTTCCGTTATTCCAAAAATTTTACCGTAAGCTTGGGTTTAAAATATTTACCTACTTATGCGTCTATACTTATTTTCAACAACGTAAGATTTTAGAGTTTTCAACATGACTAATTGGATAGCAATTAGTACACTCGCTTGACTACAATATAAAACAAACAAAAATATCTCTCGTAAAAATGATTAATAATTTGCATCTACACAGGTAAAAAATATCTACTTGATTATTACTTTGTCGTAATACAAAAAAAAAACAAAAAAAAAACAAAAACTACAACGACTATAATACGGTACTCCTATATAAGTTTTCATGTAAATATATACATTAGCATTATTATAAATTGTCATGTTCCTACATGAACTATTATTATTTTTCTACTAAACTACCATTAAATTATATGCATAACATATATTACGAATAGTACAATGCATACACCAATTGGCTATTACATACGTTGGTTTTTCAAAATCGATATTCAACTACAAAGATATACGCGTAATAGTTTTATTTATCCTGTTCGTCATTAAAATAATAGTAATCGTTTTTTTTTTCTTTATACAAAAATTGATATACGATTTTAATAATATCGTTTAAATTAAAGTTTATCTAATATAGAGTTATTGTATTGATTTTATTTTGTATGTACGTAACTGCGTACCAGTTAATCGTACATGGTCGAGTATAATCGATACTTAATAATACAAGAAATTAATGGCTAATATATATAATATATTATATATATATATATACGCCTTCTGAACACAAATATATTTAAAATATATTATATAACTGTTGTAAACTGAGTTAAACTTTTATTTTTTTGTTAATTTTATCAAACTTGAATTCTCTTATTGAAGTACGGGTCATTTTGTCAAATGTAAAATGATCGAAGAAAAGTGAACAATTGTTTTTTTTGGTCAAAAATATACTGATGGAAATATAATTTGATCAAAAAACATTTTCAAAGTACTATTATATATATATATATATATATATCACAATATATTTGCATTGCTACAGTGCTTGGAAATACAGAGTACCTCAACTAACTTATCAGAAATTTTATCATACCTTTACTATTTGAAAGGTATAGTCATCAATTCATAATAAGGAAAAAGGGGATGGGAACGTTTTTCTTCAAGGATGAAAAGAGTTCCCTACTTTTTTGCCACTTCGAGCACTGACTACATAGAATAACTACAGATGATCAGTTATATATATATATTTAATACAATTAATTATAAATGAAATTATAATTTTAAATTTTGAGTATCTAGGTATATACCTAACTCATAGAAATTATATTATAATATTTTAACTTGGATCATTTAAGAGCCGTATGTTGATTTGTTTTAAACTTTAATCATTCATTGTGAGAATGTTTTTTAATTTTTTGTTGTTACGTACATAAATTACCAAATTAATTTATGCTTGAGTCTCATCCTGATTAAGTCGATTAAACTCGTCAATTGATACAGCGTTGTATGAATTTCGAATTTTTTGAATAATATCCTTAACTAATATATTTCCGTATGGTGATTTCCATCCCACATCTATATATATATATATATATATATATTAATTTAATAATATCTTTTGATATAATTTACTCCACATAGCAACTATTTAATAATTCTAATCTAATAGAATCAATATCTAAGAAATTCATTTATATTTTTTGTATTTGAATCATTATTCGACAGATAACCATAAAATTGTCTATTCACACAATAAGATGTAAATTCACAATTCAAAGCAATAAAATATTGTACTAAATTTACAATTTCAAAAATTGAACGAATAATAATATTATCTATATTTGTAGATATTTCGTTATTGGAATTCTCAACTCCACTCTCATTATTAGTAGGTATTACGTAATTAACCATAAACACAAGAACATTCGATCACATTAAATTTCGATCATTTCAGTCATGGACTAAATAATCGCCCTCGACCCTTTTTCGTAATGTCGCCGCAATAAATTTAGAAAAATTAAGTTCTTTGAAATTTTTTTATTTTTAATTATTACTTTAATTGGTTTAATTTCATAATTAATCGATGTACATAAAATGGATAACTGTTGTAATATTATATACATTACGGGTAAACTGAGTAAAGGTAAGAAACCGAGTAAACGGGTATCTTTAATACTACATGGATTTTACTAGGTAGAGACCATGAAAGTTTGATATGATTTGTTGTCGGTTACACACCATTATTATTGCGATAAAGTAAGAAGCAAAAAGTAATATAACAATAATGCTATTGTTTTTGTTAATACGGAACACCTTTAGAACATTTGACTAAGTCATAAATTACGAATTTGGAGTAATTATGTAAACGTCAAAAATCCTATAAAAATATTTAAAGTGAATTATTTATTTGATTTTAAGAAATTATTCCTTTTACATAATATCATTACACAAATAATGGTATTTATAGTTTAAATAAACGTTTACACTTTATAATTAAATATTATAAAATAATATAATTATTAAATATAAAACTTAATACCTAATTAAATTAAATTATACTCTCCACTTTGAATATATTATATTTAGTCATGCATTTTATCCTAAAACAGCTTCGAAACTATTTTGTAATTCTAAAAGTCAAAAATGTATATTCAATTGATTGGAAATATTATATTAATCCTACAATTTATCAAGTATTGATTATCACTATATATAATAAACTATATAAGTAAACATGGTATTTTTATAGGAAAAATCTATTTTAATAAAGAAGGTATAATTATAATATAATAAATGAGCAGAAATACTTGATACAATCGATGTTTGTACTATGTACTTGGTTCTTAAAATTTTTTTTTACATACCTAATATTTATTTTCTTGGAACACTGCAGTGTTTGATTTTTTTTATATTTATTATATATTTTATAATATTTAATTCAATACGTAATAAAAGTTTAAAATATGTCATAGATATACAATAAAAATATTTAATAATTGAATACAGTGGCGTATTTAGAGAGATATCCTGGGGCTTAAAACAACCCCCTAAATTTTTTTGATTTTTTTGTAAGATATATGTGGCTCATCTCAAATTGTAATAGTGTAAAACGTGATATATTATTGACAATAATAATATATATATATATATTAATGCAAAGGGATGAAACTTAAAACGATTTTATAAGATCAAACTATAATTATATTTTCAGAGGAAAGAATATTGTCTTGACCCCTCAAAAAAAATCCCTAAATACGTCATTCAGTATATACAATTAATATGTATATGTTTATTTAATAAATCAGTTATATTTTTTATAAATAGATTAACAAATAACACAAAACAAATTTAGTTTAAACAATAGTTATAATGTATTTAGTTAGGTATTTATTTATGTTACGTATATTTAATATTTGTACATTATTTATTTTAGTGGATTACAAAATGGTAATGATAACATGATTTTACTGTATAACTACAACATAGAAATATAATATTAAGTACCACAATAAATTATTTAGCAACAATTTTATCAAATTAAAATCTAATGACCATAGATAAAAAAAAAGAAACTAAATTTTAAAACAATTTTTATAATTGTAACAAATTATTAAAAAATTCATTTTATCTTTTAAATTTGTCAACAAATTTCGTAAATAATTATTACATTGATCTTTTAAGAAATAAATCATAACATATCTCAACCTGATTTAATTGCTATACCTAATTATACATATATGAATCGCATATAGTAATATAGACTAACGAGTTATTATTTTGTAACAATAAGCAAAGTGTGATGAAAATTTGTGCATTGTATTGTTATTTACGATTAATTCTTAAGAAGGTATGTAAATTATGTATTTGACAAAGTAGCTAAATTAAATAGGTAGCAAAAGTTAGCAGACACTACTGGTTGTAACAATTAAGTTGGATAAATATCTAACTATTTTTCCATAATAATATTGTATTTTAATTTTTTTTTTTTAGATTGTATATATGATATAATATTATACTCAACAAATTTTAATTAGATATTACGAACAGAAACGACTTAAAGGAGCAAAATGAAACTTGTATGTCTTAAAATAAAATAATTGGACAATTTCATAGAATAATAATAATTCTTTTCCGAGTATAACACCTTTTTCACCGTGAATTTATACTCTGATAAATAATATAGACTATAAAGGGTCAAACATTTTCGTATAATGAAGAAAATACACTATGAAGATTTTTATTTTTTTATTTTTATTTTATTAATGTTTCAGTAGATTTCAGCAACCCGATTGAATAATTAATATAAAACAAAATGAAGACGTTTTACACAATTAACGAATTATAATTTTATTTTCAGAGTTGAAGCATAACTTTTGTATAACAACCATAATAATATTGTAGATTAAAAAAAATCATTATATTTTTTTTAAGTGTAAATTAATATTGAACGATTGGATCTCTGAACTGGTAATGCATATTACAATATTGTTTCCTAGAATATCTACTTATAGCTATAAAGTTTATTAAAATGAGTTATGTAATATAAATTATAATAAAATCATAAAAACATGGAACTTATCATAACTTTTTGTTTTATAATAATTATTATGAAACGTACTACAGAATTTAATTAACTAGGTATAGGTAACCTTTAATATATTTTGTACAAAGATTATAAATTTAGGTCGTATAGGTATTTCTTTGGTATAAGAATGATTAATAACTTTAAAATTATTAGTATTTATTAAACGAGAATTTAACACATACTTTTACAAATTACAAAAATAACAATGCATATATGATTAATATAAAATCTGTATATTATTAATTTAAAAAGTGTATCATTACAAAAACTTATATTTATTATTTAAATATTTTATTACTTCCATTTTATCAATGTTAACTATAAATTATTTATAATATATGCCAAAAATATATAATATAATTATCCACCAGGTATACCAATTTCCAAGTTTAGCAAAGTTCATAATGAATAAAATAATAATAAATAACATAATATAGTTGATACATAAAGCTGAATAAGTTTAAAAGTAGAATTTTTATTTACAATCGTGAAATACGTATTTTATTTATACCCAACGAGCTCGTTCAGTAAAAACCATTATCTTTTTTTTTAAATTAATTAATATTTATCAGCTAATAAATTAATCGCAATAAAATATGTTATTCACGAGCTACAAGTTTGAGCATTTTTTTACGATTACGTATTGTAAACTTATGTGTTTAACAAAAAAAATACATAGATAAATAGTACCTATGATTTTCAATATTAGAACTCATAAACGTAAAATATTTTAAGTTAAGTTAAGTAGGTACTATAAAGAAAATATAATTTAATGTTACAGTGAGTTAAATATTGCCAAACAAAAATTTTACAGACTGTATAAAAAGAAAATAATAATAATAGTAATTAATAATGGTATTTTGAAAGTTACTTTGCTTAGCATAAATTTAAAACAAAAACGTTTAATTTTGCCTATTTGCATAAATTTAGTAGGTGTCATAACTAAAATACAAAATAAACAACTTAATTTGTTTTAAATATTTAATAAAATTGTAAGTCCTATTCTCATATTTGATGATTAATTCTATGTTGTAATTTTTAAAATGTGTAAATTATTTATTATTTATACATTCATTATGTGTATAAAATGTTTTTTAATATATTTAAACATTAAACAAATAAGTCAATCTATAATTTTATGATATTTTATTGTTTTATAATTTAAGTACACCTTGGTATTATAAAATATATAATGTCAAATATTCATCTTTTACAATTATATAATTTATATTCCAATCATTAAAATATATTCATTTTTGTTATTATTAAATAAGTAAACAATCCTCACAATTAATTAATTGGGTTTGGTTGTGTTTGTTTAGATACAAAATTTGTAACTAAAAAAAAACACATTATTTACTTATTATAATACACCTTATTAATAGATTTAAAATTATCTGTGCAATATTAATTTAACATTTTATTAAAATTATAAATAATTATTTTTATAAAAAATATTATTATTTGTAAAATACGTTATGCTTTTGTATTTATTTTCGTAAAAATACAAAACGAAAATATCATTAGCGTACTATGACGTTTAAAGTTCAAAATATAAAATAAATATACACCTGAAAAAATAATTGTATTTATGATAGTCATACACTAAAAGACAACGAGAATTAAGCGCAAACACGTGCCAAATTCACAGACAAATGAATGTAACAAAATCAAAATTCGGTCATCGTATATTTGTCACGTCTTGGACATACTCGTACACATATAAAATGTTTTATCGAACTCGATCAGATATTTTATAGACTTCAGTTTGTACGAGTGGGTAAGTGATGTTTGACGTTATTTTTACTCTTTTTACACAATATCCTATGAAGTGTAGTAGTTCACGTCAGCCCATAATTTTTTATAAAAATGCATTTTTATTGTACCTATAGGTATTACATAAATGTGGGGGTTGATGTATGTCTTGTTCCATATTATTATAATTTTATTGAATTATCTAAATTTTTTTATAAAATATGATCAATTAGTGATAGTATTTGTATTCTTTGTTGGAAATTAATAATTGAATTCAAATATATGTTTATACTTATTTGCATGTACCTACACACTACTTAAATCTGTAGTGCAAACTTACTAATTCGAACTACACAATTTTGTCAGGTTTTAGTCAAAAATAAGGACTAGCTTCTTAGAGTGTACATATGATGAAAATGCATAGATTAAGTCATAGAAAAACTACCTATTTAAGTAATTTTTTTTTTTTATCTCGTGTGTAGAATAAAGATTCTTTATTCCCTAACACTTTAACTATGTTTCCTAGTACTTTGTAAACTCGAAAAATAAGAAAATGAATAGTTTGTTTATTCACAGAAAAAGAGTTTCATATTTAATTTAAAATGCCTACTTCCTAAATTAATATTTACCAAATATTACGTATAGACGTATCTTAAGCCTATAATCTATATGTGGAAACTGTTTATATGCTTATTACACGTTTGTCAAGCACATGCTGTATCTCCTAGTAAATATTTCGCTAAATATATTACGACACCAAGAGCGACACCGTCAATTTATCCGACCAATTGGATGACTTTATGCAGGTTAGTCGTCGTCAGACCACTGTAGACGATGTATCGTTCCGGATTTCTGATTATGATTTTGGATGTTTAAGATGGCTGTCACCACTCATGTCGATCCTTAACGGTAGAACATTTATAATACAACTACGTAGTAGTTTTTATAGCCAAACGGTTTTTTACGACTGTCGTTTTATGCCGCCGGATGTTTAAATATCGTACGATAACACTTTCGAACAGATTGCAATAATGTCAAATAATATACGAAATACGACAACGATAATAATATAACAATGCGTTTTTATTTTGTGCGTACAATGTCGTCATTATTATACAGATCAAAATATAATACGCTTATCTGTATAAGTCTGTTTTATCGACCATAAATTGGACAATGTTAACGCTATGCCAATGTGTTCGATATTTAAAATAGTGTTATTATTATTATTTTGTTGTATTATTCAATACTTAATCAATATTATATTTATGATATATAAAAATAATATTATAGTTATTTATTATTCATATATAAAACGTAGTTATTTTAAATTGTATTTATTGTATACCGTAAGGTCCCAATTATTATTAAATAATGATTATTTTTTAGTAACATTTTTAATAATAGAAAAAAAATTTCGGTGTAGTTATATACAAAATTAAACTACAAAAATTGTACTTTATTATTTGTCAATTGTCACGAATTTTCTTTACTTATTGATAAATAAGTACCAACCAAACAAAATTCTATTGAAAGAATACCCTATTTGTGGGAGTTGGAGATTAATAATGCTCGAAAAAGTGTCGATAGAAATAAAAACATATTTCATCAAATTTCAACAAAATTTCAAATTTAAATGCTTAAAAAATTGGGGCTGTTGATTAACAAATTTACAAATTTAAAACAGGGTTAAGTAATATATGATTATGCTTCTATTAAATTTTCAAACCATAAAACCCAAAATTGTAAATTATATTTAATATTATTAAGAATAAAATCGGGGAAGTTAAATTCAGGTATTCTTCCCACGTTCTTTCAGTCTTTGGAGAGATTAGTAGTGGAATTTTATTATGTAATATAATAATTATTAAGATTTGAATGCCTATGATATTGTATTCAAAAAAACAATTCTGTGCGAAACAAAGTAAGATACTAAGACATATACAATATATTATAATAATAATATTTCTTTGTCTAATAATATGCAAAAGAAAAATTGGTTACCATAATATAACTAAATACTAGTTCGTCAAAATTTCATTTTCCATGAATTTTACGAAGGCATATCTCACTCGTGGAGTTTTTTTTTTTTATTATATAAAGCAAACTATATAAATTTGATTTAGAGCACCACCCAGAATCATTTTGAACCATTTTAAAATAAGAATTGAACAAAATGATTAAAAATGGGAATTAATTTATAACATAAAATTATTTTTCGTTATCACATTGAAAATATTAACATATTTGACAAGCAGCAAAATTCCACAACAGGGAATGTTACAAATTTACAATAACATGATGTGAGAATATTTTAATTAGATTTTTAAATCGTGATAAATATCATTCACAAATCAAAAAAAAACTATTTCTTCCAAGATTACTTTTCAAGACGAATTTATAATTCATTTACAATAAATAAGTTAGTCATAACAATTTATAGGCTTTTATTTAAAATTATCTGGTATTATTTTTATATATTATATTTTAATTATTTCATACATCATAATCTATAATTTATTTACATATTATTTATTCCACCAGTTAATATATTGAAAAAATAACTGAACTATTTAATATAAACTAATTTAATAAGAAATTAAACAAAACGAATTAATTACACATACTCCTTGTCGTAAATTTATAATAAAAAATATTTTATAGATTGTAAAACGATTGTATTTTTTTCAATTTCCGCAGTTTCTTTACTCATTATCAAACGTTAATATTTGTTTATTTTGTTCAAAGATGAATTATTATTATATTATCATATAATAGTTAATCGTAATTCGTAATTTAATACGTCGAAAATGAAGAAATTATATAAAATTATATTATATAATTTAATTATTATTCATTGTTTTTATGTAAACTATAGATTATAAATACGTAAATACATTGACAAAAAAATGTTAGATCTATTATTAACTAGGTATATAAAATAAATAGTATACATGTTTTTTTAGATGTTTCTACACGTTTAAAAAATGAATGATTCACTAGTATATATATATATATTTACTTAGAGTAGGAGTTTCATATAATCTTAACGAGTATATAATATAACTCACCATTGGAATCAGGGCTTAAGGAAATCAAACTACCACCTTCTCTCCTCCATGTGATATTCGGTGTTGGAAATCCTGACGCCGCACATTGCATCGAAACATTATTGCCTTCCCTCACAACCATGTCAGTACTCGTTGGGTAATCCAAAATATCCGGAGGTACTGAAAATGAAAATATTTAATAACATTTTAAATGCATTATTTCCGTGAACATTAATTTGTTTTTATTATTATATATCATTTTACTTGTTCTTGTTAAAACAACAATAACTTCCAATATTTTTATTAGCTAAAAATCACTAGACTAAACATTAAAAGCATCAGAAAATTATTCTGCAGAAATTTCTAGACCGATATTAATATATAATTGCGATCTTATAACTTGTATGGTAGACAACTCCGAAGGTTGATAAGTTGACTAGGGTAGGAATAAAATAAAATAATATTATCAGTCTAATCCGGACACGTCAATGTATATAACCGCAATCTCTCGAATTATAGAAATATAACATAATATGTAATAGTGAAATAATAATAACAAAAAAAGACATTTTATATCATTCGAAGAACCAATCCAAAATTATACAATTCACAAAACCTATGACATCGACAAATATTATTTTGATTTATTGAATTTTTATTATATTTATGATTTACTGATAAACATAAGAACACCTAACATTCAAAACATATTTATTTTTTTTATCACACATAATAATAGTAGTTAATTAATTTAAAAAATAATACCATTTCCAGATTTTACAAAATAAAACATATAATTGCGTTCAACGGTACTGTAGGGATTTGCTAATTTAAACTTATCGAACCCTCGTGGATTATTTCAAACGCTAGCTTTTGTACATAAAAGCGGTTTAAAGTAAACAAATCTCACTCTACGTATGTTACTTATTATTTAATTTTCCAACGATTGGAATCTACAAAGATAAAATAAGGACTAAACACATTTTAGAATATTAACTTATTGTATATACAAATAAAGTAAAATTAAGTGGAACTGCAGCAGTTTAATACGATATGTTAATTATAATTCTTAACATGTAATCTTAAGATAGTTAAATATCAATTTTATTATTAATTGAAATTTTATATCTGATAATAATTTTTCTATATAATCTAAATTTATAAATACTAATATTTTTATACGAAATTTAATCATACTGATACATGTATTATCTACTATAATATATTATTATAAATCTTAGAATAAAAATTATTTAAAAACTCAGTCTCCCTTTTTATACAACGTATTTTTTCAATAAAACTAAATATATTTAATATGAATAATGGTATGACAAATAAATGATATAATAATAATAAATCATGTTCATGCCTTTTAATTTAAACAAATTATTAATAAACTAAATTCCATTATTCTTAAAATTATAAGTGTTTTAACATTGCAATATGATTTGCGAAATAATGATATTTTTATTAAAATATAGTTTTTATAAGTTTAAAGTAATTGAAATTTATTTTTTCAAGCCCAACCTATAAAGAAACTAAAAAATAGTATTAATTGTTCCGATTATGATACCTTAATAATTTGTTTTAATTAGTATCTGTTTATTTTTTTTTTTCAAGCGTTATTTTATCTTGATATAATGTATACTGTATCAAGTGTTTAATGTTATGCGTATCGTTAATATTCGATACTGTTTGAAAGAGTAAAAGTAAAAAACAAATATTATACAAATCAGTTTAAAAAAACAGAATTCTAAAATTGAACTTTTTCAGTTAATCATATTCTTAAACGACGTTTGGTTTAAAAATTATACAATGGACGAAAAATATATTATAATGCAGAGTAAGGGTATATTATTATCCGAAATTCTGCATCAATTGCCCAAATACAAGTCAATCGATTATATTTTAATATATTATCTCAAGTTTAGAATAATATATTTTTACGCTTACAATAAAAAAAATTCGAATTCTAAGCGAGAACTCTCGAAAATCCAACATCTTTTTTTCTAAAACGCAACGACCACTAACAGTAGACAAATTTAAAAGTTAAAAACGTCCGTCGTTTTTGTAAACAATTTATAAATCGCTTACGGATCTAGTGGTTTTTTTTTTTTAGGATATCATCATCATCGACGTCATGCTGCAAACTATGGGAATTTTCTGATATTTTGCCACGAGTGTGTGACAATATATTATAGAGACGGTTGACCGAAATCTTGCAAGGTCCAAAGCGACAAGCGTTTGGCATCATCGGTAATGATGAGAGTTGCAAAAATCAAAGGGGTGGTTAGTATTGAAAGAGGGGTTGTATCTGATTTTATACAAAAAAATAAAATAAAGGGTTATTGTTGACAAAGAACAAAAAAAAAAAAAAAACAAAGAATGAACCCAACTTAAATTCCAGTCGACGTTTTGATTCTCGGTAATTCGTTGTCGCGTAAGAGATGAAAGGAACTCGAAAACTTTTTGCATACATTTACAACAAACTACGAACGTTGCAATGGGAACGCGAAATATGGCAAAATGAGCTACTTTTTTTTCGTGTTCGCTCGTCTTCGACATAGCTTTATATAACATAAACATTATTATATTCTAATAACGTAATATATATATATATATATATGATGTTAGGTTAAACACAAAACAACTATTAAAAATGTATACATTTTTTTCCAATCGACGCGTTTAATTTTACTAATTCCCAACATTAGAGTAGGATTACGAAAGTTTTTATAACGTATTCTTTATTATTTTTTTATTTGTAAATATGCGGATTTTGTTCTACGCTTATTAAGTCTATTAAAATTAGTTAATTAAACAATCAATACTTAACGGGTTAAAGGTCAAAGTGATAACTAATTTTTTTTTTTACCGTATCTTAATCACAATATTATGTATTTTGTACCCGCTTCCTAGCACCATCGGGTCAATAGAGCTAATAATATGACATTATTATTATTGGAATGCAAACTCATAACAATAAGTCACATGTATGAACGTCCCAATATGTATACTTACAATGCAAATTGTATTTCACTATCTAAATTTTTAGAATTTTGGTGAATAGGTATAACGTTTACATATAACTTATAAAAAAGTATTGTTTTTTTAATCGAATATTATAGTATTATAACTTTATATATAATTATATATTAATTATAATTGATGCTTATAAACTATTTCTGAAATAATATTTTAGTATGAACTTTTTAAATATTTTACCAATTACAATTAATTTACGTATATTTAAAAAAACGTCAAAAAAAATTTTCATTGTCAAATACAAAGTAACATTTATGATAATTAATAGATATAATTAATATTTTACATTTTCTTTACAATATTTATTTTATACAAAATATTGTATTTTGTCAATTACGTAACTTCCTACCTACATTTTATAATTTATTAAAGTTTCAATAAAATATAATTAGATCTACAGTATATAATTCTGCGCTTTAAATTTAATACCAACAAGAGCATGTATTATTATTATTTTATGAATAAAAAAATATTTTATTTTGATTAAGTAAATTAAATTTATAATGTCGATTTATTTATTCAAATTTAAAAAAATAATCTTTTTTATAAATACGTAGTTGATTGGTCCATATCTAATTAATCATCAACTATTCAAATAAATATTTTTAAAATTATATTGATATCATTTACTAAAATACTATTTTCATGATTATTAATTTCTGTTGTTTAAATATATTAAAAATAATGATTTAGTTATTATTAATAATCTGAACTCCTTGTGTATTGAAAATTATATTTTAAATATTACGGATTCTAATGGCGTAAAAACCATGACGACAAATTCAAAATTAAAATTTCCCTATTGTAGTTTTTATGACATAAATTAAGCATAAAATCGATAGATTATTATACCGTACCTAATAATTAAAATGACCTATTTATAAATACATAAGCCTTGGTTCAATTTAAATATTTTAAACTACTAATTCTATAAAACATAATTATTACCATTTCTGAAAAATTATTATAACCCTGACGTGATTTATAAATTTAAGTTTTCACACAAAAATAATATATTGATTTCTTTTGGAATTATCAATCGTAGGCTATAGATAAGGGTAGATATAGGGTTTTCAACTTACACTTTTAACAACATGGAAAACACATACATTTCAATGTATTTATTATTATCGAAGACATAACTAGAGTAAAAATAAATAAATTGTTATAAATAAGCTGTCTTTTATTGGTATGTACTATAACATTTTTTGAAATTAACATTGTAATTATTATGAATCTCTCTCAATATAATATGTAATGTCTGTTTTCGACATTATGGGCATCAATCACACACTTTAAAATTGAAAATCTATGTTCATCTTTATTGTAATAATACTTATATATAGATAGAGTAATATTAAATTTACATACGAATTAGGTTTAGTTTAAAAATCGTGTAATATGAAAATACAAAAATATCCACCACAAATAAAACGCTTTGGGATTGTATTTTTCAATGTAAATATATATAATTTATGAACAAAAAATTATTTAAATTTAATCATTATTATTCATAATAACAACTACTCTTAATTAAAACACTATTTTAAAAAATTTAATATTTAGAAATTTTTTAATTCGATTTATTCAATATTTTACGGATTGAAAAATAAATATATCCATTTTATAAATAATAAAAAGTGAAAAGGTCGATTGTGGACGTTCCTCCTTCGTCCCTTCGGTCCTCGGAGAAATTACTAGTTTATTATAATTATTAAAATTTGAATACAATGACATTACATAAGAAAATACGATTCTGAGCAAATCTCAATATATTATAATATATTATACTGATATCCATTCCAAAATTTACTACGAGTGTAAATTGCAAATATTATATAATTAGAAATATTTGGAAAAAAGTACAAAGTTCTATATTTCGCCAAAAAATCAACAGATTCGTTCCTAAATTTTACGAAACGTAAATATTACCTATATAAGTAATCAAAAAATTTTCAAGTCCTTTCGATCAAAACTCAATTAATTATGACGAAATAAAATAATTAAAAATTACGGAGGTCATAATTTTGCCGATTTTTTGCCATTTTTTGTAGTTATTCTTCTCTCCTAGGAAATAACTCTTAAGTATTGAAAAACGTTATTTAAATAATAAATAATATTTCAGAATGTTAAGCAAAATAAACTAATATCATACCAATTCTAAGATATTTAAATACAAGTAAAACAGTTATAAAAATATAGTTTATTAGTTATTTCACTTTAGTTATATTAGTAGATTGTATTAAGTTTAAATTAAAATTATTAGCAATTTAAAATTGTTAACTTTTGATATAATAATACTTGTAATGCAAAATTAATTTAAGATTTCGCAAAATATGATAATGATAATAATATGATAATAATAAAAACATGAAGTGAGTACCGAGTAAATAATATAATATTTTACAGGAATATTCTTATGGGCAGTTTGAATCTCAAAGTAACTACTGACGTTCAGCCGATTATTATTAAGATAGACATTATAATGCCATCATAAAAATATGCTGATATTATTAAAAAATAAATATGTATAAATATAATGTTAAATTGACAATCCGAAGCTTGTCAAACGGGCATAATATTGTGTCGAACGTAAAAACTTTGACATTATTACATTGCTTTACCACAAAATCGCAGACGTGAAAGTGACAATGTTAAAATTAATTTGTGCAATATTATTGTTCTCGTCATTAAGATATTATTATTATTAATGGAAAATCTCTGTCGACATTTAAACAAAAGGAGAATATGAATTTATGAGTACCTACTAAGAATCGTTGACGTATTATACTTATACTAAATATAATTTTATGCCATTTTCATGTTTTTCCTTGTCTTTTTCAATATTATATTAGTATTATGTCCTTATGTTATTTAAAATATTTTGGAATTTTAATAACATTCTTCTAAGTAATCTATTGGTTTATTATTAAAATAATTTTAATAATTAGAAAAACACAAACCAAAATCACAAAATTATATTGAAATTAAATATAGTTTATAGTTTTATACTCGTAAAGAGTTGTGTATGTTTTTTTTTTATCAATGTTGACTGGAATTCTAATCGAATTATGCAATCTGAACGGCCGACCGATTTATCTTTCAAATGGGATTTTTCTTTGTACTATTATTCTTATGATTATTATTATTATTTTTAGCGAATACGCCGTAAAAATGTTTAAAGATTTTCATCAAGGACTCAAATGTAAATTGAAATACACATAAACGAATAAATATACATACTTAATTTATTTTTTAACTTGATATATTTATCCCGATCTATATAAAATATTCAACGTTGAAGCCATTTCAATATTGAAACAATACCTACACGAATCAATGGTAAAAACATATAATATTCATAATTGATATAAACAATATCATAGGTACCCAAAATTGTCTCTTAAGTAAATAATGAGTTTATAATCATCCTTATTTTAAAGAACCGAAATTTGATTAATATTACAACAAATATATATTGGTACTCATATGATTGTACACATATTATATTGAATGAAATCATTTGTGTACTTTATACATTTCGAAAACGTTTAATGAAAAAAATTATAGATCTCGTTTTCGTTACGCAAATATGTATATAAATCTCAAGTGAAGGGTTAACAGTTAAAAATCCTTTAATTATTTACAATTACGTTTTGTATTTAATTTAAATTTAAATATTATTTTGCCCACATATATTTTGTCAGTGTGTATTACTGCACAAAATATATATTATATTTATATTATGTTATTATGAATTCTTGTTTACGACATAATATAACATTAATATTTTTCAAATATTTTTTTCTTTCATAAAATCTCTCTTTTTGTTCTAAATCATTCTCGAAGTTTTTTTACATCATCTTATATACTTTTTTAAATAATATTTGAGCATAAATTTTATTGATACCCAGATCAGGAACTTTAAGTCTTATATTACTTTGCTCATCGCTAGTTTATACTTTGTATACTAAAACTATTAACAGGTTTCAAGTTAAAGTACGTTAGATAACAATATAATTATTTAAACTTTTATCTGCAGTAGTTTAACAAAATTTATGGTAACCAAATTTTATATTTTATTCTTACTATTGATTAATCGCTGAAAAATATAAATAAGATATTTTGCATCTAGATCAACGTTAGATTTAAATTAAATATCTTGACTAGAGATCAATTTGAATAAGGCCACATAGAACAATTAAAAGTTTTCTCATGAAATAATTTTAAATGTAAGTTTATATTATTAATATTCAAAACTTAAAATTATATATAATACAATGACCATTGAAATATTAAAGATTAGTAAAATTAGGCAAATTTTGGTCTTTAATATTCAGTCTTGAGTTTCGCTTCCGAACAGATCAACAATTATGGAAGTCGGTTAATTTTTCAGAAAAAAAATATATTTTAAAGATGATAGTATTATAATGATGATTTGGTTGAATGGTCTAAAAACTTTTAATTTAAGTTTTGATTACATTTGAGAGAAAACTTTTGTGGATTCTATTCGCTTCAATTAGTACAGTATTACAATACCTTTTTGAAACTTTTTATACTTAGTTATAAAAATATAATACGATTTTATTTTTCAAATTATTCTTTCCCTCCCTTTTTCCACTTACCAACAACTTGCAAGTAACCCTGTTGGCTCTTCATTGGGTCTGTGTTGATTTGACACATGTACCATCCTCTGTCAGCTTCTTTGACTTCTCTGATATGAAGAAACCATATTCTGTGATCGCTATGGGTAACAGCTATCCGATGATTTTTCGTAATTACATGACTATGAATAGTTAATATAGTCTGAGTATCTACTCGTAACCAAGCAACCTAAAATTAAATTAAATCAAGACATAAATGCTATATGCTAACCATTTGTAAATGTTTGAAACGGTATTGTACCTCCCTAATGAAATATTCTAAATTCTTGTCCATTAATATATTCCATAAAAAGTCATTTATCTAGAGTGTACTTTGTAATATAATTCATAATAAAACAACTTCTTATAATAATCTATAACGATATTATATTTCACTAATTAAATATTCTAAACTCTAATTATTCTATACTACCTATGTATGACGTATAATGATATTATTTTAGCTAGACGTAGTAGCGCCCAAATTATGCTTCATGTATAGCAATTGCTTCACATGATTTTAGGTTGGTGATCATCAAATCAGATCAAGTGTAAGATGTTATTTAAATACTGTATATTGTTCTTAAATGAAAAATAAAAGATAGTAGTGAAAATAATAATAATAAGTAATTTTTAGAGATGAAAAAGTTAAAGATGCGTTGTAGAAAATGTTGTGAAAATGTCACATTGCTACACATACAAATTATAATCTGGGCACTGGTATCTATTATGTTTCATGATAAAATAACCTACACACATTTATTTGTTTTATATTGTTTTAAAATTAAAACAGTTTTCAAATTTCAACATCAGTCACATTGACATCAAAAGTCATTTCTTCTACATAATAAAGTTTATGAACTCTATATTTAGAATGTAAACTGTTAACATAAAATGTCATATGCGGTAATTTATAATAATTTTTCATTTTAGTTTTTAACATCGCATCTAAAAAAAATAAAGGTAATTTAAAAAAAAAATGTCAGGAAATTGTTTGTTAATAATTTGTCTAAAATGATTCATAGAGTAATTTAAATTTATTTTATTTTATTTTATTTTATTCTTATATTTGAATACGATAATTATGTATCGATTTATATATATATATATATATATATATATAATTGTATGATTTCAATTTAAACGAAAAAAACATTTTTTTTTTATCCTTATTTCAAATAATTTATGATATAATTTTGGTAATGTATTATATACTGAAAAAATATATTCAAGATGATTACAAACATATTAGAAATTTAGAAGTAAGTAGGTGTATTTACTTATAAACTTTAAAGTCATAGATTAGTATGTATATAATTTATTACATTTATTCGGCTAGATATTTAAAAAATAGAAAATATTATTTTAGTTTCTTTATTTGTATTAAAATAATGAATACCTTATATGTGGCTAGTCCATCAACATTGCATATAAAAATTGCTTCTCTTCCAACTGGCACTGTTACATTATTAAGGTGTTCCCCGAACTTTGGCATTCCTGAAATATTGAAATATGATAAATATAATTGACTTTGTTTTATAAAAAATATTTTAATTATATTTTTAAAACAAATATAATAATTCAATAAATGTTATATAAAAATAAATCCATTAAAGAATTATAACAAAAAAAAAATAATAATAATTTAAGAACAATAATGGTACATTGGTACAATGTAAATACTACATACCGCATATACATGGAATTGTAATTTAGAAATGAAATAGATATACTTAAATAATTAATTATCTTATATGTATAGATATAAGATATATATGATTTTTTTTAGAAAAAAACACATCTTGCATTAAAAATATACATGCTATTATATTTTATTAAAACTAATATACAATAAACGATTTCAATTTGTAAACATTGATGAATATATAAACAAAACTAGAGCAGTTCATCGTTTTATACATTCAAAGTCGTTGGGCCTTTGTTGCATTCAAATTGGTTTTCGATCGACTGTGTTCAATTTCTTTAGAGTGTTTTTTATGACTACAACTCGAATGAACGATTCTGGTTCAATTTTATCAAAGAACTAGTCGTAATTGTTTTTTCCTCCTCCAAAATCCACCGAAACTTGAATATCATTACAATTTTTATTATTTCTAGTTTCTTTTCACAAATCAAATTAGTATGAATGCGTAACCTGGATAGGTACTAATATAAACAACATATTTATTTTGAAATTTATTTGCAAAATGAAACATTTTTCATAATACCTAATTCTACACGAAATTAAATATTGACATATCGCATAAATAAAATATTTAATATAACTTAAAGGAAAACTGCTCAATTACTTTTGCATAATATCAAAAATAATAATAAATACACGATAAAAAGGAATTTTAAAATTGTTTGATTTTAAGTTAATATCCAAAATGATAATTTAATCATTTTTAGATAAATTACAATAAAGGACAAATAAATAACTAAATACAAAGAATTTATAATTATTAAGATAGGTTAGGTACGATTTATCATTTTACTATTTAATAATAAAATTAAAAATATCGTTCTTCTATTAAAATTTAAGTAAACTTATACTATGCACATGGACGTAACCTAGGGGAGCTTGAGAAATCTTAGTCCTATACATACAATTTTTAGCCCTCTATAAAATATATTGCTGTTTTTATGTGTAATTATTACAATATATATATGTATATTAAGCTTAAACCTTTCTTGCTAAAAAGCATAGTTATGTCTAGGATTATACAAAGTTTAATTCATTTATTTAATCTATAAGCTAAAGGTTATGATTTGATTTTTTATGAACAATTTATGTTTAAAAACTTTTTATTTAAATTGATAAATATTCAAAAACAAGAACCAGATATTAAAATGAAAAATTTACCGCATGCTGTAACAAAAAGAATCAAAAATATGAATGATAATAATAACATATTTAACTATCTATACATTTATTTATGAAATAAATTTTATTTTATCGATATCATTTATAATTAAATTAATTATGCAAATGTTTAACAAAGCATAGAGAGCCAATGTTCATGCAATTTTCATATTTTATTTAGGAAATATTTCTAGTGAGTTATATATTATTATTTAATCGATATCATTTATAATTAAATTAATTTTGCAAATATTTAACAGAGAGCCAGTTCTCTGTATATAAATAAAATAATTCATTAATTGTTTTATCGATTTCAATAATCCAAACTTAATAAAATTATTTCACATAATAATGTGATTAAAGTTAACATCAATGCGTAACGGGTTTCTGGTACAGACACATTATTTATATTACATTTCTGTAAATAAAAATAAAAATTATTATAAAAATTCATACAGATTTTGTTTTGATTATAAAATAAGAAATCCAATAGATATGCCAAGAAAATGATATTTCAATGATTGATAATTCAACGAACAAATAAGTTTCGATCGATCACTATAGAAAACAAAACGATAACTCCGTTTTTTTCTTCTGAATTTAATTACTTCTCATAGCTCGCGACAATTTTGTCTCGATTTTTGGTTCACTATATTTTTATTTCCGCTTAAAAATAAAACAAAATTATAGAACAAAATCATCAGTAGCCTGCGTCGTAAAGTGTGAAATATGCAAATAAAAGCGAAAAACTAGAAAAAAAGAGCACATCATCATCGAAATAAACAAAAGTATTCATTTATAAATTTCATATCTGAAATCTATGCTATATAACATAAATTTTCATGGCAATCTGCTAAATTTAATATCAAATTAAAAAAAATAATAACATACTTTAAGACCCAAACCCTGAATATCACCCATTTTTATGTAGGTACAATAAATTGTTGTTCATATGTATTTATATGTATATATTTATATGTAGTTGTTCTTTATTTATTTTTATTTTCACACTTCAATCGTACTTAAATTATTCTACCATCATCATTAAATAATTATGTATATAAAACACAATAATTGAAAAACTATTTAAATAAATTTAGGCCGAAGTACCTTTACTAGACGGTTCTTCCCTCATGCCATTCAATCCTTCACATTATATTTTAAAACAAAAACAGCTCTTATAATTATCGTACTACCTTATAAATATTACATTACATTACATTGTATAATTTTCAAATAATATATATATATATATATATAAACGTACAAATACAATTGATTTCAAGGTCAACCAATATTTTGTTACCTAATTTTTCACAAAATTATACCTCCTGACATAATTTATATACACTTATATTGAATAAATACATAACTTTCGAAGCATAAAGTTTGAAATTAATACCAATTATTTTCAAAAGGTTATCGTATAACGTTGAGTTTTGTTTTGACTGCCAAATAAATACGACATGCATCGTAAAATTGAAACAACACAGTGGTGCAATAAACGATATAAGCAAAGAAACCAAAATAATAACAATTGTTTTTCTCGTTTTCTTTTTATACAATAATCATATTATCATTGAATTAGGTATCTAAAAAACATGCTACACGTAGTAGCGAATAATACGTATAAAAATAATAAAAAAAATTATAGGAAAAATATCCTCTCAATTAATTTTATCTTCCGGCTGAAATAGCATAATATATCAATCGCATACGAAGTACAAATTTTATAAAAAAAAAATTCAAGGCTAGTAGACATTAAGGAAAAAAGGAATATCAAAAGTAATTGATGGAGTAAGGCATATAATGGTGATCAGTGATGCGGTAGTGTGTGAGATTGATAAGTTCAAGTACTTAAAACACTATTTGGCAGTGAAAAAGAATGGTAGTTCTAAAGAAGATGCAAAAAATAGAATGAAGTAGAAAGAATCGACGGGTGTTTTGTGTAATAAGAGAATGCCGATGAGATTGAAAGATAGGTATTATAAGGTAGTAATGAGGCCAGAAATGTTGTATAGATCAGAGTGTTGGGTGATGATAAGTGGCTGGCCTGTATTTAGAATTTTGACGTTCCGGGACATATTTTTAATTCCTCCCCTTTTTGTGATTGAGATGGGTGTTAAAAATAACCGAACTAATTTAAATAATTAATAATATTTATCGCCCCTATAATGAACTAAAAATTTGTCGCCCCAGGCGCAACATGGAACACTTTCCCCCCCCCCCCCCCCAAATACAGGCCTGGAAAATGTAGGAGTTGCATCAATTTTGTCAAAAATGAAAGACAATTAACTGAGATAGTTTTGAACATGTTATGAGGAGAGATGATTCAGAGGCAGTGAGAGTAGTTGTGAAATTGAATGTAGAAGGTAAAAAGGGAGAAGGCCTAAAAGAGGTAGATAAATAATAAGAGAAAGAGAATGATATTAAAATAACTGGAGTGAATGGTCAAGAGATAGAAGATCAAGATCTATGGACGTATAGAACTAGGGTAGCCAACTCCATATAGTATGGATGCAAAGCGAGATAGAAGATGAAAAAATTTTTGGAAGAAACGTTTTGTCAAAATTGCACACCTTTTTAGATAACTGTATTTTTTTTTATAGTTTAGGAATGCACTTTATTAATTTATTCAGGAACGATCAATAAGAATACGATTCTTTTTGTAATAATTAATATTAGTAATATTATATCGTCTGAATATTTATAAATTAAATTATATAATTTTTGTATTTTAACTATTAGATTAATATAAATTTATTACATTTAAAATATAAGATTCCAATTTTTAGAATAATTTAAGTTAATTTTTATACAAACTAACGAAAATTAAAAATAAAAACAAGAAAAGTTTTCAACGATTCACTTGTATTATGATTAAAATGTATATAATATATTTAAATATAAAGATAGGTGTTAACAACTTTATTTATTCCAAATAACAGGTGCTGATTTTTTAAAATATATAACTTATTAGCAGGTAACCATTAATCTATATTTATTTTATATATTATAATATGTTATATAAAACTAATAAATGTTTTCTATTGAATTTAATTATACCAATGGCCAAAGAGTATTATAATTATAATTTGTTAATATAACTTCGTGACTTTGTATTATCTTAAACATTTTTAATTAAACATTTAATTAGTACTACACGAAAATTTGAGTCGATAACAAGAAATCGAATTTTAAATACTTTAATACTTAACAATAATACAGAATCCGTCAAAATTATGCGTTATTCGTGTAATTTATTTTATATTATTATTATTATTATTATTATTATTATTATTAAATTATTTTCCAGGCGAAACACAATAAGTCAGTAATAAAGAATTTATACGAATAAAAATAAACGTTTGACAATTATTCTTTTGTCATAATACAGTGCTGTGTAATTACGAGGTTTGTTCGGTTTTCGTGCATACAATTAGTAATATTATTTTGTCGGACGAGCAAATGATTTTGTAGAAAAAAATTAACTTAAAACACAGCGAAAAATATAGTTTAATCGTCAGTGATAAAAAAAATAAATAAATAAAATAAAAAATAAGAAAAAGTAAATCTGAAAGTTAATTATAATAAATATACAATTGTTATATAGGTACTACTTTTAAATTTGACGTCGCGGTCGTTCCCGTCCTCGGTTTTTATGTTATTCCGTTCGAAAAATAAATATATTTTAGGACCGGAGTGACGACGGAGGGTCATGGTGGTGGTCAGGGATACACGACCGGGATTCGAAAACGGGAGCTGCCTAATCGTCTTCACGAACCCAAGACGAAGTGGAAATAATTATTATTAAAGCGCAACAATTATTATTATTATTCCTTTGCCGCACCGTCGATTCGGTCTTCCGGTCACCGGGCGCATCGTCGAGCCAAGAACGAGAAAAAAAAAAATTAAAATTAAATCAACTGCCGGAATAATAATGATATAAGAATCGGGTATAATTTTAAATAGAAATGAACAGGGCCAGGTGTGGCGGCCCTCGGCGGAAAGATGAAAATACAATATTATAAAATTCAACAAGAAGGACGAAATATGGTGAACACCATATTATCGAACGCGTTATTGCCGTGGTGTAATCGTAATTATTTTATATTTATCAATTAAATATGTATCATTGTATGTACTTACCAGTAACCAAGCTCATCTGACACATGAGACAATTTTATTATTTGAATATATGTGCCATCAAACACCAAAAATATTATTACCATTTGTGAAAATTTTTAACTATTTTTTATTGGATTTTCAATTAGGGATATATTTATGAATTATAAAATTTATATTTACAAACATAAGTACAACATAAAAAAGTTAAATAGTATTTAATGAAAAATATATACAAAGTTCTTTAAAATCGTAATTCACAATTTTACTTTTCTCGATTTGATTGCCGCAAATTCAACAATAACATTCTCAAAATCAATTTCTCTAGCAACTTCGTGTTCTATAGATAGAGACTAGTATTATACGAAGAAATGTGTAACGCTACACAAGCTGTTTAATAATAACGATAATAATATATTATAATGCAGTTACAATATTTTTGTACATAATGTGTTATTATAAAAAATCTAAAATAAATTTTCCCGCACAAAAACATTAAAATAATACTAATAAGAATTGTTTTTCTATGTGTCATCTGAAAATAAAGTTGACCAATATTTTCAGTTTTAAAAATTTGTCAAAGTTTAGCGCCCCCATTGAGATGAGATGAGCCAAATGCCTCAGTCGCGTCACCCTTGTTACGGCTCTGGTCACTAATAATATTAATTGTTGTTTTATCATCAATAATATAAATAATTATATAGACAAATTACTAAAGACAAGAGTTGGCACACTATACGTATTTAATATCAGAATATTAATATTATTATATCATATTGGCTCGGCAAAGAGGAATAAATCTCTCGTATTATAGCTCGTGGATGGCGATAGTCTGCGTTTGATCCCTCATGCAAATTCGTGTATACACACCGAATAGAATATTATATATATTAACATTATATTGTTGTCGTCATCATAAACCCATTGTTGTTGCAGTGGTTTCGTCAAAAGTTACTAAACACAAATCGAATATAAATATTTAATAATAAACACTACGAGTGTATAATATTCTACTAGATATCTGTACGAGTGCCAGACCGTATTTACTGTTTTCTATTGTTATCGCGGCCTGTGCATTCTGTTTTTATTAATTGCTAATTGCTGACTATTGTCCATCATAATAATAGCAAAACATTCTTATAAAAAAGTAATTGCTATTTTTTTAAAAAAAAAATGGTACAAACTTTTTTCTTATCGTCAATATTATAGAAAAAAAAAACAAAAGAACTATAAATGATTAAACTAAATGTAAGTCATCGCAATCATATTCCTTCGCCTACATCTTATAGTTACATCATAATATGTCCGTTCTCACGATATTATAAAAGAACGAGAAATTGTATGATGATGGTTTGTAAATAATCGACATATGTAATTTAGCAGTATAATTTATATTAACCATTAGAAATAGGTTGGATAATAATAAGTGCGCCTTATGCACGTTCCCAGTTAACGGCTTGCTTTGGAAATTTAATTTCTGTGAATGACCAATAATTTTATCATGAAAAATGTATATAGCTACGTAATATAATATTAAAAAGATCCATGGATCTTTTGGTTAAGGATCAATGGTTAAGGATTTTAAATGTATACATTTTATATTAATAAATATGCAACTAACTTGAATATTTGTAAAAAAAAAAATACATATTAGGTAAATTAGATTCTGAACGGAGCAAGTATTGTTTTTACAAAGATGTTTTTTTTTTTTTTTTATGTATGAATACATTTATTCGGATAGAAATAATGGTCAAATTTCTACGAATAGGCTATGCTTTCTGTAGAAAATCGTATCATCTTTAAAAATAAAATAAATAAAATCTTGGTACATTATAAAGCTTATTTTTCGAATTTCATAAAAGTTTTTCCTTGGGAGAAGAAAAACTACCAATAAATGCAAAAAGTCGGCAAAATTACGAACCCCGTAATTTTTAGTTATTTTATTTCGTGATAACTAATTAAATTTTGATCGTAGATACTTGAATATTTATCGAATACCAACATAGGTAATATACAAGTGTGGTATAATTTTGGAACAGATTATTTGATTATTTGGCCTAATATAGATCTATGAACTTTTTTACAAAAAAAATTAATATTACCTACAATTTTGGGTTTATTGGTTTGAAAATTTTATAGAAGCCTAATAATATACTATTTAATCTTTTTACAAAATATTTTGAAAATCGTGACTGACAGATTTTTTATAGCTTTTTTATTATTTTTTTTTCTGATGTATGAAAACATTTTTTGAGGTAGAAATAATGGTCCGATTACCAAAATTATCATACCCTATCCGTACCGAATTTAATCTAGTTGGTACTTTAATAAAGTACATAATATGTAGTTCGTTTTTTTAATTTCCCAAAAATTTTTCCTTGAAAGGCGGAAAATCGACAAAATTACGGTTTCCGTTATTTAAAATTTTTTATTTCTTGATAATTAATTGATCGTAGGTGCTTGAAAATTTTTTTGAGTACTAACATAAGTAAAATTTATGTTAGTTAAATTTATATGTGGTACAAGTATGGTAAAATTTTGGCAAGAATTGATTATTTTTTGGCTAAAAGAGCTTTAAATTTTTTCCAAAGATGTTTAATATTACCTGCAATTTTTGGTTTAACGGTATGAAATTTTTATAGAATCCTACTCATATATTATTTAATCTATTTACAAAATATTTTGAAAATCGTGACTGACAATTTTTATTATGAAATGGTAACTCCTTGAATATTGATCGTAGAAATTTGACATTTATTTTGCATATTTACATATGTAATTTATACTCGTGGTAAATTTTGTAATGGATTATCAGTATAATATATTTAAACATATTGAAAATTTGAGATTCGCTCAGAATCGTATTTTCTAATGCAATATCATTGCATTCAAATTTTAATAATTATAATAAACCACTATTTTCTCCGAAGGACGAACATCCTAAATTAACCTTCCCGCTTTTTGTGTAATTAAATATTATATAAATGTCATCAAACTCAATCGTGTAAAAAAATAGTTCATATTTAATTAAATAATTAAAAATAAATTTATTAAAGTTTATTTTAAAAGATGAAATTTCATTTTTAAATTTGTAATATTCTAAATGATAATAATTTAACTTAGTTATATGTGTTTAAAAATTTTAGAAATTTTCATTATTTTGAAATTGTTTTAAATAACCACATATTTTATACATTTTCTGTAGTATACTGTTTATTGTATTATAATAGAATATAGATAAGTTGTAATTTTAATACGTTTCAGATAATAATATAATAATATGAATGAATTTTAAGTAGTTTATAATATTATAAAACTAGAAAAAATATTTTGTATTTTCACATTAACTTAATTAATAAAATACACAAATTCATATTCAACAAACTTTAATGAAGCTGGAATATCGACTTAAATTTATTATTTAAAAAAATTATTTTATCACTAAATGTAATATTTTATCAAATTGTGAATAGAAATAAAATTATTTAATCTTGCATATAATAGGCTATCATTTAAATTGAATTAGTATTCTCACGTTTGTCTTACAAAACGTATATTCATATAAGTATTAATTATATTAAATGTTTTAGATTCTAAACGAAACGAGAAATGTATTTGTTTTACAAAAATGTTTGTCTATTTTTTTATATATGAAAACATTTTTTCGGGTAGAAATAATGGTCCGATTACCACGAATAAGCTATACTTTAGGTATCAAATTACATGTAGTTGGTACTTTATTTAGCTCACTTTTCTAATTTTTCAAAAGTTTTCCCTTAGGAGAAAAAAAACTACTAAAAAATAGCGGAAAGTCGGCAAAATTACGATTTTCGTTAATTTGATTTTAAATATTTTGTGATAACTAATTCAGTTTTAAACGTAGGGACTATATATTCTCATTAAAAAATGGAAAAAAATTACTCGTTCAGTATTCTCATAGATTACCTCAAAGTAGTTTACACACGTAGTAAAATTTTTAAATGGATTATCAGTAAAATACGAGTATATAGTATTATATTGGGTTTCAAACAGAATCGTATTTTCGAATGCAATATTTTAGCATTCAAAGCTTTATTGAAATAAATAACTAATTTCTCTGAGGACTGAAGGGATGAAGGAGGAACGTCCAGAATCGATCTTCTTGCTTTTTAATATTATATTTGTCTATAATTAAATTGTTTTACGTATCCATAATAATATTATTTCCTTTTTTTTTCTTATAACTACTGCCTATGTCGCCAGTTTATTTTGTTTATATAAATATTGTTTTTATATCACTATTATAAGCTTAAAGCTAGTCAAACTGTAATTGTTTATGCTACAATGAATGTTCATTTAAAAAAAGAAAATAGGTCGATAAATTTCATAACTTTAGCGTCGTATTTTCATAGGATAAAAACCAAATTTACCTAAAATAAAAAAAAAATTAAATATCTAAATAATAATAAATATATCAGATTAAGCATTTACTAGTAAACTTTATTAAAAAATATATATATAATTTATGTTAAAAAATAAAGAAAATGTCTTATATATATAATAACTGTATATTATATTATATTTTCAAGAAATAAAATATTATATTTTATATCTGTCGACCGTTGTTTTCTACGGAAGTAAGGTTGTACTTGTTAAGGCGTTAAATTGTTCAACCCGGAAGAAAGTTTTAATGAATTTCCGAAATCATCATCGCATCGAAACGTGTTTCCAACAGTAATCGGAAAACATATTAACACGATCCATTGCGAAACGTTCGTTGGCCAGTAAAAAATAATTGGTAAAAAATTAACTACAAAGACAAATATGTTTAAGATTCTGAGCGAAGTAAGAAACTTTATTCAGCTCATTATTTTGAATTTCTCAAAAGTTTATCTTCGAGAAAATAAAAACTACGATACTTTTTCACGATAACTAATGCATTTTGAACGTAGGTACTCGTAATTTTTTTGAGTGTTCTCATAGGTAGTTTATACACGTGGTAAATGTTTGAACCGGCTTATCGGTGTGAGATATTTACGAATGCAATATTATTACGTTGAAATCTTAATTGTAATAAGCCGCTAAATTTCTCCGGGAACCGAAGGGACGAAAATCGACGACGCCGCTATTTTTCATTATTATCGTGTGCATTAAATTTGTACTGACTCAAAACGTTGTCGAATCGGCCAAGGATGGTGAAACACGGCGTTTGCGATTAATTCCGACGGTGAACACGTTTCGCGCGACACGCCGGTGACGTCGGTGACAACGAAACCGTCGTCGGGGAAACATCTTGCGAAACGTGCTCGCGTGTCGCTGACGCGAGAGCGGAATCGAAATCAATTAACTGAAGCACGTGCGTGCGTGCGTACGCGCGTAATTAAATCGACATCGGCTTATCGATTTTCTAATAATAGTGTCGATTGTACAAACGGCTGCGAAATCGTAACCGTTCGTAATTTCGTACAGGTATGACATATCACGGAAACGGAATCGGTCGATCGAAAGGGTTGACAAAGAAGCGGGTAGGACCGGAGGCGACACCGCCGCGGTTGGAGAGACAATGACGGATCATTGTTGCGGATCGATCGACGTTTTCCTGACGAAAATCGGCCGGGGAAAACGTTGCGCGCGTGCTGGTGAAGGGTGAGCGACTCGGTACATATTATTAATATCGTTATCATTACTATTATTATCGTTATTATAAATATACCGCGCGGTAAACGACGCGAGCAAAAACAATGTGTAGATTGATAATACGGAACAATACGAGGGGGCGGTGTCGGAGGGGTGGGCAAAATAATAAAGTGTACACGTCGATTACCATAATCGGATGCACGAGCGAATTTCGTATTCGCACGCGGAGTGTCATTTGTTTCGGTCCGTCGAGTCGAATCCACCGACTCGATGTGTGCGTGCGCGCGTATGCTATACGCCGATAAACCGACGTGTTACTATGGCGAAGAAAAGTCTAAAATGAAAACGTTTTGCAAAAGAAAACGATATAAAATACGGAACGAAATCGAAAACGATATAATATAATATACGTATTTATCGTGATAAAATATCATATCGGTTCGGGGCGCCTAGACGCGACGAGTAATCGTCAGCTCGCCAACAGATGTTACGGCGATTCGCTCGAGAGCGGGCTGTTGTTATTATTATTATTATTATTATTATTATTATTATTATTATTATTATTAGCCGCCGTGCCGATAATATGTCAGTTGCGGTCCCGAGTGCCGACAAACTTCTCGAGACGAAAATTTTCATTATCTCACCCATCCGCTGGTATACGCGGTATAACGGGTTACGGGTATGACAACGTGGTCTCGTGTGTTTCTATAAGCACGCTCAACCCCAAAACCTCACAACGTTTAGAATATATTATTATAGTAGTTAGTAAGTACCTATGTGTGCGTATAATATATTATGTTGTTCCAAACGACACTTATACGGTTAATGTCTGTTTATAATATAACATTATATTGCGTATGGTCGCGTAGGTGGAATAGGTACGTGTCGCGTTTCCTCGTCTGTTTCGCAAACATTTCGTCTCAGTCAGCTCGATTCAACCAGTCAATCTGTACACCGTCAGCAACATAATAGAGAGTATTTTTAATTTTTGTCGAATTTAGACGATGAAAAAATAATAAAATTAATTACTAATTTTTAATCATTTAGAAAAATGCACTAGAAATATTTGATTGAATATTCAACATTCTTTTTTCTTTTTCTTTATCTTTATCCGAATATTTTTATCTCTCAAATCTTTTTATTATTCTTAATTTGGAACTCTTAATTGTTAAAAATTTATACAATATTTGTTAGATATGGTAAAATGATAAAATACTAATAAATTATAATAAATTATATTACCTATGTAAATCAAAACTGAAACCTGAAAGTATAAAAGTGGTGAAAAGTACTCCACCATCCCTTAAGTTTTCAAAGAGGACAGTGATTACCATAACTGGATAGTGACAATAGAATAATATAGTTCGAAAAAACAATACTGAGCAAGAAAAAATTACGAATTTTCAGAATTTTATATTTCGATTAATAATAATAATCTAAACATTCTAAAATTTAATTTACGTATGTAAATTATATATTTAAACATACATTAAAAAAATAAATAAAATTAAAAAAAGAATAGAAAAAATATTTTTTTAACTAATTTTTGAGTTATCATAAAATAACGAATCTGTAAATTTTAACGTTTATTTTTGTAATTATTGAGTAGTTTATCCTTACACTCAATATAACTATTAGTTTAAAAAATTATATAAAATGGTTTTAAGAGTTTTTTTAAAATTAGGTAAATAAAGTATCTAATCCTCTACCGGAAACATGTCCCACTTCAAGTGATCGTATCATTATTTCTTCCCGAAAAAGTTTATACATACTCATGCATAGCGAAAAACAAACACACATCATTGAAACACCAATATATTTCTTGCTATGCTTAAATTCTAAAATCTATATTACATTCATTATTATGTAAGATATTATCAGAAATACTTTCTATTATTTTATTATTAATTAAAAATATATCATTGTTATATAGAATATAGTGTACGTTAAATATAATTAATGTACTTTTATTATGATCCATTACACTCTATAGTACTAAATTATAATTTATTATTCATTAACATAATGTAATATATTAAATATCTTCAAAAATAATTGATTAAAAACTATATGTATAGATAACTCTATATTTATTTGTATATGCACAATTAAATATAACTATTTTTTTTCCTTTTGAATTAATAAAAAATATTAAATCTTTAAATATAATTTTTTAAAACAAGATTTAAGATTCCCCCATATTCAACATGTGAGAAACCACCGTCAATAATTATTAAACGACTATATTTCAGTTTGAATTATTAAATGAAATCAATAATATCTTTAATAATATCTTTACTTTGAGTTTTGATAAGTTTTGTGCTATATTTAAAGTTTCTTTGAGTTTTTCAATATTAAGGCCGTGAAAGCCCTTTGAAAAGTATTTTAAATTAAATAATACAACATATTTTATTCAATTCAAATCCATTACAAACTATATTTGTTTAAATGAGTTGTGTAGGTAGCAAATATGTTTAACCAAAGCTAACCTATCGACATTTTGCAAGGCTACAATTTACAAGCATATACTATTTCGCAACATAAATGCTTCTATTAAAATATAATATATAACATCCGTTTAATAAATTTAATCAAACAAGATAGACAGAATGTCACTAACGAAATATTCGACATATTTCTAACATTCAAAAAAAAAAAAACTTGAACTTCACATTACATATTGTGATGTAAATTTTATTATTTATAAATGATCATAATGAGAATTATATTCTGTTTAGTATTAAGGAATCATGAATAAACATTAATTATTTTAAACGTCACTTTAGAATTTTTTTTTTTTTAAGTATGGTATTACTATAAAATATATAATATTTTATAACTATATCGAAAGTTTCATGACATTTACTGACTATATAAATATTTGTCTTGTAAAAATGTATTTCGTAAATTCATTAATTTATACTCCAATAACTATGATTATATACATTTACTAAGTTTATTGAAATATATAGCCAAAGCATTCCTTAACTGTATTACCTTTTTGAGAAACCAATAAAGTTAAAATAACATCAATTCTATCTTCTGTATTATTGATCATTTTACTTAACTTAAACAAATATTTCAATAAATTCACTGAACTGTTAAAAGCTTTCAAATACTTTACTGAACAATAAAATTCCTTTTTCAGAAATTATACTAGCTAACTACAATTACATTCAAATGTTTTTCTTTTAATAATTATTATTGTTTATTTAAAACGATAATGTAATAATAATTATATTATAATATAATTAATTAAATTGATGTTAATTTGAGAAATTTAATCAATATTATAAAATATGTTGTATAGTTTATTTAAATTATTTTTATAAATAAATTAACCTTAAATTAACTCTAATACTCGTAATATTGTCTTTCTTTTAAATTTTAACTTGTTAGATACTGCATTTTAATTATGTTTATAACTTTATTATTATATTATAAAACAAATCTAAATAAAATTATTAATATGAATTATAAAATAATTTATTATTTGATACAATTTTGATAGCAATTAGAATATAAATTATAATTCGTTAGATTTTAATAAATTCATCGTTCTTATTTGATATCTTAATTGAATGTATTTTCCATTTTATTAATGAGATTGGTAACTAATGTACTATATTTTGTTATTTTATATGTCATGGGATGTTAATTAATGTATGAAAAGTAACTGTTTTAATGTTATATTTTATATATATTAATATTTGTAATTTTAAGTAAATTAATAAATACTATTATACCCTGTATTGTTAAAATATTAATTATATTCTACAAGTGTATAATATAGTATACACATATAATATATTATATATAGTAAACTTGTAAAAACAAATTTAAAAACTCTATAACGATACTAGCATTTTACTAGTATACGTATTTATATTGGTACTTTTAGTATAATTATAATAAAGTTAATTTTATAGATATACAATATAAATATATTATATTCTATATCACTAGGTATCGAAACTTTTATATGGAAATGTATATATATATATATATATATATATATATAATTATCTATTTATCTAACAGTTTATACGCTTGTAATTTAAATGCAACTTTCTTAATATAACTTAATAAAACAAATATGAATCTATATAATATAATTTATGAAAATTAATTACTGTATTCTTCATAAATATCGCACAATCATTAGTTTAGATATTATTATTATAAACATTTTTAGTTTTCTTGAAAAACGAGTGGTATATTTTTATGATAAAAATAATTGCTAATCCAATTTATGTTTGTTGTGTGAAACTTTTTAAAACTTTTTTTAATGCTTATGGGTTTGCTGGTAAGGCGTTTTTTTAATAAATAATAATAAATACAAATAATTATTATAGTTTATTATAATTTCTTTGACTTTTATGTAACAAAGTTTATATGTTGCAATTCTGCCTCTAATCTTATATATTATAGTAATTAGTTAAACAGACTTAAACTAATGATCCAACTTGAAAGACAAAGTATAATGATACACGAAATATAGGTAAATCGCTGTCACTCTTGGCTCAGTAAATAAATGAGTGTTCAGTACAGTGTATATTATTTATATAAATTTTAAATGGATTTACTAACAAATAGTACGTATTTATTTTCAATAATTAAATATGATTCTCGTTACAATAACAATTTGCTTGTTGAAAATAAGTGATTTTCCGAATATCCAATATCCCTTTTATAATTATTATAGAAACCTTTATTATAATATTGATTGAAAGTTATATCAATTTTATGGATAGCATACATATTTGCATATAATTAAATTAACTCTTATAATATTATATAGAATATAAAGCATATATAAGTAATAGTAATTTATTCAGTGAAACGTTATATATATATATATTATGAACACAAAATAAATATTATGTACACATATATATGTTGTGGTTGTGTATGAATATATTCCAGAAATTTTGCAGTTTAAGTATTGTTATACTCATTTAGTTTACTAAAGATTTTAAAGGTCTAATGTTAAATATTAAATTAAATTTATACTATAAAATAAACTACCCATGAGATAATAAGTAGGTATAAAAGCGTTAAAAAACTTTAAACTAAAACACCAATTAAATTGTAATGATAAGAGGAACTATAAGTATAAAAATATAATGTTTGTCTAAAATTTAAACTGTTAACTGAACTATTTTAATTTATACAACTCATACAAAAATTATATCTCATGATTAAATAATAAAATTCTACTTAATTAGTTTCTAATACAACTTTATAAATAATTGTAACACTAATAATATTTTAAATATTGTTTTTGTATAATATGACTATTATAACTAATAAAACGAATACCATTACAAAAATTATTTTATTTTCAAAATTAAATTTTGACACATATTTTGATTTTAACATATAAGTAAGAATTATAGTATTATTTTTAATTATATATTCTTAATCAAATACTAAAAATTGTGATCAGTTATTATTATGACAAGTTTTACAGTTCTCGACAAGAATACACATTATTTGAATCCTGTAACACCAACGATTTCTGAAGCCCTCTGGGACGATTTCCAATTTGTTGGGATTTACACCAAGTCATAATAATAATATACAATGGGTGCGGAGTGTGGTTTTTATGTCGGGTATCCGGAATACCGTGACGAACACAAAAAGTAATGCGTCTTTTCTCATAGATATATTTATGAAAATCTAAAAGAGTTTTTATTCATAAATTTATAGTTTTACCTCTTTTTTTTACTCGTAAAAATCTATGAAATCGATCTGAATAATATATTATGTTGTATAACTGTTGCGTGTTTTAAACCAATAATATAACAAAATAATAAGGAAATAACACGTTAAATTTGATATTATTGAAAACAATGTAGAAGGTATATTGGCGATGTTGCCGGAGGGAATATATAAAAATTTAATGGTGGAAAAGAAACCGAAAAATAAAACAATCATGGACTTGTGACACTCTACAAACCCCGAAGTCTTTGTTATACAATTTTAACAGTACCACTATCGACTAAGATTTAGAAATAAACTCAGAATTGTAATCCAATTCATAATATTTTGTATCCAATTTGACGAGCACAGTGATTGTTTTGTTGTCATCATTAAATTGTATTATATATACTTGATGTATTATCACGGATATTGTAAAATTATTTTGTTAGTTTATGATAGATCTGAACAATAAATAAATAATAGTATAGTTTTTTTTTCAATCTCGTTGACGTCTAATCTGTACTTGGCTCCATTCATAATACACTATTACTAATTAGAAATGAGTCAAGAGATATTGAAGCCCAATTAATTAAATAGTTGTAAGCGATAATAATAGCTATGTATTGACAATAAGTTTGAAATATATCATTATAGTTCAATCATTTTGATTGTGATTTATTCAATTATATGTTATTTATTTCCTCTCGTATATAATATTATGTTAAAAGTTAGTTAATTTGTTATTATTTAACAAGTTATTATTATTATATTATTTTAATAATAATTTTGTTTCAACAACAACACTAACTAAAATTTAAATAAATTGATTTTAAAGTTAATTTGATAAAACAAATCATTAAGTTTTTTAAACAAAATACATATTATGATTATTCTATGTAAATATTAAGGACAACATATCGTCAGTAATCTGACTAATACTTCGTGGTTACGTTAGGTTAGGTTAGGTTGCCTATTAATACCATACATGCACAACAATATCGAATTCAATATATGTTTTGTTTGAAGAAACAAATTGGTAGGTGCGTATTGAAAATACTTTGGAAATATGAGATAGGTATATAATAAGCAATATTAAAACTACAATGGTCTATCATTAATTTTAACATAGAAAAAACAAATATAGGTACGTCATTCTATTACTATTATTATTATTATTATTATTAACTTATGCATTGTATACGCGTTACCACCAAGTTTTTAGTTTATTTTATATATTTATATTATTTATATTAGTTTATCATTATTATGATATACATTTAATTTATAAATATCAAATTCATTCATATTTATAAGATCCTAAATCAAAATCTTACTAAATTTCAATTAGTATAGACATAGAAAATGTACTATATGTGTTGATTAATTTTTATATTAGTAATTATAAAATACCTATATAATATGTGAGTAATAATGTTAATCTGATATAATATACAACTAAAAAAAATCTTTCTTAAGTTTTCGAATTTAATACGTTGCTCTCGACAAACCAGAGGCCAGAAAGGTAAGCAAAACAGCAAGAGGCCCACGTCAGAGGTCAATTCAACATCTGTGTATCAACTGATAACTAGTGACATAAATAGATACATAAAATAAAACAAGATGACACAAAACCCGATTCAACGAAGAAGATCCAACATACAATAAAGATATGACAGGCAACTTATGCACTTATAAATACATCAATCTGCAACGGTTTCAACAAAGTTTATCAAGAAGAAAATTGAGACCTAGCGAAGTAGAGACTCTAGATTCTAGAAGATCCAAAAGAGAAAGCACTGAATAACAGTTACACGCTAAGAACGTGTAGCAGACAACAGAAAAACATCGAATACCGAGAACTGAATTGAAACTGACGACGTAAGTGATTAGGTTAAGTCTGCCAAAACAACAAAATATACTCATGACAACCTGGTCGAAGTTCGAATTGTACCAAATAAATATTTATAAATTTAATTTAATTATTTATTAATAACAGCAATCAATAATGTATCAAGGATTTTTAATCAAGGAAGGATAGCTAAACACTTTTTAGCTTGAGTCAGAAAAAGTTGCATGATCCATTAGGGGCTATTGGATATTAATATACCCCTAAATATGTGTAACATTGACATGACAATACGTAAAGTGTATGTGATAAAATTATAAAAATATAATTTTTTTAGATTTTTATGGGACAACTTATAATATTGAATTAATTATGACAGCAAATGTTTACTCCATTTAACAGTAGTTAAACGAAAAATACGTATAAAATAACAGAGAAAATGTATTAAAGTTACACCACTTTACGGTATATAATTATTTTTAAAAAATTACAAATATGTTTAATTTATACAAGCTGTACATTAATGAATAAAGATTTAAATTATAGATAATAATTAATGGTTTTAAATAAATATTTCAATAGTATGTTAAATTTAGTCCGGTATAAAATATTATAATATTATAATCAATAATCAGTCATATTATAAAGGTATTTTATATTTGGTACTTTCTTATCTAAATATTGTAGCACTTAATGAGCATCATCTATAGTCTGGTTCAGATGCTCGATCCAGTCTTGTACTAATTTTACTTCGTAACCTACCTATGACTAGATACAAGAGTCGAATAAAACAAAGGCATTATGTATTAAAGTATTTAGAATACTCAATTTTTTCATTTAAGATTCTATAAATCTACTTTTTCAATGATAAATTCTGTAAACTATGAATACTGTTACTTTTATATTTTGTGATGAAATACCTACATATAAAATTTAAAAATACAAATATTTTGTAAACTCGATTTGTCTACGAAACCTAAAGGTTTAAAATTAAATTTTAATAAAACTAAACCTGATAATGGGATTTTAAAATCTTGTCAGAAGAACAATAATAAAGTGATAATAAATGGTACCAATCGGTAATACGGATACACATTAAAACTACAGTAGTATAGTATCACATAAACGACGTATATGACAGAAACGGTGATTATTTTCACATTCTTAACTTTATATAAAGTGGTAAGCCGTGTTATCATAATATAGTTATTTAGTTTCTTTCATATTATTATTGGTTATTTAGAAGTTATACTATTTGTACTTTTTTTCAATAATTCATTTTTAGAAATATATTTAGTTGAATGAATAAAATTCCAAATTTTAAAAATGCGAGGTGGTCGATTCTGGGCGTTCCTCCTTCGTCCCTTCAGTGCTCTGAGATATTAGTGGTGGATAGTTAATATGTTATAATTAATAATTATATATTATAATTAAGATTTAAATACAATTAAATAACATTCAAAAAAACAATTCTGAGCTAAACACGGACAGATACAGAATATACATATAATATTTATTTTTATAAGTTTTCTTTATCTATAAAATAAAGTGCAACAGGAAAATTATTAAATAATGAAATTCAAGTCCGTCAAAAATGTAGATTCCGCAAATTTTGCCGTTCTTTACCATCATAGAGGTTATTTCCTGTTTAATTACAAACATATTGAAAATTTCAAAAAATTATCTAAATAAAACTACCAACTAGACAAAGTTCTCTACCAAGCCTATGCCAATTATTTCTGCTCAAAAAAGTGTCAATAGACATAAAAATATCATATTTCTTAAATTTTACTAAAATTCAAATTTAAAACACTTATTTAAAAAAATATTAGCACTGTTAATTTACGAAAGATTTTAAAACTTGGTTAAGTTATATATAATTATGCACGTTTAAAATTGCATTAGTTATCATAAAATGTTTATAATCAAGTTCGTAAAAATTACAGTTTCCGAGAATTTCGCCATTTTTCAATCATTTTATGATAGTTATTCTTCTCCCAATGAACAACTTTTGATAACTTCGAAAAATAAACAATTATTTTGTTTAAGTAGTTAGTATGAACTAGTCAAAATTTTATACTGAAAACATATTCTAATTGTGGCTGTCAGACCCTTATTTCTGCCTATAAAATGGACAACAGACAATATTATTATAATTATTTCAATATATTAGTATAATTATGTAAGTTATTCAAAATATTTATATCTAATATTTTTGATATACAAATATAATAATCGTCATTTATTTAATTATTTGATATTTCATTTAAAAAATTTCCAAAGGAATTATAAATAATTTCTAATTTAAAATTTTCATTAAAATATATACATATAATTCCACTGTGATACAAACCTGCCAATTATATTCTATCCGCCGATTTGTAAATTATATTTTCATCAAATTATTCACTACGCGTCTTTTTTCACAAAATAATATGTTGTTTTTTTTACTATTGAAGTGATTTCATTTAAATTTAAATTGAAACAATTCCACGATTTCACATTGCAAGTAATTTACTTTCGATAAAAAAATAGACATCTAAAAATACAAATGATAAAAATATATCGAATAACAATTTTTTTGAAAAACATTCATCAGGCATTGTACTAAAAATAACTAAAATAACTTAAAAATAACATTTTTTAAACAACTAAAAAAAAAATAAAAATGAACGAATAACCCATCTAATATAATGTTAATATTAATAATATAAAAATATATAGGTACAATTATAAATATTCAATAGTTTTGTTAAAACTCTGTAACATATAGGCTCCTAATCTAAAACCATAATTCACCTTTTTATGTATATTTTTTACATTATTATTACTTTCAAAATATATTACATTTTATATAATTAAAATTATGTTTTTTAATTCATGTAAAAATACATTTTAAAAATTTAGCTATAAGAATAGAAGAAAAAAAACAACCTTACCTAAACTGGCTTTTTGTATTTTAAACAGACATAAGAAATACAATATTTTTTTTCTTATTACGAATAGTTTTGAAAGCAAAATATAAAATCGGAAAATAGTTATTGACCAGTATACGTAAGAGTAGTAATGTCCTCGTTGTACACGTTCTTCTTGTACAACTACGTTACAGACGAGTAGACTACGTTGGATCGATCATTATTATCGTTCGAAACACAATTTATTAACTTATATGTACCTACAATAATAATAATAATAATAATGTAATATTATCCGAATAGTATTTCGACGAATCGCGTTTTTTTTTTTTTTGCCATTGCATTTCGCAGGTCGAGAATACGAAAAAAAAAAAAAACGTCAACCGGTGCGTGTGTGTGAATATGACCGTATTATTATAATTTCGCGACGGTCTTTGGGGTCATTGCGATTCGCGAGTTCAAACGTCGTCGTACGAGGACGCGAAAAAAAAAATAGTAAATATATTACGCACACGCGTATGGTCGTCCTTAATCTAATAGCGGCTCGACCCTTTATCCAGCGGTAGTTTGCGCGATATTCGCTTTTTTGCACGATCGCTCAACTTTGACCGCCAACAAAATATAATATATATTGTACTATGAATATAGAACACACTACGATGGAGTATAACGCGAATTAATCATAGTCCCGGACACGGATATCTACTCTTAACCGAAAGAACAACTCCGCTCGCGTTTTTAAACTGTATAATAATAATAATAATAATAATAATACGACACAAACGCATTTTCCGACCGAGGCTGCGAGTACACATGTTATACGTGTGTAACGAGTTCGCGACGGGGTCATTCATTAGGTACCGTCGACGTATTAAGTACATCAATCGCGACCGTCGTCGGACCGTAGTCGTCGACGTGCAAACGATGATGAAATCCGCTCGACTTTGCCGCCGAGAGACGACGGGATAGTGGGTAGGTAAAAACAAGGTTGTCGAAATTTCGCGCTATACGAAAATAACCGAGTCAACGTTGTACTCGCCAACTACTAATCACCCTGTATGCGTGCTTCATACGAATGTCATCATCCATCTTGTATACCGCGAACAGATTTATCCGAGGTCTCGGTGGTTTTCCGACACTTTCCACAGGTTTATCGATAAGCTCGCACAGACACGGTATAGCAATAAAAACCATAAAAATTAAATTCCTATCGACAGGCCGCGAGCTCTGTCTATACAACCGTTACTATCGTCAATAAAATGCGTAATACAATCGTATTATCAAATATTAAAAAAATCATAAAGTACAACCGTTCACTTCCGTCATAGAACATAATTGTTAATGAAAAAAAGTGGCAAGGTTAAAATTAGTGGTTTATTACAATAAATAAAATTTGAATGCAATAATAAATTGCATTCAAAAATACGTTTCTGGGCGAAACTCAAAAGCTTATCACGTGTATAAGCTATCTATGAGAATATTACATTTCAAGTACTTACGTTCAAAATTTATCATGAAAAATCTAAAATCAATTTTGTGAAAATTACGACTTCCGTGAATTTTTCCGTTTGTCCTTTATTGTTTGGTAATTTTTCTTTTCTCGTTAAAAAACTTTTGAGAAATTTAAAAAATGAGTCAAATAAAGTACCAACCACATGCAGTTTACTACTAAAAGCATATCCTAGATATGGTAATCGGACAGTCATTTTTACCCAAAAAAATATCTTCAAACTTTTAAAAACACAAATATCAAAAATCAAAGTAAAATGTTAAAGTTTGAAGATCAATAAAAAAAAAATTGACTTTCGATTTTTAATCAAAATTATTTTGTTAATAGATTAAATAGTATATGAGTAGATTTTTATACAATTTTGGTTAAACCCAAAATTTCAGGTAATATTATTAATTTTTGGAAAAAAATTCAAAGCTCTATATTTAGTCAAAAACCAACCAATCCGTTCCAAAATTTTACCACAAGTGTAAATTACTTATGTAAATATTCAAAAAATTTATTTATTTATTATTTTTTTTTATTCAAAAAAAAGTTCAAGTCTCTACAATGAAAACTCAATTAGTCATCACGAAATAAAACAAATTTAAATAACAAATCGTAATTTTGTCGATTTTCCACCATTTTATGGTAGTTTTTCTTCTCCTAAGAAAAAACATTTGAGAAATTCGAAAAATGAATTAAAGTACGATCCAGATGGAATTTTTTACAAAAAACATACCCTACTTGTAGTAATTGAACCATTATTTCTATTCAAAATGGTATTTACCAATACATTTTTCTACACCCTTCGCTCAACAAGTAAAATAATAATAATAACCAAATGGTTTTATTATTATTAAAACTGTTCAATACTTTGTGTAATATTAACGTAATTGTTTATTCAACAAATAATTTACTCATTTGCACATATATAATATATATATAACATATATAACGGTACCATAACCTGACTAATATAATAATTATGTACTTTTGAAAATGTAATATAAATTCCACATAACTACTATTTAAATAGTTACATATTGCATGTATTAATTATTTTACTAAAACGTTAATTACTGGACGTTTCCAGATCAACGCATGATTCATTGATGTGTAGTTTGTATTGTACTTAATGTTATATAGGTACTTGAAATTCGAATAGATTAAAGATCAATAATATTCGTTCAAAATTGTTGTTAAATGTATCGAATATTTTAAAAATATATAATAATACGATTTAATCGTTAGATATTATAATTATACGAATACGAGATTATTCATGTCAGAATGAGATTTTTTAAATATAATATAACGTATTATTATACATTTATACATAAATCATAGTGTACCTCTATTGCTACGATTAATATGAAAACAAATATATTTATAATATAACTCTGATCGTATTCGATAAGTGATATATGTCTTGCTCTAGAAATCATTTATCTAAATAACGGCATGTACTATCATTATCAATTTGTCTAAAATGAAATGTTAGAAAAATTCTAGATTAAAGATGTATACATGTATAGCACATACGCGTTGTAATATATGAGGTAAATGAAATAAGAGATATTAGATCATTTTATTGTCCCAACTACAATTCGCCCGAAACGATCGTCTACAGGTTTGTGTACTTAACACTCGTTAATAATAATAATAATAATAATAATAATAGTCGGATCGGGAAAATAATGAATATCCAATTAATTCGCGGACAAATACACACGGTTTAGGTTGGGTTAGGTCGGGTCTAGGTACAATAGTAGGTATATATAATTTGTTTTATTAATTGATTTTTAGAATCGCAGCCGACAATCAACTTTAATGTCCAACTAACAGTATATTATTACGGTCCACTAATTAAATTTAGAGCTGAAGATGTCATCCGTTTTACTTCGTGTGACATATTTCCACTAGATTTTGAACTGCCACGGCGACGTTGGTTCGGCGACGACGACAACTACGGTAGTCGAGATATTATTATAATACACGGCAGTGGCCCGTGATTTATTTCTACATATATATATATATATATATACGCGAATGGTCGTCGCCAAAGTTTCTGTATCGCGACAACTCATCCGAACTGTCAAGTTTTAGCGACGGCCGGTTTATTTCTTTTGACATAATAAATACAACGAGATACAAGAACGCGGTCATGACAATTTATCAATGATTAATGCACCCATAAGAGGTGTTTGAACACACGGAGTGTAGTATCAAACTTTGTTTGACGATCATATTTCTCTTTCGTTCGTCAAACGTTTATATTATTTTATTCATTCGTGTGCCGAATTATATTAGAAATTTGTTAACGAATCCTATTTCAAATATGACTACTACGTGGCATAATGATATTATATTATGTCACACATAACAGTGAGTTTGTCTTTTCGTTTTTCGTTTCGAAATTATATTACAAACATTAATTATACTAAATAAACAACACAATCATATTATAATACAAAGGTAAAATATTATTCTGAAAAATATTATATCAAAAATATCTGAAATTAGATACTTACGTATAAAATGATAAAAATCAATTAAATCTATTAACCATTATTTAACATTTTATAATAATTAATTTTAAAACAATGCCTACATTAACGAATTTATTAGTTTATAAAACATTATTATTCATAAAAATAGATGAAAATATTGGTAGTTTTACCAAAATCATTAAAATTAATTTATGAATTTACTATAATTATTTTTTAATTACGTTTTAAGTACCTACATGTATACTATATATTATAAATGGATTTAACCTGTAAACTTCGAACATCAAATAAAATTACAATGAATTTAGGATCTTATTATCTTATAATAATAATTGTATTATTTAATTAAAAATTGACATTTTTTTCTAAACCGTAGCATGTACTGGTATTGTAATGCAATGTTCTAATAATCTATTGTTTTAAAACGTAGCTTATATTAAATGGACTAAGTGTATTTGTGATACTGATTATTTAAATGGAATTTCTATTTTCAATTTTTTGACAAATTTAAATTTTTTAAATTTTTTTTTTTTTTGTGTTATTCAACACTTTTCAAACCATTTTTTATATCTTTTACAAATAATAATTATTAAGGAGAGTAATAATAATAATAGTAATAATAATTAAATTAAATCATAACCACAATTTATTATTAGATCTCGAAATTTATCATTGCAATAATGTAATAATAAATGCATTGGTTTTTTTTTTTTTATATATAAATAATTCAAAAAACACACATAACTAAAACAATATTTATAAAATCAATTCTTAATATATTTTTTTTTTTACTTTTTAAGCTATAAATTACTTTAAACAGATTTTTATATTGCAGTTTTTTAAATTTTTACGTCAATTTTTAAATGTTCCTAATAGTTTATGACATTGAAATACCTATGTGTACCCAATAAAAAAGTAAAAATTTAAAATCTTATAATATTTAGTAAACTTATACATTTTATTATCCAGAAATGTCTACTGAATACCACTATGAAAAATTATAATGTTGGATTATATTGAAATTTATAAATTAATATTAATTATTAATAATTATTATTAATTGAAAATATATTTGCCATATCTATTACCTAATGTAAAATTAAAATCTTTAATTTCAAAAATTAACTTTATGTATTTTAAATTATTAAAATTGTTTAATAAAATGTATCATTCATAAACTCATTGTTATTTTTAAAAATAAATTTTATTAAAATTAATGCAAAACTCCATTCAGTATTATTTTTGTATTTACATAAAATAATATTATAGGATATATTATTTTTTTAATTAAACTATTCAAAAAATCACAATGTAATCTCATAATACAAAAATTTTTATTATTTCCAATTTATCATTGTTACTAAAAATATGGTAATTAATATAATTTATTATTAATAAATGCATACAATTATTATTAATTAATACAATTTTAAAAGTTCATTGTTAATATTTTATATTTGCATCGTTTTGGTAATATAATTGATGTTATTGATCGAAATTAGGAAGAGTTGTATTTAATTTCAACCCTTATTATTTAGTTATAATGACCATCATGTTGGGTTAGGTTTCACTTATTACATGATTAATTCATAATGGCAATTATATTATGGCGGAACACATGTGAATGTCCAAATTCTCATGACAAATAATCCTACAACAAACTAGTTCCTACCTCTTTCTAAAAGCCGTCAAACTCAAGTTATAATTCGATTTGATGGAAATTTGATTGGCAGTATACGATGTTATAACTACGTATTTCAAAATATATATTATACTGCTTTTAATCAAATCAATAAGAATAGTATTATAATCATGTTTGCTCCGTTGCTCTTTTTGCTCTTTTGAAAATATAAGGTCATTAAAAACATACGTTTTGCTTCCCTATACACATTTTATTTTAAATCATTTTTTTTATCTGACATTATTGTAAACTATATAATTTTTTATTGATTATTAAGTCTATTTCGTGTAAATTATTTATATAATAAACACGAGATATTTAATTAAAAAATAATAATAATAATATTAAAAATGTCACGTTTAACATATATTATAAAATATTAAACATTAAAGTAATATAAACAGTTCAATAAAAGGTCTAAATTCTAATTGAAAAAATTATGAACATACTTACATCATTAGCAGTTACATAATAGTTTACTTTATTAGATTCTAAACGAGCGTGGTATGTATCAGTTATACAATAACATATACTTTCTTTATGTAAGTAATAGATATAATGGTTCGATTATATCAAGTATCCGAACAAGTGAGATAGGTTTCCAGTAGAGAACTCATCTAATTAGTACGTTATTCAACACAATTTTCGAATTTTTCAAGAGTTTTCTTAAACGTACCTAAGGAAAAACTATACGAAAATTACGGAAAAAAGAACGTTTAAATTCGAGAAAACTAAATGTTAACGAAATTTATTATCGTTATTATATGATAACTGAAGAAATAATGGCGATAGAGACTTCTTAATACATCTGTTGTTACAAATAATTTCTATATTATTACTGTAATCGATTTTATTTTAACAACATTTTCAGATAATTATATTTTTTAACACCATCTTTAATATCCACCACAAACATAAAAATAATATTATAATTTATTAAATTTGTATTATAATAATTTAGTTTTTTACATATCTCCAACTACCAATGATAAATTCCTACTTGAATTAATTATTTTATTATGTATATTATATATATATATATAAACAACATTGTAAATTATTATTAAAACTTTAAAAATGTAAACAGCTTTATTATATGTGTATAGTAGTTTGTATCTTCAAAAATAAAATGTAAATTTTATAATAAATGTTTGAAAATATAAACACATAATATCATACGATCATGATTTTGCATTAGATTTTTAATCATCTATAATGAGTAAATATTATATGAGAACTATTATTATCCCATAAACATGATTTGCCCTTGTATGTTACATACACACGAGTGGATACTCCATACACATCACAAAATCCTCATAAAACAGAGGGCTGATGGAATTTTATGATTTATATGTAAAATTTAAACAACGCATCAAACAATTCATCGAAAATATATAATATTCATAAAATAATGCTCGAACTGTTAATAACAAAAATAATAATCTGCTATTAGTATTGTTGTAATCGTGTACGTCTCTTCAAATAACCCTTAAATGCAATATTTGGCTCTAGTTCAGAAAATAATTTAATATTTCTCAAATAATCTAGAAATTATTTAAATTACAATATGAATCTTGTCAATGAGATGATTAAACATTGATATACGCACTTGATGTCATCTAAATATTATTGAAAGTGTGTATCAAATATACAATTAATTAAATAAATAAACGCGAAAGTAAATAACAATAAATAATTAGCTCATAAAAAAAGAAAAAAAATCATAAAATGAAATGAATATTAATATAAACTATATTATTAATTTGGTAGTGTGTGCATTGAAATTATGACGCATTGACTGATTATTGATAGTCAATTATATGAATATAAATAATAAATATAGATCGTTATAGTTTGTTTATTGAAAAAATAACAAATATAATAATTATTATCGTGAAAAATGCTAAATGTTTAATAATATCAGTTTGTTTATTTTATTTGTCAACTAGACAAACAAAACTAGACTGGTAAAATATTAAAAACAAATACCTACGAGAAATATAAATTTCAAAACTATACCGTTCCTTAGATGAAAGTATATCTAACTAGAGAAAATCTATCTTGGGAGAGCATTACCAAATAAATAAATATAAAAATTACACTAGTAAAAAGCGCTCAAGTAAATAAGCTTATAGTATTCACCAATACATTTGTATGCATTAGTCTATGGCTTGCTCTGACTTTGCCTGTTTCCCCGAGGAAATGAAAAGCTTGAAACCCGTTATTTCGGTATCTGATTAATTTGCAAATATTTCCTTTTGCACAACCCCTTTTTGTCATCGAACCACCACATGTATTACGCTGACTTAAATAAAGAATATACGATATATAAAATAAATATTCATTTTTCTGTCACCAACAATAACTGATACACACTAAAACAAAAAATAAGTAATAATATTCTCATGTGGATTTTTATACCCAACATTCTTTATCATTACCTACTATTTTTCTGAAAAATGACTTAGTAGTATAATAATATGTATGCACGTTGAATTGCATAAAACTAACACATTATCCAATACATGTATCCATATAAATTCGACAAATATTAAATTTAATAGCAATAATAGATATGTTAATAAGTATACAATTATTTATTAATATAACTGAAACAAAAATTAGCTCTCATGGCGTAATCCATAGCACAAGAATGAAAACTAATTAGTTTTAAACAAATAATTGAACTATTAAAATTTAAGCTATTTTATATTTTATATTAAATAAATGTATAATAATCTATACGAGGATTCTTTAGTATTCAGTGGCGTATACTTACAGAGGCATATCGCATATGATGGATAGCGGATAGATTCTCTTGATTTTAGTGATATTTATCGAAAACTGATATAATTGAACTTATTTTATATACTTGTAATGAAATATTGCAATCGCAAATATTACCTTCCTTTTTATAAAATCTTAAATACGCCACTGGTAATATCAAATATGGAAATGATCTAAACACCCACATCAACCCACTGGCGAGGTGATAATATTACTATATTTGTATAAAAACATATAGTTTAGCTAACAAATTATCTATACAGAAGACTCTCGATAATTCGAAATTCAATGAACCAAGATAAAAATTTGATTTATTTTCGATTTAGTGAGAATTCAAATTATCGAGGGCAAAGTACATTAAAAAGATAAATGATAATTTTATTGTAAAAAATGTATTTATTGAAATAAAAATGTACATTTTATCTAAAAAAAAAAAATCATCGTTCTTCCTTTGAGATAATTTCTACATTTATAATCACTAAATAAAAATTTAGGAAATAATTACTGCCGATACTAAATTATATATTGATTGTACCTATACCTACATTATGTACATAATTAGTATTTACTATTCACGTGGACATAAAATAAGCTGTAGTCCTAAATAAGTTTATTTGAGATATTTTAAATTCGAGTTGTAGAGGATCTAAATGCATTATTTTTATATGAATTATAGAGGTTAGATACATCTAGGCATTAACCATTTAATTCGATTTGTAGAGTTTTTCAAATTATTGTGGTTTGAATTAGGTACTGATAGTCTACTGTAATAATGTATTCGATTTTAAGATATCTATGATAACTGTCCGTAAAAAAAAAAATAAAACGTAATTAACATAAAATAAACTAACTACCTATTATTCATATATGCCAATTGATTTTTTTCGCATGTCAATTCGTCGTTATTTAAATATAATATATATACTTTATATAATAGTTTATGGAAATGTAACATTAAATTCAATGTATGCATACATATTTAAATGAATGTGAGTATATTACTTTCAAATTATGTAGGTGTATCAATATACGTATACTAATATTTATTTCAAAACTTTTTATTTATTTTAAAAACTATTTAAACAAGTTAGCTTGATATAATGTAATTATACTTAAAATAATAATGAAGATTAAAAAAGAAAATGTTATGAAAATATCAAATTCAATAAAAAAAATAGCTTAAATGACATTGGTAGATAGAAATACTATACTAACTGCAAATATAATTATGTTAAATTATTCCAATAATATTTAGACTAATTGCAACAAATTAATTAACTAGCTGATGGTATTTAACAAACTTAATACATTTTGCAACATAATATATCATAAGAAACTTTCTAAATCATATAAGAATAAACATACTGTGAAATAAATTGTATAAAGTTGTGATTAAATTATGATAAATAATATGATAACTGTCGATAATAATAAAATAATATAATATCTTATTGTCGTTTAAAAAAACATGTCTACAATGACTTTAAATATTTATTAACATTCTGACATCATACCATTGTAATTATAAACTACAAAATATTATAGTACAATATAAATATAAGCAAAATTGTAATATTTATAAATATGAAACCAATGAACAAGTTCATTGGTTTGTTAATAAGTTATATACCTAGTTTATAAATTAATAATAACTACATCCTCAGTTAATATAATAAAATAAACAGACATCTTTAAATGTATATGTAGGTATTATCATTGATTATATGTATATTATTTCTTTTTCTTTTGAAACCTCATTATTATTGTTTTCAACTGACACTATAAGAAACTTAAGGTCATAAAATGTGTGTAAGGAAGACTCATGATCTATAACATAACATGATATGAACTTCGTTACAAAGATAAAATTTAATAGTACTTGTGTAAAGTACTTAGAAAATAGAAGTATAAAATAAAGTACAGAAAAAATAAATATATATATAACAAATTTGATCAGTTGGATTTTTTAGTTTTTATCTATTTTCATTATCAAGATAAAATATAAACTATTAATAAAGCATGTACTAAAAATGTATCTATTCTAATAATTCTTATTAAAGTATAATTACTTAGTTTTTTAAAAAAAATAAAATTTTAGGGACTTGAAAACATTTTTGAGCACTAAAATGAGTAATTTACACACGTGGTAAAATTTTGGAATGGAATATCAGGATAAAATGTTGTAATATATTGAGTTTTGCTCAGAATCGTATTTTCTAATGCAATATCATTGCATTCAATTGTTAATTATAATAAACAACTAATTTTCCGAGGACCGAAGGAACGAAGGAGGAACGTCCAGTTTCGTCCTTCCCACTTTTATTAGTATTATTATTATTATTATTATTATTTTTATAGATAATTAAAATTTGTTTACATTTATATTTTTTGCTATAGAATATTATCATTAAACTAATAATTTATTTTATATTATTATTAATAATAAATTTATTATCTTTATACTTAAAAGTATTTTAACCCCTCCTCCACCCCAAAAAAAACACGGAATACGTGTTATATCAGATATAGTATTATACTTTAATAATATAATATCTTTATTATAAAATATTATATACCTATAAAGATTTAAATGATTATACATTATCTACCATTAATTAAATATATCATGTATTTTATATTATAAATGATATACCTATTTAAATAATATAATATTTATATAATATAAAAGCAATACATTATGTAGTTAAAATGTAACGATTATCTTCAAAAATCAAACTCTTTGTTATATCGAATAAAGATTATTTTAGGTCATATTATATGTTAGTTAATTTTATCCTTAAACTTAATCATTATAATAACATAGTATAATATACAGGTATTATCAATAAATCAATAATTGGCATTTCATATCAATAAAACAACAGTATCCGAACTCACAACCAAATTAACTTATATTTACCAATATGAACACTGACATTGACACAATAGTGAAGTTTTCAATACGTTGCCTACCTTATATACCACTAGATCTTATTACTTAATTAAAATGTTTACCAAGCATAGTATAAAATTAGTTATAAATCGTCTATGTATATATGAAATGTAATTATTAATAGGTACACTTTATATTTTGTTTTTAATATAATTTAATTCTAAAAAAAAAAAAAAATTTTACATATTCAAATACAAGTATTCACCGTGATAAGTTATTTAAATGCTTATGACAAATAACAACAACAAAAAAACTACATGAATTTTACCTACTTACAGACTATAACAATTTTAAATAATAATATATTCTCAATTAAATTGTGTTTAATATTGAAACTGTGATAAAATAATCATTTTTAATTTAAAATATAATAAAGTAATTAAACGTAAATTAAAATATTTCTAAAAATAAATTACTTATTTCAGAAAATTAATGATGATTCCTATAAGAGGCATTTATTTTATTGTTTATTGCATAAAACATTTTATAACGTAAGAAATACTAGTACAAGCCACATAATAATTATATCATAGGTATTTATTACTGTTTGAATGTTTATAATTTATATAGTAAAAAAATACTATATTGGTTTATATTGAAACCCTTTATTAACTCTAGAATGAAAATAAATAATTTACGATAATTCTGAAGTAGATCTATAAAATATGGAATAAAGTGATGAACACAAAATAATAATATTTAATACACAAGTCACAAATTACTTTATTTTTAATTATTAATAAAAACTATTATGTGTTACTATTTAAAAATCGTTGAGATGTTAATAAATAGTACTACTTTATCAACATAACAAATATAAATTATTTAAAAACGTATTAATAATAATTTAACCATTATATTATTTTATAAGTTTACTATTTTATATTAATAATAATTAATAAATGTATCTTTTATATAGGGAGTACAATGCATTAACTCTAGTTCTATTTTATAATAATTTTCTTTTATTAAATTTATCAATTTATTAATTTTATTAATCTTCTTAATGTGTTTCTAATAATTTTTTGAAGTTTATGAAAGTATAACTTTTTTTCATTATTTACTGACCAAATTTAATGTTCGTTGGTAGTATCATTAATGTTTACTGTTCATTATCAATAAACATACGTAATTTAAATTAAATTTTCATAAACTTCAAAAAATCATTAAAAATAAATGAAAAAACATTTAGAATAATTTTAATACCTACCAACATTTTTCTAAAATTCTAATCTACATAATGTACCTATATTTTGAATTAAAAACTAAAATTTTAATTTAACCTTTTTTTTACTCGAAAATAAAAATAAAAACAAATGTAGTATAAAAATAATTTAACAAAATAGATAATTATTTTAAAATATTGAAATAGAACCAGAATTATTTCATTTGTCAGTCATCCAGACACACTCTGTATATTATTTATATTTTTTTTTCATAATCTTCAATATTTTTTTTTTTTTTTTTGTGTTAACCAACTTACATTCTTATTAATATTTTTAATATAATGTTTCCCGTGAAATAAATATTGCAATAAATAATATGATTATAATATTATAATTAATGTAAGAAAATGGAAATAATTAAGAGGAACAGTTTTAGCTCACTTGTATATCCGTCCCGAGAGATCACCATACTGTATACACGAAAACGTACCGAGCGTGAAAATACAATTTATAATATTTACGAACGTATGTAACATACGTACCGACGTTTTGTGTTGTATTCAATCATCTGCGAAAAAAATTAATTTCCAGTTTTCGTTGGCGCGAAAACGTGTGTAACGTGTGTCTTATCGACGGTAGGTATAGCACGCAGATGTATACAATAAACTTTATTTCTCAGCCGCGTTGTGTGACGTAACCAAAACTAATGCGGATCGGTTGAGGTGACTTTCTTGTTCACCCGTATAGTCAAATAGAGTTTTTTATTATTATTTTTTTTTTTTTCTGTTCTCGGGAACAGCGGACGAGAATCGATTAAGTTTTATTATTTTTTTTTTTTTCTTTCAGATTTAATCTTTTGCGTGTCTCTGCTACCCCGCTCGTATTCTCGTATAAATATATATATATATATATGAAGAAAAAAACACCTCTTTCCCCTTAAACTTACCGATTGCTCTTCTCGCTAGGGAAAACACATGTCATGCGAATCGGGTCGACACCGACGCGGTTTCCGGACTCCGGGAAATTAATTCCACTCCATTTTACTACTACCGCGACACACCATAGTCGCGCTGTTTCGTTCTCAGTTTTCCGTTCCTTATTCCCATTAAGATTTTTATCACTAGTCGAAAATCAATTTTAAATGAGTCGAGAAAAAGAGAAAAAAAAAAGTAACAATAATGCCGCGTTTTTAAATTTATAAAGTCGAGTGTAGACCCACCGCCGTCGACGTTACATCGATTCACCGTCAGACGCTCGTTAAACATAATATAATATATTTACCGAAGGATTTTTTGTCGATAGCCGATGTATTTTTTATTTTTTATTTTACAAATTTATAATACAATAATTTCTCGTCGTAATGGCATAACTACGCTTACATTATATTATTTCACTTTACAGCATTAACACGCTCCGACTGAGACCATGTATAACACACATTTCAAATCAATATCCTTAATTTGTTAAATGATTTTAATATATATATATATATATATATATAGACATTAAATAATTATAAAATAAATTATTCTGCCTATATTGAAAACAAGTAATATTTATATACTTTATAGTAAAATGAACAACAATAAATTGTTGATTTCTATAGAAAATACATTTTAGATTTTTTTTAATTTTTCAAGCGCTTTGTGTTTTTAAAATCTCTTATTAAGATTTGATTTTTGATACATTAATGATAAATGAAAAAACTGTTGAAAAGACGAAACAATTAAATTGTTTAATCTTTGGTACTCGATAAAAAAGTATATTATTTGTTTGTTACCCAATTGTATTACGTAATTCTTATAAACAAAAAAATACACGAATTCTCGTCAATTTTACCAAAATTGTTTACTTCGAAAATTTACAGAACAACAATATGATTAGATTAGTGATATTGTATTTTTTAATAGAAATTAATCAATTATAATAGGATTATAAAACATAAACGTCGAACTTTAAATTTATTATAAAAATATTATAAAATAAATAAACTATAATAATTACATTAATAAAATACAAGTTGAAAATAAAACTAAAATATTTTAATAATTACTTTATTCGAACATTTATATCTTATGAGTTGAAAAATCACCATAACAATAAGATTAAATACAAACTATTCATAATAACTAATAACAATATTCATAATTCGTAACACATAATGTCCTAAGCTGACCCACCCAACTCTATTTAAATGACGCAACTGCGTAATTATAACACTGATCGGCGTGCCACTGATTAATTATTATTCATAAATATTTTTATTCTGAAATCAATTTAATTAAATATTTAGGTCTTTATTAAGTAAATTGTTGTAGATATTTCTTTTATAAGGTATACATTTTTTCTTTTAAAACATTATTTTTTTTTATAAATTTTTTAATTATAATTTGAAAAAAAAAAGATAGAAAACAATTATTATTATTTATATATTCAAATCCTATTACAAGAATTAATTTACTTTTAATTAGATTAATAACATTATGTCAAGATTAAAAATAAAATGTTGTTGTAAATACGTTAAAATATTATATTGCATAACCATATATGCAACTATTATTATATAAAGAGAAAATTACACTTTTCCTTTTAAACCCATTGATCGTAAAAAAAAAATGTTTTCAACTTTAAAAAATATACTGATTTAATTTTCTAAAACACTACATTTTATCGAGATAACACTTGTTTGCTTTCGATATCTTTCCCAATAGGCAATAACTATGGAAACAACCAAATTTAAAGACCAATTGATGTACAATTCTAATCTATACAAAAAAAATACATTTTAAGAAAAATGATACATTTTCATGGGATGTATACATAACATATTATTAACCCTTTCAGTTCCGAATTATTTTTTAGGACCCATTTTTTTTTTATCATTTAAGTATTTTATGATATAAAATATCTGTATTAGAAATTTGGTACACTTTGGACTTTCTGTATTTGAAATAAAACTATGGCATTGTACGAAGTACTGGGCGGTTAACGAGTCAAATAGTTTGGTTTTTTCTTGGTTGTTAATATAAACTTTAGTCATATAAAATAAAACAAATGATCAATTGATGTTTAATATAACCTTTATTATTTTAATTTATATATGTATATATATATAAATTCATAAAATAAAAAATAAAAAAGATCCCCAAAAAAATTACTGTTAGAAAAAATAAATATTAATAATGAAATATTTACAGTTTTTTACAGTTTTACAAACAATTATCTCGTTAAATTATAACGAGCTAACGTGTAACACATTAGTGTAAAATATTACACTAGAATTGTATAAATAATATTATTATAATAATCTGAAATAATAACATAATTGACCAGTGACCATCCAGCAATCTAATCAAATTTTGTGTACAATCCATTGATAAAGTCATAGATAATCAATACATGGGTAGAACATCACAGCTTATCAGTGAAGATTCAAAAAATTAATGATAACAAATTGAGGTAGTTTATTCACATCAAAAAATAGTAAAATGTGCTTACTAATATATTATTATTATTATTCTATATAATAATTTATAGTAGGTGAAATAATAATTAAGTATTTAAGCGTATTGCCATTTTCTACATTAAATAAATACACCTAATAATATAAAGTATAAATTTTGATATTATAGAATTACTTTCAATAGTATATTATAAGTATAAATGTAAACAAACAGCCTCAACTTGTGGTGTCCTATCTATTTATTTTTTATCTATGGGTAAAGTGAACGATAGTTGGATACCTTAAATATTATGTATTTTATCATAGATGAAACGAAAAATCAGATTTTTAAAATCATAATTATTTGAGATATCAAGAATATTTCATCTGATAATCGAATTTCAAAATTTGGAATTTTTTTTTATAAAAATTCAAATATTTATGAAAATATATGTTCGATATCAATGTATTTATAAAATATTTATTTAACGAGTTAAAATGACTTATTGGTCAATTAGTAACGGGAAAGGCCGAGGGGACCGAAAGGGTTAATTTATTAAATTATATTAGATTATAATTAAAAATAAATATATAATTAATGGTATCCATTATCAATTTGTTAGTAAATAATAGTTTAATTGTACTATTTGTACAGGAAAGCGCTCTACTAATTAAACAATGTGATATTGACATGAATGTCTTTAGAATCCAATTAGTAAGGTCCATAATTTATTATTATTGAAAAATCTATTCAATTAATATAAGCTACAATGAGCTACGTATGAAAAATTTAAATAATTTATGAACATTTACGAGTATCAAGTGTAATTATTGATAACATTTTGACATACTACACTAATGTAAGTAAAACAAATCTACAATTTTGTAGATTACGAAGATTAGAAAAAAGGTAATAATAATATATACTACAAATTCAACAATTAATAATAGCTCATTGAAACAAATTATACAATTCTAACAAAAATGTGAATATATAAAATAGACATTTTCAATTATACATTTATTTTACTGAAAAATAACTTTACATTTATTACAAAAAAAAAATATACTTTAAAAATCAATGTATTATTATTTTAAATTATAATTTTGGTTATAATAATATTGTGATACATAATATGTTTATTGTTTACATAAAACTGAAAGTTTAAACACAGCACAGTAATAGTTAAAAAAAAACTCCGATATTATAATTTTCTAGCTTAGGTTAGAAATCTTATTTTTTTATAAAATGTATTACAAATTGCTAAGATAGTCTTCAAAAGAAACTTACTAAGAGCTAAATCCATCGTGTGAAAACTTGCAACTAACGTTTTCGTATGAGTTATATTAATTTACTAATCAATTATTGTAATGTAACAATATGGATTAATATCTGTTAGACTACTTGGCTAATTTACAATAGGTATATCGTTAAATATTAAATTTCAATATTTCGTTTTTTAATTAACTACAAAAATTTTATTAAACATCGAAAGAAGTAATTTAGAAAAGCATGTAGATTTTAACATTTTCTCATGGTCTCATGACCATACCAGAATTAAATTTAATAATACGTTAAACATTAATTACCTAATGTTTTTTTTAAATGTGATAGAATATATATAGTCAAAAATATAAGTGTAATTAAATAATCTTTGTTTCTTAAATTTAAATAATAATTATGGCATTAATCCATATTGAAACGTACATATTGATAAAAAATAATTTATGGTTAATAATACTATTAATTATAATGAATTTATTTTGATTGAAATTTTAGATTCTAAGCGAAGCGAAGAATGTATTGGTTTTACGAAGATGTTTTTTTTTTTTTTTTTTTGATGTATGAAAACACTTTTTTGGGTAGAAACAGACAACAAGTAGGATATGCTTTTGATAGCAAATCATGTCTAGTTGGTATAGAACATTGAACTTTTTTTCAAAAATGTTTAATATTTCCGGAAATTTTTGTTAATTGCTTTGAAAATTTTATAGAAATCTAATCATATACTACTTAATCTTTTTACAAAATATTTTGAAAATCGTAACGGTCGATTTTTTTATTGGCTTTTAAAGGTAATATTCCCGAAAATCGGCAAAATAACGGTTTCATTATTTTAAATTTTTTAATTTCCTGATAACTAATTAAGTTTTGATCATAGAGACTAGAAAATTGTTTTGAGTATCAACATAAGTGTTTTACAATGGTGAAAAAAATTGAAAATGATTGGTTGATTTTCTAACTAAGTATTGAGCTTTTAACTTTTTTCCAAAAATGTTAAATATTTCCTGCAATTTTTAGTTTATCGTTTTGAAAATTTTATTGAACCCCAATCATATATAACTTAATCCTTTTACCAAATATTTTAAAAATCGTAATTCACAATTTTATTTTATAAGCTTCTAAAATTTGAATATTTTTAATAGAATTGAATATTATATATATATATATTTTATGTATGAAAACATTTTTCCAGATAGAAATAATGATCTGATTACTAAAAATCGGGTATGCTTTCGGTAGCAAATTGCGTTTAGTTGGTACTTTATTAAGCTCATTTTTCAAATTTCTCAAAAGTTTTTCCTTGGGAAAATAAAAACTACCAAAAATGCCGGAAAATCGTCAAAATTACGATTTCTGTTAATTAAATTTTTTTAATTTCGTTATAACTAATTGAGTTTTGTTCGTAGGGACTTGAAAATTTTTTTGAGAATTAACATAGATGTATGTACAAGTGAAGTAAAATTTTGAAATGAATTATTAGTATAGTATATTTTAATATATTGAGTTTCGCTCAGAATCGTATTTCTAATGCAATATCATTGCATTCAAATCTTAAGTATAATAACCCATTAATTTCTCCAAGGACCGAAGGGACTAAGGAGGAATATCCACAATCGACATTGCCACTTTTTATATTATACATTTATCACACTTACAGTAAGTAAGTGACATACTTCTTAAAAAATTATTTAAAAAAAATGTTTTTTTAAACTTTACCTTATAAAATATTTCTAAAATATTATGTATTGGGAAAAATTACAAAAAATAATGTTTTATTGTGATTCAGTAAATTTTATAAAACGTAAAATATTATAATTTAAAATTAGTGAAATTTTCTTAATATTTTTCATAAGGATGTGTATTAAAGAAATATATAAATTACATTATACACATTTTGTGAACGTTTATTTTTATGCCACAATATATTATGTTCATCAAACTTGAATAACAAAATATTCGTTATTTTTATTAACAATTTAAGTATAAGAACAATATTCATATTAATATGAGACGCGCGTATATTATTAAAATTTAAAATGGTAAAGATAAAATTTCAAAATTATATTGAAAAAAATAATAATGAGGTAGGTACCTACTTGAAAGTATACAATTCTTTTAAAATAGTATTAATAGTAAATATTATTCATATGTGATATTGTTCAATTAGTCTTTAACTTTTTTTTTTATTATTTAAAATGTAAATAAAATTTGTATAGTATATGTTATTTGTTTTAAGATCAAAAATATTTAGAATATGGTTTGTTTTTGTATAAAAGCTTCACAGAAAGTTTATTTTAATGTTGAAGTTGATCTGTTTAACCAGTTGTGAATTAATACAAACGCAAATAATTAAATAGTTTATTAACTTTATTAATTATACAGTACATTATAGTATTGAAGATTCTTCTAATTAATAGTCCGACCAGTTCAGGTTCACCGAATTTTCCGTGCAAACTTGTAATAAAGCCAATTCTGAAAGCTCATAGTAAATTTATTATTCTTACATTGTGAATGACATTAATTATTTGTAATATATTTGAATAGCAAGAATAATAAATTATGTCACCATAGTTTACCTAGCTAAGTCTTGTATTAGTTGAATGTAATTTTTCAATTAGTTATATTTACACTTTAATATGATTTAGATTACATTGAATATATTAAATCGTTTCAATGATTCTTACTTAAATAATTAACTTGAACGGATATTTCAAATAAATTCCTTACTAAATTGTAGTAATTACCATTCTGGTAATTTTTACACACTAAATCGGTTTAATGTTTATCACGAAATATAAATTTTATTTTTTAAAAGATCCTATTTTATAGTTTAGATAAACTATGGGTATACCCATAAATTAATTTTAAAGATTTCATTTAAATAATTCTTTATAATTTTATAAATAATTAATGTTTTTACCTTAAAATAGTGTATACCTAACTACTATTCTTAAATATTGTAATCTTTATCGACTTTGTAAATATATATACTCTGAATATAATTATGTATATATAAAAAATATCATAACATAATATCAATAGATACTAAACAATAATATCATATCGTAAACGTAGATAATTTTGTCATAATTTTAATTTTGTTTACTAATGTAAATAATTTTAAAAAAACAATCCTCGAAATATAAATCATATACTTATAAATTAAATATGTATTTATTTAGTATTTTTAAGGATATTTATTAATTATTAAAAGATTAATTTAGATACCTTTAACCTTTCTATTATATTTTTTTTTTAATATACTAATTGGGTATTTAAAAAAAAAAAATCCAAAGTCGTTCAATCAACCAATATACAAATTTAAGATATTATTATAACAACTATAATATAAAATATATAAGATAAACACCTATTTATATTATTTATCATAAATATCTATAAATATAGATATTGAATATGTCCACTAATAGTAATACCAAATATTAATTAGGAGTATGTATAAAATAATGTAACGAGATAATATTCTGACATAAGTCATATACTACACCTATAAGAAATATTATTACCATTTTTGTAGTAGGTATATAATATTTAATATATTTTATGTTAAAATATTAAATAAAATCATATTAATCACAAAATTTTATACCTAGCTACAATTATTACGAACGGTTAATAAATAACAGATTTTACGGTGTGTTATTGAAATATTTTGTTTGTTGAAAATTTTAAAACCAATACTTAAAAAAAAAATTATCTTATATTAAATATAATATAAGCCTCATTTAAAAAAAAATACATAAAAATAGGCTTATTGATTTAATTTACTTAGTGGTCGAAATATCACATAGGTAATGGATATAATAATAAAAATGTGTATAATTTCGACCATTTTTTTGTGCCACAAAACCATATATATACATTTTAATCTCTAACAATGAACATTTTGAAAATTAAGCTTTTATTTAGTGTGTAAAAATATATTATTTTCCGAATATGATTAAACCCTTTTTAAACTTTTATTTGATGTTGCAAAATACGAACGTGATACTATTTTATAATTGGTACCTATACACACTTGATGCAAAACAACCATAAATCCTCGAAACATAATTATTATTTTGATATAAAAGGATTTCAAAATTCAACCAACTACATATTTTTTAGTTATAGTTGAAAAACAACTACATAGTTTGTTGTACTAACAAACTATTTATGTGACTTAAGACAGTTAGATATAATTTTTTTACTTATTAATATCTAGATTTTAATGATTTTTTTTAATGCAAAATAATATAAATACTAAATATTAATACTAATTTACTATATATATTCATAAAATGTTGTGTACGCATATTTAAGTAGTACAGGTATAAAAAAGTCTGACAAGAAATTTAATCTAGAAAAAAATGTGATAATTCCAGATGTGATAATTTTTCGTGTTTTTTTTATTTAGAAGTGATTATAGAAACAAAAAAATAATTGATTTCATAACCTAGAAATCTAGAATACATATTAACCATTTTTATTTTTCAAATATGTGAGAAAAATTTTAGCACAGAATAATTTATAATAGATAATATTATTCTGTAATTTTGGTAGTTTTACCATTTAGTATAACAAATAGTGTAATATGAAATAATGATGTGCACATAGAACGAGGAAATGTCAACCACAATAAAAAAAAGAATAACTACGAGTTGAATTTTTTGATTGGTTTATTTTCTTTTCACATACATGCATACATATTCTCATAATATCTCTATCCCAATGCAAAAGTTATAACAATGAAATCAAAAAATAAATGTAAAATGTGCAATCCCCTCCCTTATACAAGTAGGTTACTTTAGACTACAAGTTGCAAAAATAAATTTTTTATATTGGGAAAAATATATCCCATATATTAAGATAAGAAATAGCAGTAATTCTATCACATTAATTTAATTTTAATGGTACAAGGTTAAATAAAACAATGTCCTCCTATTTTATAACAATACAATTATTGCAATGAAACAATGCAAACATTATTGTTTTAGGGCTAAATAATACTCAGATAACATAGATAACAATAATATAAATGAAATCGTTTTCAATAATATCATATAAATTATAAAAGTGACTAGAATAAAAACAAAAAAAATATTTTGTACCTTGCTATATTATTCAGACGAGATAATTAAATTTAACTATTTTCTGCTGTCCCAAACATATGATAAATTTTATTGTAACAAAAATAATAATTTTGTTTTGTTTGTGTATATAAGCGCTATTATATTGTATGCGATTTTATGATATAGGTACCTAATATTATGTGATATATGTCATATTGCTGATTGAAAAATTCGCGATTTTTCCTGATGGTTTGCTTTGAGAGGCGTGTTGAAAAAAAAAACAACAACAACGAAATAATCGCCATAACTTTTTTCCACCCCTCTTTCCCATTCGCACGCTTAAACGTGATCATTCAGGTGTTAAGCCCTTTTCACCTCTATCCACCCCTTAAACATAATATCGACCGGTATAACACCATTTTGACCGGATAATTGAATTAAACTCGGACAATGTCGGCAGCGTAAAGATTTATTACGCGGTATTATTATCTATCCGAAAGAGGAAAGAGCCCTTTTGTTTTTCAGTTGCGAATTTCGAACGTATACCACCCATCTGCCAGCGACATTGGCTGGCGGTGTGCGCCTCGCATGTGTTTAAATTAAACGGTGATTTTCATTTTACCGGATGAGAGAAGCAAGAATTATTGGATAAAAATGATTTTTAACAATATTGCAATCTTTAATAATGCTGTTTTGCCGGTGAAAATTCTTCCATTTATCTCTCCGGTATTCATACTAATCATCGTTCGTACTGTTTTTAAATACAAATCAACAAAATAATAAATACAAATGCTGCACAAAAATGTATTTTGTTCTAACAAACTATACCGTTAAAAATGTTCGAAAAATTGTGTTTTATAATTTTACTTCACTATTCAATATTGTCTAGACAACCGCACTCCACCATGACTAAAAAAAATAAGTATATAATAATTAATAGTTTTTTTTTCAATTAGTTCGATTTAATTACTTTCGTACAAAAATTGTGTATACTACATACCATTGTTTATATCAATAATAACATGAGACTTCTTTTTTAATTTAACATAAAATTATATAAAATAATATGATGTTTTTTATTTTGCCTCTATTTTTAAAAAATATGTACAATCATATATTATCACATTTGACTTAATATTATGTTCAATTATATTTTTATATTATTATATTCACTATAACGTAAAATAAATATTTATCATACAATTATTTATTTACATATAATTTGTGTATTCTTAAGATTTTATATATATTTTAATTAAACTTTATTTAATCTATAAAATTAAAACTAGTAATGCGTTTTTAGCTCTACATTCAATAACATTTACTATCTATATTTTACAGTATTGAAACATAAATTTAGTACCGGAACAATTATCTGTTACTTTTTTGTACTCGTTTTGTTTAAAATCGTTTTTATAAAATAATAATTCAAGTTGTAAAAAAGAAATCGCGAAAACTTAACTATTATGATTTATATAATTTTATATTATATCTGCATGTTATAGATTTATTGTACTGATATCAAATTACAATTGAACCATTATTTAGCAACAACATTTAAAACTACAAACTATATTTATCGAATTTGAAAGAGCAATATTTTAGCAATTCACGAAAAAAAATGTTTAAATATTAACCGGTACTCAATAATTTGTTGAAAATTCATATTTATGAGGTAATCACTATATTAGGTACTAATTATTCATATTCAGGAAACAATGGATATGGAACCATATAATTATTGGTTAAATAAATATATATGTAAAGTACTGAGATTTGTAAGATGTCTTTATACATTTTCCTCTATATTAGTTTATACTGCAAAAAGACTATATTAACTAACTAAAATTAAAGGTATATTGTTTGTTACATCGTACCAGTGGCGTATTTATAGTGGAGGGGCGGGTGAAATAGGTTAAAATCTCCCGCTCAGACCAAAACAAACAAAAAATTGCTATTAATAATATTATTTTGCCACCTGTTTTAGATTTTGCATTATAATGTATACAGATACAGAACATTTTTATTTTCATTTTTTTGCAATTTATTTTATATTATAAGACAGTGAAGGGTTAGAGGGGAGTATCTGCTTCATGAAAGATTTTAAAAAATAATCTGAACTTCCCCTTTATAAATTGCTATGAATACGCCTCTGCATCGTACATAGATCATTATTGTTGTAATGAATCAGTTCAAATTAAAAGAATTTGTAGAACCACCTACAAAACAGTTTTAATTAATAGCAATTAACATAATATATTAACTAAATAATAAATAATTACTTAAAATAATTTATAGAATATATTTGTAAATACGACGGCAAATTACGATCAAAATGTCATCTTTTGACACCAGAAATATATCTTGCCAAAAATTAAATAATATATAATTTGAAATATTTATGTATCAATGGGACTAGGAGATATTATAATTGTTAAATTATCGAGATAGATACTGTATATTATTATTATATATACCTACATATATTTTGTTATATCTGTATAAAATTTACTAATAACATTATTATTACTTTTCTTCTTGTTGTCGTGTTCGATTTTTTTAAAATGCCAATAACAATAGTATTAAAAGTATAGTATAATAAATAATAAAAAAAAAATAAAAGAGAGAAACAGGTAAATACTTAAATAATAAAATAAATACATAAATCAATTAATTTGGTACATCTAATAAAAATCACATATTTGGTAACGTTCTATATATTGTGTTGCAACCAGTAAGTAGCCACCTCTAGAGCATTTGTGTTTGTCAATATCAGATCTGCTTTGGTGCATTGTGCTGGACTCTTGGTGCATGTCAAAAGGAATTCATCGGTTTGTAGTTCTTCACATTCACAAGTTTCGTCTTCTTCATTTAAACTCCATTTTAAGTAGTAAGTAGTAAGTAGTTTAATAAGTATAGTTTAATATACTTATGTTATCTAAGTATATAATAATACAATAAAATATCTATATAATAGTTAATCTAAGACAAGTATAGTACCTAATGTCATTTATCTTATTCTATATTAAATTATATTTTGTATATAATTTAATATTTTAGAGTACAATCCAGTTTTAACAAAAATGTCTGTTAAAAGAACACATGTAACAGTATTAAAATGCATTTTAAGTAATGCAAATAAATACTATAGTATAGTATTTTATTATTTTAAACCCCTATTGGCTATTAGTAAACAAATTTTAAATATTAATTTTGTACCTATATAATTCTAATATGTTTTTGTATTCCATTAGTATACAGTATTTTTTCCATGTATACAACAAGGTATCATAAGAAATTAATTATCATTTAATAATTTATACAATAATGAATTTTAGATATTAAAAAAAGGTTTACTAAATTATTTATTAAATAAACATCATAAATATTGAAAAATTTTTAATGGTTTTAATGTAAAACTTCAAAATAATTATTTCATATTTATTATGTAACAATTGTGTTATTTCTATTTTAATTAATATAAAATACATTTCAAATACTAACAAATATAACATACATATAAATTAATGTTTTTTTTTTATTTATTAATACATCCATGTCCAATTAATTGACACAATATATATATATTAATCAAATATTACCTATAGTTCTATAACATCAAACATTTAATTCCTAAGTTCAAATTTAAATAAAATTGTTATAACTACTAAATATTTATTTTATGTATCATACAGTTCATTATTAAAATCATAAATATATCATCACAGTAAATTACTTTCAGTATTCTTATTATTAATAAATTCTACGTGTTTAAAAATTGTGTGTAGCTATACCTAGTATATTTAATCATACAACAAATAGAAAAGGACTCGGTTATTAAATTAGAATTGAATCCAATAACCAATCACTGATTTTTGTACTAGTAAATAAAATTAATATAGTTATTATTATTATTATTTAAGGTGTCATAGAAGTATATTATACATAGAGTGTTCACCTTCTAGAACGCTATAATAACTTTATACTATATTATTATACTACTGAAATCCTATTCTTGTAATTACATTGTATTTAAAATTATTTTAATTATTTTAGTTAATCTAAATTCAAATTTCTATTACCTTAAGAGTTAAGAGTGTTATATTATCCATTTCGAAATAATTAATTTTCGTATAATTTTTAATAACAATTTTGATGGTGATCAATAAAGGTATCTACAATTTCATTTTTAATGATAAATAATAATTAAATATCTTCGACAAAATAGATATCTTAGATCTTTAAATCAGTGCAATTATATATATAATTTGAATTTAAGTAAGAATAATATGTAATATGAAAACATAACGCAGGCTAGACATTTATCTAATAAAAGTACGTACAATTATGATATATTCTATAATACCTAATTCAATTATAAAATATTAATTATGATTAAACATTTTTTACAGAATTATATGTGTAATACGACAGGAATATGTGAATTACCTATTCTATTTTAAGTAATAAAAAAAAAAAAAAAACATAATAAAATATTATAAAACGTGAATTATTATACAACGCAAAACATTCTCGTTTTTGTAAATGAAAGTAAATTAGAACTAATTAATAATGGATAAATCTCGTTAACTAGTGGTAAACCGCAATTTGTACGGCTAGATAAACTCGTGATGTTGTTGAATAATGTACGGTTGAATTGTGTTACCGTGAGTTTTCGTGCGGTTTGTATTGGTATAATATTGTATTCCGTATGATCATTAATATAGTAGTAGATCAAACGTGCGATTAGTTCTTTGATGGGAAAGCGATCGAAATCCGTTTATTGTTATTCCCGACAGTTGACATAAGTGCATGTGCAATATTATTATTATTATTATTATTATTATTATATAGGTACGCGAGTGGTACGATGAGTTCAAGTGTTCGGATTCGCTTTGAAATACATATATATATATATATATTATAGACATTTACAGTGTCAAAAATAATATAATTTTACCAATTTCTCGTTCTAAACGTCTATGTTCCATTAAACGTATTGGATACAAGCGTCTAATAAAAAGCACCTGTTCTCTCTGCGGTTATAGAGCTGTACGTTTTCCCATCAAGAGCTCAGTGTTTTTATTCTTTTTTTACCATCATTCCAACACGCGGAAACAGACGGAGTTATATCGGAAACTCATTTTACCGCAGCACTATAATAATAATATTACAATATATACTAACTTGGAATACGCGCCGATATCGCAATAAGTAATTCGTTTTTACTTAGACATATGGAATGGAAACATCAACGTGTATAAGTATATAGCGGTATAAATTATATTATTATAATGATATTATATCGACGAAACTCAGTCGTATAAATAAATAAAATATATGACAACGGTGTCCCAGAAAGGCGCCGGGGTGAAAAATCAACGTTATAGTAAGTAATAGGTACATACATCATACTCATCATATTCAACGAGTCAATTATTATTTGTCGGACAAGTAATTGAACGTAAATTACACTTAAGTGCCGGTACACACGATCGATTCTTAATCGGACTTTTTTTTTTTTTATGGTGTTAAAATATTATCGTACGATACTTAAAATAACATGAATATAAATAGAGTGATTCACACAATAACTATAAAATATCGTACGATAAAAATATCGCTCGGCACCGCGAAAACTGTCGGATACATTTTCAACTTTTGTACGATAACAATATCGTACGACCAAAATATGTTATTCAAAATGTACAAAAATAAATTGAACAGAACACACGACCGATAATTATCGTCCTAAAACATAATAATTTTATCGTAGTATTCATCATGTCTTCGGAGGATGAATGTATCCGTTCTACTGAAACAAACTCACCGTCAAAATTAATTGAATTTGTGGATAAGAATTTAAATATCGATATTCATATTCTCATCAGTGAAGTTCAAGCAAAGTTATTACTAAAAATCTAAATAATTATTCTGATAAGTATTTCAAAAGAGCGGTTTGAAAAGAAGCTTTTATTTTCTTATATCCAAATTATGTCAAAGTGTCAAGTCAACAACAAAGTTAAAATCTAATCAAAAATACAAATCTAACATATACCTAGGTATATATTTTCCAAATATAAATTTATTTGGTATTAAACTAAGTCATCGGTTTCCCAGTGACGTTTCTTAGTTTTATTATGTAGCGTTAAAACTACTTTTTGATTAACTTTTATTTATCAAATGTTGAAAATTCGTTTATGTTGTTAATTTCGTTTATATCGACAATTATATTGTCATCCATCATTATTTAAATTTAATATGAAATATAAAATTAATTAAATTATAAATTAATTGTACGAGCAATTGTACACGCACAACATAACGTAAAATACACCTGTTCCATACTGTCATTTATAATCGTACGATAAAAAATCGGTCATGTGTATCGGCTCTAAAAGAACGTTATACCCGGATGTTTTTCAACGATTATTTACTTATTAAGTATTAGTAATACCTATTGTTAAAATTAATTTTTCTATACACTTATAAATATAACCAATAATTAATATATTATAATATACAATATCGTATAAACAATCAATGATATAACTTAATTCAAATGAATTTATTACTCAATATTTAGTTTTATGTGTTCTAGCGTTATTAAAATAATCTCACTAATATTTAACGTGATTGTATTCATTTTTAATTTTAAGTATCCTAAAATTATATAAAAATTATCATAAACCATGTGAATTGTAAATATTAGAATGTCATACTTTAGACTACCTACTTAATTTGGAATCTGGTCATCAATAAACAAAAAAATTATTGTGTAGATATCTAATATTTACAAAACATAAACGTTTGTTTTCATTTTTTGATTATAATTAACCCATTATTCTTAATTATATATGACTATTATTAAAGCCCTTGAACATATTCTACTCCTGAATCATAGTTTCTTTTAAATTAATTTTGTTCAGTAAATCCATATCATTTGTCACAAGCAATTGTTTTGTCCAACCGAATTACGAGAAAATTGACATGACTTGAAATTGAATTATTTAATCACGTGGTTGTAGCTATTAAGAAACCGAAATCAGTTTTCATTAAGCTTTTACATCTTTAGAAACATACGATTAAAGGTAAAAATTATTTAAATTATTCAAATGGAAAATTATACAAGTCACAAAACCGCTTAATACTACAGTACTTATGTTTAACTGTGAGAAGTTTATAAGTTTTCATTTATACTAATATCGTATCCTATCGAAACACTATCTTATTACTGGCATAAAAGTCGAAAAATAAAATACAGTATACAGAAAAATTCAATTATAATATACGAGTTATAAAAGTTATACATGAGTACATTATTATTTCATAAAATTTCACAATGGAAATTCAAAACTCATTTTATTTTCCTGCTTAAACATTTAATATTCAAATTAAAAATTATTCTTAATATTTCCATTTCCAATAATATAATATACGTTAGAAATATTGCCATTTCCAATAAATACATGTATTGCAATATTATTATATAATAAGTAATTTAAGTTTCTTTTAAAGCAATCGAACACCTACTGTTAGAACGTAACGATACGTCATATAAGTACATATTTATATAAACTTAATTTAATTCAATATTATATGAATTTAAAATAAAATATAAGTAGTATAATACATCATAATATACATGATGGTCAGAATTTCATTTTAAATGTTATCCATTACTTTTATAACGCAATATTCCAAACTCCAATCATCCTATATATCTAACAGTATTATACTATTATAAGTTTATTGAATTGAGTTAATAATTTCATATTGATTAATTTTATTTGTTTTTTTTTAATTACCCAATGAATATTTATTTTATATAAATTTGTATCAATATGATCTCAAATATTAATTTTAATTATGTTTAAGATGAACATTTTTAAACATATATATATATATACATATATTATTTTATAAAATCGATGTAAAGTTGTTTTTCTTTTTTATTAATTGATATTTATTTATTATTATTGCTTAAAATGTATATAATATGTAATATTATTCAAATAATAAAAACACTTTAACATATTACCGATTTATTTATATTACAAATGTTTAAATAAAAAAATTCAACTATTTACAATTACTATTATGTATAATTTTATTGCACACCTAATCATTCACACGTAAGTATGCTACGTAATTTGTATATATATGATTGTATTTCGTAATATTTGAAATATTTTTTCGTATTAAACTCTTTTTTATTATTATCAGCTATTACTAAAGCTATGAAATAATATTTATAATGTAATAATTTTCGATAAACATATAAAATAACTATTAAAATATACATTCTACTGGTATGAAAGGAATCAGTATTTAGTAACCAACCTTATGGGTTTCATTGTTATTTTACCACTCACTAAACCCTTACGTTAAATACTAGGCTTTGTTAACTTAATTTCTTTTTTCACTACGTCCGCATCAATATTAAGTCCAGTAGCTGTGCTTGCAACATATTTTAATACGAACGTGATATGGCACACAAATAGCCAACATTTACACTCCGGACGTGTACTTAAATTTTTTTATTATTTTTTATTTATTTTTTTTTTTTTTCGTAAGGGTTTAAGTGCTACAAAAATAAAAAAGGACGTCATGACCGAGTCATGTGATAAGCAAATAGTACTGAAAAGAAAAAAGATGGTTTCCGGCTTATATGTGTGGTGTGCGTATACGGAGAACTTTTTCCCCGAATCATTTTTCATAAAGTTTAGTTTTTTTTTCGGGACACTTCATTCGTTTTTTCCTATTTTCATAAATGTATATTTCTCAGTACTCTGTGGAATTGAAACTATAAGTATGTACGATTCAGTATAAAATAATAAAATTAAATAGTTACGTACATTTTGATTAAATAAATCAAATAGCCACATAAATTATAGAATATTATATATTGGGTATACTTTACTTCATATTATTACAGCAAAAATACAAAATTATTAATTTAATTGATTTAGCAGTAAATATTGTTATCTAAATTTATCCCAGATAAAATAAGTAGATACAAATGCAAACAAAAAAACGTACCTATACGAACGCAATTTTGTGAAATTTATTAATTTTTATAATTAATTTAACGAAATATACCGAAAAAATTAACAGAAACAAAATTTACAACAAATAAATATAGATTATTATTAAATTAAGTAACATGTATAATATTATTTTATTTTTAACAAAACATTTATATTAATATCAATTTGTATTCATGAAAATAGCCTTAATGAACAGGTAAATGAAATTAATGATGGACAAATACAAATATAATGCCAATCCCAAAAAAATAAGTTAGCTGGTAAGGAATATATTGGATCCAAAATGGTAAATGGAAAAACTTTTCAGAATGTTCCTATAGGAAAAATAATAATAAAGGCGAAGTGTAATCATTCCCTTATAAACCAAAAAAGTTCTAATAGTTTTATGTGTGATTTATTTTTTAATGATGACCCAAAAAATGATTTCAAATTATTTTGGAAAATTAAAACATAGCAAAAAAATGAGGTTTTATAAGAGGTCTTGAATCTAATCGTTCAATTATCCGAAGAATAAAAATAAAGAAATCAGATAAAGTTAAGAAGATTCAGAGTCGTGGTATACAGCTATGTCTAACTAATGGTAAAAAATTTAAGGTATGCAAAAATTTTTTTTAAACTTTTTGTGCATTCATGAAGACTGCTTCAAACGGTGGAATAAAAAGATGTTAACTACAGCTCTCATATAAGTGAATCAAAATCAGAAGATGTTCCTGAACTTATTTCACTAGCTCCTAGTTCAAGAGTATACTAAAAGACAAAATAGCATTATTCATATTAAAGATTGGTTACATTTATTGTCCAAAATCATTTTCAATCATTTTTTCAGTGTAATTTTATATTTATATTTTTAATTACTTAAAAGTTTCTTATAAAAAACAAATCAATACAAATTTGTTGGTTAAATCTAAATCTAAATCTAAATAAATAGCTAAGAAAATTTAAACTATGTTACATCAAAGGTTAATTTATATTTTATACCCTTTCATGTTTTGTATTGGTTCTTTTAAAAAAGACTGAAGTAATAGTATACATATAGAGTGATTAAAAATATATTTTATTTTAATGACTGTTGTTAAATTTTAAATTAGGTACAATATTATATAATTAAATTGTTTCGAATAAATCTTTTAATGTGGCATATCATATTATTAAAAATTAATATTTTGTATTCTTAAAATATCTTATGTAATATGTTATAAATATTTGAAAACCTAAAATCTCCTATATGACCTTCAAGATGAAAAAATCGCCTATGTGACAATTTTTTTATATTAAACAATAAATATCTTTATAAATAATGTATACATTGTAACGGAATTTAAAAATTGTTTTTCTCGAACACTCTGAAAGTATTTTTTAATTAAATTGAATAATATTTAATTTATAAATATGTTTTTTTGTTTCTATTGAAAAGTAGCGTTTTTTCACATAGGAGGTTTATTCTCATGAACGACGTTATAATAATTCTTCAAAAAAAAATAATAGTAACTATGGTTGAAAAATAATATAATAAAAATCTATACCTACCTTTATAAAAATTTTAAAATATTTCTTAATACTAATATTATCTACTCTCACAAAAAAAAAGATAATGAACATAAAATAAAAATATGAGAAATAAATAAAAACATTTTATGTACCTAAATTTTTTTTATAAACCAATACGTCTAACGTTACATCTTAAATTCTCAAAATATTAAATATTTTTTATTTCCATATTTATTTTAATTTTATTTCTAGTTTAGTTTAAATTTATCACATTATTAATTGTAACTGTTTAAAGTAAATAACATAGAATATGAAACAAAATTGTATGTGCTACATAATGTAATTTGTATATTTATTTATTTATTTTGTTTTCAACAATGTATACCTACTATAATATTATTATGTTTCATTAAATACACCAGACACACCATAATTATTATTATATAAATTATACTATTTATATAAAATATGGTATAATAATCATAATCGATGAAAATTCAGATATTTCTGTTATAATAGCGTTATAATATTAAAAGACATCATCAATAGATAAAAATATAAAAATAGACAAATTGATAAAAATAGAAAAATAGAAAAATAGACAATACTTGTATACTTTTTCTACTTTTGTGTAAATAGATTAGGTTAGGTTTGATTTTGACAATAAACTATAACTGAATATATTTTCCGAAAGACAAAATGTCGTAATCATACACGATAAGTTATTCAAGACAATAAAATTGTTTTTAAATTAAATAAACCAATAAAATGAACGTACTCTTATGAGTGTTTGACGTAATAATGTAGTTTTACTTTAATCTACAACCTAATCTCCAATCAGAAAGTTGAAATATTTTTTTATTGTTTTTAATAAGTTATAAGTATACAATTCAAGACAAAAGTCTAAGCAATTAAAATATAATATAATAATAATTCAATATTAATTTAATGAAAAAATATATATTTATTTACTCAGTGTAACTAAATACAACAAAGTAAATAATATATACCTATACCGTCATAATAATATTTGTATCAATTTATAATTCAATTTAAAGAGATTAGACTCAATAATACACCTACACCAAATGTTACTTTATCCTATCAATATCCCACACAGACATATTTTATCAGAATAATATCATAAATATTATTAAAAATTAGTCAAATTATGCATATAATTAATATATTATCAAACATTTCACGGAACAAATGTGAATAGACAAGTCTCTCTTCACTCGCCAGGGTATAGGATGATAGTGTATTATCAAATGTAACTTTAAGAACGATGATCAATGCTCACATAGAAAATATACCATTCTTAGTAAAATTCGGTGTAGCTACTTTTATTACTTTTTCATAACGATATCTAATAAAGTAACGAGTATAACTTGAATGGAAATAATTATAAAACAAATCCAGATAATAATATTCAATGTTACGGTATTACCTGTATAAACTTTTATTACATAAAACCCAATTTACTTTCATGATGCGTAAAACTATTTTAATATAAATAAAAATTATATATAAACATGAATTGTGATTTTTTAGATGTTTTAGTATTAATAAAATAAAAACAAAATTCTGTAATACATTAAAGGACCACTCAGCATACAAGATTTTACTTATCGTGTCTCTTTTGTTATATATTAAAACTATATAAAAGTTAATGTGGGAAATAACTCAAACTCCTTAATTTCTGACCACGATTAAAAAACCTCCCATTTAAAGTTTTAAAAACAAAGATTTTATTCAAAATCATATTATAATTTTGTTGATAATAATAATTACCATTCAGTTAGTAGTAATGCCTGTGAAGAAAAACAAAATAATTAAATACGTAACATCTAACGTTTTTTTTTTTTTTTAATTTTGGTGTAGATTTCTCTTCAATTTGTTAATTAATGTACAATTTTCTATTGACAAAAAAAACCCATAAAAATCGTATATATACTGTGTCCTTCAAATATCACAAAAATATATAATGACTACATAAAATAAAATATCATTTTTGCTAAACCAAAGCTGAAAAAATATCTGATTCACTGATAAAGTGATAACTTAAAAAAATAACAATATATATTTTTCTTACAAAAATGTACTAATTAAATTATATTTTTAATTAAATACATTTCTATTTTGTTACTGTTTTTTTGTTATTTTTGAAAAAACAACTTTGGAGATTTTTCTAACGAACCGTCACTATAATAAACGATTAATTATGTCACTTCAGTATTTAACAATATTTTTTAAATATTTATGATAATTATAGTGAAACAATATTAAAAGTTGAAGTGTCTGGCACCAAATACCTTGATCAAGAAACATTAAATTATTATTTTTCCTCCTATAACGTTTCAATTATGCCTCTATTTATAATATTAACTTTTTATAATATGTAAAAAAAAAAAAAGTTATTTGTTATTTGTAATAACAAATATTACAATAAATTGCTTCATATAATATTATTCTCTACATATTTTATAAAAGTAATATTTATTAAAACACTTTAATAAACTTAGATTAAATTATTTTATAATTTATAAATAGTTTTTTTTTTTCATACCTTCATAATAAGTGTTATTTTATACATAAGCATAATATAAATATGATAAACACATACTAAATATAAATATAATCATAATTCATAATCAAATATAATTATAATATATTTGTCGATATATAATTTTTTTTTTTAACACTTTGTGTAGAGCATTTTTAATTTATCTAATTATATAGCTATACATTTTATTTTATTTGTTCTAGTAACTCTTATGTGAATAACATTATCATATTACTATCATTTTACATTAGAGCGATAGGTCCTTAGAAAATTCTAACTTTATTCAATTAATTAAAACACTTTAAAACCAAATGTAATTAATTAATAAAAAAAATAAATGTTACTACTTTAAATTTATTTTAAAAAATAATTTACTTTATGCTTAAATTTTACAAAAAAATTCATATTATAAATTTCATTATCACAATAAATAATAACTTTTTTGCCGAATACATTACTGTTGTTATGTGATTAAATAAATTATAATCTGTTAATTATTTTTTAAATGGCCAAATTACTCACAACAAGAAATTACTTGATGACTTGATTACTTGGCATCTTACTAATGACAGTAAATAAATTTAAATTTAAAACTATAAATTATATTACCTTAAAAAATAAACCACCTTCTATAAATATAACAATTTTTGCATTAATTTTATTCTAAAAATTAAATTTAAACATGCATTATGTTCAGGCATCATTAATAATATATTGCTTTAGTGTGTTATATGTAATCTAAACTAACCTAACCTAATCTACAAAAGTACAAAACATAATTCATAATAAAATACGCACATCATGTTTGTATTTTATTTTATTTTTCATTTTTTAAAATCTATAACCATTAAAAAAATGTTGATGGTTGGTATTATATACAATAAGTTAGTTTTACTTAATAATACACTATTTAAATAAATACAAAAATAAATAAAAATCCAATGAGAGTGGCTATTAATACAACGAGAAAAAACATACGAGTACAAATTTTTCATAAACTAAAATTAAACTGATAATGAAATTTAAACGTAGTTTAATTTTCGTTTTCATATTATATTATTAAATTGTGTACAATTAGATATAATATTAAGTTATACAGTATAATTGTAATATTAATTTTTAAACATTATATTTAAAAATAAATATTGAAATCAATATTTTCTTTGTCGTGATTAGCTATAAGATATACAATTTATAATTAAAAATATTAGTAATTAACTATAAAAACTTACCATAATATTTTATATTTTGGTGGTTATACAAAGGTTTGATAATACATTATTTTTATTTCTTAAGATGAACCATACAATTGAATTGAAAAACAGAATATCAAATTTGCTTTTAAAACAATATAGAATAGCCAAATGTAATTATAAGTTTTAAAAAATAATAATAATTTACCTCTTCCAAATATACGTAGTTATTGTCTACTATTTTTGACGGAATAAATATTCTACTTTTATACTAAAGTAAAAAATTTACATAACGTTAAAAATTCCTAATCTTTCTTAATTAATTTTCATTAATATCAAAACTATGAATTAAACATGCAATAATATTAATTTATTAATTTACAAAAACATTTTTACGCATTTAAAAAAAATATTAAAGTATCATAAATTTATTTTTTATAATTTTCAAACAATTTCAATTATCTAAAATAGACAATCCAGGACTTTCTTTTAAGTTAAAATTAATTAAGAAATAAACATTTTTAAATAATGTGTTATTTTCGACAAAAATATGTGGTATAAAACAATTTAACTTTTGGTAGTTGTATTAGAAGTATATATGAAAACTGGCCTCCAAAATAATTTTATGAACCAATTAAAAAAAAAAAAAAAAACAACTTTATAAATAATATCATTGATTATAAATACTATAGATTGCTCACTGGCCGGGTTTTCGACGGTTTCAAATTAAATTCTCAATAGATGGCGTTAATACATCAAATTGTTTATAAATTAATATTTTATTTGTATCATTGTTATTACTATGATTGCGGAGGCGCGGAAAACCCGGTTTTTAATCGTCAACCGTGTATAAATAATATTAGTACTTGTATTTACGTAATTTGCTGCACTATAAAATTATAAATAGGTAGGTATCAAACTACCAAACCTAAACATATTATTACGATTATAATATTACGAGCTGAGATGCTGAATTAAAGTTGTCACGTTTATTATACCTACAAAAAGAATTGTAGAAATTGTAAATTGTAGTTTAATATACCATTATTTTATAGTATTTTACCTGTAGGCTGTAACTAATTTCATTAATTATTATTCATGTATTATCTTATAATAAAATAATTTCCATTAATTTAAAACATAGTCAAAAATAAACAAATATTTTTTTTATTAAATTATGGCACGTGTATGTAGCCCTGATAGGTACATAAAATTGTTTATTTATTAATTTCTACTTATTTTACTTATTTTTCAATATACGCAATTTCGCCGTATTTTTCACCTGTCTTCTTCCATTAATTTTACAATTTTCCAATTTGCATTGTTTGAAAATTTTGGTCCTCAATAGTAATAATATAATATAATTAAAATGTTCTTGACATGATGATGATATAAATTTTTTGAAAATATCTGGCCATATTTTAAAGATTATTTTATTTATTTTTTTAGTAAGTTGTGCCAGTATTTGATGTTCGCTTCTAATTTTATGGAACCATTCTTCAAATATATCTAAACATATTTTAGTTATTTTAATAATAAAATTTGTTGGAGCTTTAAGTCCTTGAGTAGGTCCAATAAAATTGTATGTAGTATTTATAATCAATGATAATATTTATATACTCCTATATCATGTAAATTAAATCATTTCTTTAAGAAAAACTACTCAACAAATGAAACATTAAAAGGTATTACTGAATTGCATATAAAAATCGATAATGAAAACGGAAATAATATGACAACAATATGTGGACGGCAGATTAAACTTATATTTTAAATACCTATCAAGCTGTAAGTAAGAAAGACGATAATATTAAATAAAAAAACAACATGGCCTAAACTATAACACGATACTAATGGCAAATTAAGAAACGTATCCAATGGCGTATGCAAATTATAATAAAATGAACATGAATAAATGCATCAAATGATTGAATCGGCACGTAAAACCAATCGATAAAGCGTAAAGCGTATGGCTATGGCTCATTACTGTGTATTACAATGGAAAAAATAACGATTATTGTATTCACGAAAAAAGTAAACATTTATTTCAATAGTGGATTATTCCAAGTATTACCATATTATTATTTATTATAATCCAGGGAATAAGTTATACATTTTAATTTCGTAATTTAAAATAAATTATATAAGTCAATATTATTGGTCACTTATCTTATTTTGTCAACCTCAGTAGTATGTAAAAAAATTATTTTTAAATTTTAAATCTTAACAAATTTTGTAAAAAAAATGTATATAGGTATTTGATGTAATATGCTGAATATGGTAATACTAGTTTTGTGTTAAAACCTATACTAAGTATATTAAATCGTAGTTAAATCAAATTAATATTATTAAAAAAAAAAAAAAAAACATTTAAGTTATAACTACACCATTTACTTATTATTTAATTTTTTTTTTTTTTTTTTTGGGGGGGTTTACTTAGATTAAGATAATTTTCTAAGAAAATTAAACAAATATTTTCCTATAGCAACATATTTTAATGAAATTCTCCTTTTAAAATGATACGTTATATTATATTTGTACTAGTGATGTGAAAAAACCGGATTCGCCGAAGTTTGAAAATCCGGATTTCTGAAGTTCGAAATCCGAAATTCGAATTTTACTGTAAATCCGAATTTCGAATTTTAAAATCCGGATTTTGCATTGAATCCGGATTTCGGATTTGAAAACATTCAATTAGTCAATTAAAGTATTCTTTTAAGAATTATTTGTAGTAAATACAAAATAATTACATATTCTTAAAATAAAATGATATTTTAAATATGTTATTTATAGATTTTAGTACCCAAACACTAATTTTATTGTAACTAGAACTTTATTTAAGACAACTAACAAAAAAACAAAAAAAATACATCAAAACTGTAACAATGTATAAGTTCAAGGCTTTTAACTAAATTTATAAGTTATAGTATAAGTATTGTTTGGCGACTAACTTCACAATTATATATTACGTGATATGATATTCGCCAATATATATTATATTATTAAAACTACGGCATTTTACACATTTATTTAATAAACTAATAATTATACACGCCAGTGGCGTAGCGTGGGTTTCAGCCTAGCGTATGCGTTGAAATTTTAAGCTAATGAAATCGTGGGGAGCTATGCCCCCCACACCCCCTATACTGTTTTTAAAATTTTACTTTAAATATACAAAGTTTTACATATTTATATTACGTAATTTTTTTGATTTTGTAAAAGGCAATTTTGGCATGGGTCTTCCTATCTCGATAATACTTTTTAATATAACCGGCAGAATAATGCGATAGACGACAGCGTACGCAATTCTGATCGTGCACACATGAGTGACGAATACACGACCGCGAGCGTAACATGTTTTGTTATTATCGATAAGAAATATAAATATCTGTCGCTGAATGTCTGTACCCGTATGCAATCGTCATATATATATAATAATATATATAATAAGCATGGTAGATACTAGCCACTAGATATTATAAGAACAAAGGACTATAAGCGCGGTGCGGCCGTTGTGTTGCGGATTAATCAATTTCAAAGATTAATGAACTTGGAAGAAAATCCACATAATATATATTATGAAATAGAAAATTAGTACAATTGAAAAATTTTTTATAAACATATAGTATTATTAATATATAAAAAAAATTATTTTTATAATTTGCGAAGTGTATGCTGTGCATACGCACACGCTACGCCATTGATACACGCGGCACACACCACGTATGATAAAATTACAATAATTAATTCACTAAAAACAATATACATCAACCAACGCTAACACAACGTATTCGTTCTATAACGATTCAAAGTTTCTTGTATATCAATAAAAAACAAAATATATAATATATGTAGACACTATATTGTCAACAAAAAATATATCGAAACAAAAACAAACGGACCCATGGATATCGCGCGCGACTCGGGTATTTCACGGCGTACTACCGTGACCGCGCTCGTCGTGTCGTTTACCTACGTTAGATTATTATTACATATCGCGAATCACTAAAAGTGCAATATTGATTAACAATTAATATTTTAATTTATAATAATGTTTAATATTATTATGCACACTGAACAAGCATTAAATTAAATTAATATCATAATTTACAATTATCATGATAATTATTCATAAAGGAACAAAAAATAGTTTATATAAATATTAATAAGCACACAATACAAAATAAAAAGTTTTATGATAATAATACAGAAATTTGCAATGATAAACCCAAATCTCGGATTTTTAAATCTGAAAATCCGGATTTCGAATTTTGAAATCCGATAATCCGGATTTCGGATTTGAAAATTTGAAATCCGGATTTTCTAGTCAGAAATTCGAAATTCGAAATCCGGATTTGGCGAACTTTCGAAGAATCCGGATTTCATTCCCATCACTAATTTGTACACACATACCTACAAACTAATATTCTATCTAATAACTTTTTAATAAATCTAAAAATTCTAAAATTCTAATAAATTTTCTTAAATCAAAATATGAATGGTAATTAATTGTATTTTATTATAAATAATTCTTTAAAATGTAAAACATTTTATTATTAATTATTTTAACTTACAAAATTTAAAAATGGAAAATACTAAAATATGGTATTCAAGGTTTCGAAAGCATTTCCTCTGTTTTTACATTGTCATAGATCCAGCATAGTGCTATCAAAATATATGTTACATTACTACCAATTGAATTATATGAAATTTAAAATTTCATACTTTTTGCTTTTTTTTATATTACTTTACATATTTGTAACTTTTTATTTTACCTTTATATTTTATCAACTAAAGTTAACCCTCTCTATTTATAATACTAAAATATGGAAAAACAAATTATATAAACTCCCGGAATATCATTGCCGGTTTTGATAAACAATATTATATGACAATTGCTATATATAATCGGCACAAAAAGAAATATTGGGGTAATCCTATTTTATACTTTTTTGAATTTAGAGATGGAAAAGTCACCAATTTTGATATTAAATTTTTGTTTGCATATTTTAATATTTTTAAATGCTTATTATGACATTTTTAATGGTTTTTTTTAGCGCTTATTTTGGTAATTTTAAATACTTTAAATTAAAAACAAACCAAATAAATGTTTATCCTTGTATTATGAACAGTATAAAAAAAAAAATATTCAAAATGTCTATATGAAATGTTACATCTTTATGGCTACTTATAAAATATGATAGAAGCAACAAAATATTTTAATTTTAATTAAGTAATCTACTATTCGTAGTATCTATTTACATTATTAAGTAGCTTAAAAATCAACTTAATTTTTATTTTATTTTTTTTTTTTTTATATTAAATTTAATTTGAATTGAATGTAATATTTTCCCTATAGTTTATTCTATTAAAAGTATTAAAGTTTGAAGCATAATCTAACATTATTTATTTATTTATTTGTTATATAATCAGTCATATTTAGTCAAACAATACTTGTGTTCATAAATATTATCCTCTTCTTATAAAACAATAAAATGAATATCTAATATAAATAAAATGATAATTTTAATGTTCAAAGTCACAATTTTAGTCAAAATACCTACAATACATTAAATGATTGATTCTTGTATCTTAATATAAAGATATATAAAGACTTATAAGATATTATGTAAACTATTTTCAATTTATTATTCAATAAAAATAATAAAAATAAAATAAAATTCGTCGAAACAATAATATCAAAAATATTAATATATAAAATCTGAATAGGTAGATCAATTTCAAAAAAAATTCCGTTCACATTATAGTATCATGTATCAATCTAATATCGATATATTACTTTTATAAAAAATAAATTTTCAATTGTTGGCCATTGTTGATTTATACCAAATAATAATTATATCTAAAGACATATTTTAGACATATATCAAAACATACAATTAAATATAGTTTATTAAATAACAAAAATCATAATATTTTCAATAAATTATATATTTCAGATTTAAATTGTCCTCATACAATGTTATTTAAGTGTAAGTAATGTAATTTACAAGATTAAAAAAAAAAATACAGTGATTCAGTAGGCTTCATAACAGAAATATATTTAACTTATTGTAATATCTTATTTTACGTTTTACCTTTTGAAAATTGAAATAATAAAGTTATGTATATTATTATATTTTAGTATTTTTTAATTCTGAACTAATCAATATTTTATGCTTAAAAATAAAATAAAAATTTCATATTTTAAATTTATTATGGAAATATAAGTATACTTTTTATTAAAAAAGTAATATATGATAAATAAACACCCCTTAATAAACTCCTAAAAAGTCTAAGCAAATAAAGTAAAATGTTTAATAATATACTCGTATTAATAATAATAATATTTTATGTTTGATGAGTTTAAAATATAAATATTATCTGAATAACTTTAATTTCAAGTGAATTTTATAGTTATTATAAATAATCTGAACATTTTTTCTCTATATTCTATTATATTATAAGTATATTGTATCCTCTACATAATTATGATATAATATATATTATATATGTGTGTGATTTCTATATAATAAATTAACATATTTATAATAATAATGCTTAAAATGTGTTTCAAATTTTCTGAATTTAAATTAATTGATATATTTCCATAGTCGTACAATAATTGGTATATGGTTTAAAGTTTCAAAATATTTTTATAAACTCTTTGAATAATAATACCTCTCTATTTTCGATGCTTTAATCACATTTTTTAGCATCGACTTCCATTACCGTTTGAATCACGTCACCTTTTTTAACATTATATATAATATGGTCCAAAACACCTTGATGCTAAGATAAATCGCAAATACAAGGATAACTTCACAAAGAAACTGAACTTATGAAAAAGTACATCATTTAAACTAAATAAACATATTATTTTTTATAAGATTATTCTTGGAGATAAATTGTTATTGATTTTGAATTAATTAATTCAAGATTTCTGATAAAAGAAATTAATTTAATTGAAACGTCCAAATCGATGGGCAATCTATTTAAATATATATAATATATTAACACTAAAAAATTAAATATAAATAAATGCATTATTCCGATTTCAGAGAATAACTTCCACGAACAGTCCATTAAAATAGCTTTATAAAACAAATAAGTTTAAAACGGTAAATGTAATATAAATCAATTTATGAATTCATTTCAATCATCTAACAAAACAAACCACATTACGATTTTCATCTTTACCTATTTTCTATAATATTAACAGAATACATATGTTTTATTATAACATAATACATTAAAAATTAATATAATTAATTTTCTTGAATACAGGCCATAAAATACTTTAAATTAAGTCAAGTTTTGTAACTGTAATAAAATTTAATTTTCTTCTTAAAATATTATTTTTATAATGCTCTTATCACCATATTTTTTTCTACAAAATCTAACCTATCTTGATAATTAAAAAAAATTAATGCAATAAACTCTTTAAAAAATATTAATATTAATTAAAAATTAATTTGAATTACTTAACTTCTGTATAAAAATACAATGTCGTTAAACTAGAATAAATATAATAATAATAATATATATATATAATTCAATAATTTTGTATTATTGTTTGTTTATGATATAGGAAAATTATTTATCTTATAAGAACACTAGCCACATATTTGTTGTCACTGTATTATATATATATATATATATATATAAAATGGAAATTTAGGTTCAAATGGAAAATCACAATTTTAATACAGTTCATTTATAATTTATTTTATAGTAATTTTACCTATTATCAAATCTGTCGAGGAAAAATTAAATGTATTCAAGCATTAAATTTTTCGTTATTATATTTTCATTTACAAACAAGTTATAAGTAGATAATTAAATAACTTACTCTTATACGTATTGTTACGTATAACGAAAAACATGTGGGTAGCGCCCTTTTAATGACTAAATTGAAGATATTTACCTTTTAGTAAATATTATATTTATAAAATATTTTAATCATATGTATGTATATACATTTTAAAACTTACATAGCTTATATTCCTTAAATTATAATTTATTTAATTATTTAAATCGTAATATTATGTCATACCAAAATGAATATTTGTATTCCATAATAATAAATTGTATTTTATAACTTAAGATTCAATAATCGACAATTTAAATAATATTAGTTTTAACTCCAGAATGTATATTTCATTATATTTACAATAATAATATCTTGTTTTGTTTCTGTTTTTAATATTATATATAAACAAATTTTGAAATGATTTATAAATACCAAAATATAGTAATTTGTAATTTATAATTTACTATATTGATTAAATCTGATAGATCATATACCAGAAATAATAAAAACTCGTATAGGTTTATGTTTGAATGCAAATATAGCTTAACGGTATGGTTTGGTATTTACATTTTATACATAACTGGATGACGAGATACGCATGGTATAATAATGAAGACGATAATATTAAATACAATAAAATTCGTTATACCAACAGGTTAGATTAATAATGTATAAATAATATTATAATTTTACATGAATAGTATACTATTTTTTCAACCAAAACTATATAATGTGTATTGAGTTTGTAGTATTCTATGAACCACAATTGTAAGGGTTATTATTTGACGTGATTTTGTAGATCAACGATAATATTTTTTAAAGAAAAAACTTCAATGAACTAATAAGTTTGTAAATTTAAACGCAAAACTATTAATATTATAACGATAAAGACTACGTGTGAAGTAAATGACATACCTGTTGAATCAATCGCGAGAACATCGTTCCGTAAAACAATGACGAGGAAACAGCACGCAATCCATGCGGCATGTGATTCGGCTGGCCGCCACATTACTACTGACTCACTTGCAAAATCAACGTGCGGTTGAAACGCTGTCGCCGCCGACGCCACCCCTGACCTACAGCACCACCGGACGGTAAAATATTGTGTTTGGAATAAAACTAAAATAACATAAACAATAACGTGAAATTAGACACAATTTTGTATGCACACGAGTAACTGATATTTTAATTTAAAAGTAAAAAAAAATGCTTATCAAACATTATACTTAACAACATAAATAAATTTGATCATAATGAATACATTTTAAAAATTTAAATTAGGAGGGAAACTAGTAGGTCACTATTGTCGTTGCAAACGTTGTATTGGACTTCAATTTAATGCATTTGACCAAAGTAAGAAAAAAATTAGTAATTTATCGGTTTATTAGTTTAAAAAAAATTAATAGCTAATTGTTATAATAATTAATTTTGTTTTTTAAATAAAAGAAAAAAATGGATATACTTTTATTATATCATGATAAAAAATGACAAGATAGTAAGAGCTAATGATTGAAAAATTGTTATTATCTATTATAAAAATCGAATATTACTGACAAAAAAAAAATCCCAACCATCAATAATTCCTATTAGGTATTTTAGTATGCAACGTTTGTGTGTTAAAACATGATAATTTTTCAGTATTATATAATTTCAACAAAACGTTTGTCAACAAACGTTTTTAATTTTCAGTTAATTAACTTAATTCTATAAATGTATAAACCCGCTCTTTTAGAATTTCCATATAAATTATACTGTTTTAAATCGAAAACGTCTTTGATTTACTAAATTATAATCAATTTCAACATAGTCGGCGCAGTGTATAGGCAATTGTGGTGCATTACTGTCTAGAAGGTTTTTCGTTTTTCCGTTTAAATTTAATATTATTTTACGGTAACTGAACAATGCTGCATTAATTCAAACTTGGTATTTTAAATAAAGTGAAAATATAATTCTATTAACAATTTAATAAATAATCATACTATATTTGTATACTTATGAATAATAAAAATGTAAACAGTTTGATTTCCAGAACTATCAAATAATTACAATATCTCCGTAAAAAAAGAAGTTTTGTAAATACAGATTTTATGAAATTATTATTTAAACTATTAAGATTATTAATATTACCCTATTACATTTTATAGGTTTAAATGTTAAATAAAAAAATAATAAACATTTTTTCATTCTTTGAAAAATGTATATTTTGAAGGTAACCAGTTTAAAAATTTTAAATTTTCATTTTAATGAGTCAAATTTTAAATTCAAGATAGTATTTTTAGTATTTTTTCATTTATTTTAAATTTCATATTTCTGAAATCACTTTTTGTAACTATTTTATCTTTTTTATCGTGGATTGTTAAATGTGTATTAACTAAATTACGATAAGTATTTATGAACAACAAAATTTGCAAACTATGATTATAACGTTTAAAATTCTAACAAAAAAATACGTCAGAAATTTAATATTTTTGAAATAATTGAATAAAAAATTTTCAAAAATTTTGAAAGTTTGATTAAATTAAGAGTTTGAAGCATCAAAATATTCATACAATTATACTCTTTAAAATTATTATCTTCAAATTACACATAACTTAAAAAATTAAGTCTTTTTTCAATTTTTATAGTAGATGTTTTTTTTAAAAAAAAAGTTATGTTCAATTTTTCGTGTAAATATTTGATTAGTAATAAGGAATTAGTAATTAAGTATACCTGTGACACTCAACGTATATACAATACATATTAATAATTGTATAATATAAAACAGATCAATTAAAAATATATATGAATATAATGATCTATAATGAGTATATCAACATAATTTAATGAGAGAAAAATGTGTTTGTTAAAATATTATATTTTACCAACAACAAGTTATTAACTAAACTTGTGAATATTTCAAGCGTCATTCTGAGTGTCATATGCATAAATAAATAAATATAACTAAACTTGTTAACTATCATTTAAAAAATATTTTTTGTATACACATATCTGAATAATTTTTAAATAAACGTCTATAAACTATTAAGTAAATTTGAATTTAAATTCAATTAAAACCATATTGTTTTATATATTTATCTATTATATTATTTTATTCATTAAATTACATATATTTCGTAAAGAACAAATATTCCGCTAATTTCTGAACATCCCACATATAGTATTCGTTTAAGTTAAATATGTTTTTAACTATTTCTTCTTTTTTTTAATCTACTAGATAATTTAAAAAATAGATATATACGGAAGTATGGTTTTAAAGTATACTAGTCGATAAAAGTATACACTCTAACATCTCATTTAAACTTTTAAAAAAACCATATAAATGATCACTTATAATACTTACTAATAATAAATAGGCATTAATAAATAGCAAAAGAAAATTTAAAGCTTAAGATAAATCTCATTTACACAATGGTATATTTTTAAAAATGAAGCATTATTTTATGTTTAATATAAATAGAATAAAACGTTAAAAAAATTTACTCTCCCCTTACAAGTAATTAAAAAAAAAACCATTAAGGTATTAGTTTACTTTAAGTTTAAAAAAATATACTACAATCTATATAACACTAAATAATTTTAATAATAATAATATATAGTATATACTATAAACTAATATTAATTATTTGCATACAACATAAGAAGGTAGACAATATAACGATAGAATCCTAAAGATAATATTTTTACCTTTTTCTCTACATTAGACAATTATATAATACATATATTTTTTAAAAAATATATTGATCTTAAATTCTTAATATAACATTTTATCTAAACTTCGTGTATAATTAATAAGACAATAACAATATAACAATGATTCATCAGTACGATTTGTATACTCATTATCAAAGTTAAAAAATTCTTATTATCTATATTCTATAAAATATCTTCGTTGAAACTTCAATCACTATGTCTATTATATTCTATTGCTCGTTTCAAAGGTCCAAAACTATTATAATATTTAATTATGCTTGACTATACTCTTCTTACAAAGACAACAATATTAGATTAGTTCAGCTCTTTAACCCTAAAATTACCAATATACATGCAAATCAACTAATTTGTGTCATACCTTTACAAACTACAAACTACATACGACAATAAATTTAAATATTTCAAAGCTAAGAAAACCAATAATAAAAATTAATTATTCCATTATATAAATACATTAATTTTATTATGTTTATATTCAAAAATTCGTTGTCCTTAAAATTTAGATTGAGCGTAATTACAGAATAGCGTTATTATTTTATATTATTCCATAATACATTATACTATTCAATAATTTAAAAATAAAATTTTTCTTGAAACATTTATGATTCAATGAATTGAATAATCTTTAAATAAAGTTGTACCTATTTCATACTCTGTAAATTTAATTTTTAAAAATTCACATAAAATATAATCATATTTATTTTATTTTATATTTTGTGTTTGTATGCTTATACTCGAAATTGAAAAAATATATTATTTCGTTTCTTTTTTTTTTTTAATAAATCTAAAATGTAAAATGTAATATAAAAAATATAACTTCTATTAAATATTTTCTATCATCTTACCTAAAAGTGTTAAAATTTTAAACATAATGAAAAATTACAAATTGATTATCTTAACTAATTAAAACAATACAAATTGTATACAACATAAATATAAATTATAAAGCAAGTATTAATTTTAAAACTATTATTGTATATTAATATTATTAATAAATTTGTACATAATATTAACATATATATTCTGAATATTAAATTATTTAAGTGATATTTATAAACTTACACTACACTGCTATATATCTTTTTTTACCATTCTCAATACAAAAAAACAAATTAAACAAAATTCGATTCCAAAAGTTTCTTGTAGTTCATTTGTTAAATAAAAAATTTAAATATATTATATAGCACTTTAGACAATTGGTTTTTATTTATTTCCTTCAGAAAGATGAAAAGTTATTGAAAAATTATGAAGAAACAAATTTAAAACTAAAAATACACCGACTTATCAAATTAAAATTTACTAGATACTTAATTTAGATAATTTAACAAATAAATATTTATTTTAAACTTACAAGTCTCTTTAATTATATTTGTTTTTAAACATATAAGATTAGGTAAGGTTATAAAATAGTATGTAAAAAAATATATGATATATTAAAACGTATATGAATACATCATATTTTTACGTTTAAATAATGTACAATATTTAGAAAAATGTTTAATTGTTGTCGATTATAAATTATTTGTAATGTTATTCGACTTGAAATTGAATGAACAATTAACCAAATTGTATTTTTTAAATCATATCAATTTGTTTTATGAGCACTAAGTTTTAGAAGTATCACGTTAATAGTATCATTAATCTAACTCATTATTATAATTCAACAATATATTATACTCAAAACCGTTGTGAAATTATTTGATAATTGCAATTTACTATAATAATATATATCTTAAAATCATAATATCAAAACATATTTATTGTTTTTAATCTTATATAATTTACATATTAATATTGAAAATATAAATAATAGGAAAAATCTAAATAATAATTATAACATTAAAATATAAATATTTACAACATTTTTAATTTCACTTAAACATAATTTTAAACTTACCAACTAATATAAATTATAAATGTCTGTGGACATTTTATTTTAATATTTAAAAATATCTCTTATTTTGACCGAGTTTCCAAAAACTAGAAATTATAAAATTTTAAATCTATTGTATTTTCATACTATTTCATCTTAAACAATATCAAATATAAAAAAAACTGTCGAAAATCCAACTACACAAACTTCTATAATCAATCAAGTAATTAAGATAACCATTTAAACGTGAAATAAAGTAAACAATAATAGATTTATCATATTTTTGAAGCCTTGAATTATTTAGCTAGATCAGTTTTAGTTGATAGAATGTTGAAAGTTAATTTGATAAATCACCACATAGGTGTGGGAGTATAAGTTTGTTAGATTGCAGATAAATTAGAAGGATTACTGTTATAAATGAATTGAAGTTCATTTAGTGTTATTTTCATGAATGTATCTCTATCCTTATTTTTATCCGTAAATAAAATCCAAGAAGACATATCTTTTTTAATTTCACTTATTACGGGTGTAAAGTTATATTTTTGATTGGGTGTAATTGCAAAATAATTTTTACCAAATTTTGTATTATAAAATATAATTGAATTTAATAGTATAATGATATCTTAACAAAATTTTTAATATAATCGAATGCTATTAATTTAATATTCTTAAAAACTAAATAAAAAACGAGGAATATTTTATTTCGTATAATACAATATGAAAATTATCTTTAAATTAATATTAAAGAGAAAGCTATGTATAAATGTATATATGTATTTATACATATTGTACATAGTAAGATTGTGGGGTACAAATAAATCGTAGTGTATTATTTTTAGTTTACATTAACATTCCTAAAACATTATTAATATTAATTATATTTTAATATTTATCTTAAAAAATCCAATAAATTTAACTATTAATTCATATTTAACTTATTTCAACAAAAGAATAAAAATAAATTTTTTCCTATAAAATAAAAAAAATGATTTAACTTATATAGGTAATATTGATAATTTAAAATACTATTTTCTGAATTTAAAAATATAATATAATATATATTTTGATAGAAGATATCTAAGATCTTGTGTTGTTAGATAAACTATGAATATGTTTATTGTACAATCATAATAAATTGAAATTTAATATAGATTCCACATCTAGGTAATATTTATATTATAAAAAAAAGATGAACTATTTACCAAAATCGACTTCCAATGTGAGGAACTAGTTTCACATCACTCAAATTGGTAATTTGTAATAGTGGTGTATTGTTAATTATTATAAATTTTAAAGCAATAATAAATCATCGCATAGTTCTATGTTATAAATAACAAAACTGTAGCTACTTTATAATTTATTGTTATGATATATAGAAGATACTTGACAGAACCACTTAAGTATAAATATATAATTAATAAACTCTACAATTAATATAATAAAAATTTAAATTTTTAAATTTTTAAGGCATTAAAAATTACTTAGTTTAATTAAAAAGTGATAAATGTATAAAAATAGTATTCTAACAAATCTCCAAAATTGTGGAATGCCTTAAATGTAAATATCAACAAATTATTTTTTAAAAAATAATGGTAGAATGAGAAAACTGTGATAACAGAATAACAACAAAATAATCAAACAGCAAGGGTAACAAAAAATATTTTTTTTAATAAGTTATTTATTTTTATACTTAATATCATATAAAATTTTATTTTTTGAAAATCTATTAATCTATCTATGTAAATAATTTTATATTAAATAAAATAATTTAAAGTAAAATGAGTAAAAATTCAAGTACAATACATTGCGTATCGAACAAATCGTGCCACAATAATAGAAGATACTAGAAACTAATATAAACTAAAATATTTAATATTGCATAATTAAATACAAGTATCTAAATAGTTAAATTATAAAGTTTCCTTTTAAATTTAATTTAATTAATCAACCATTTCATATTGTTATATATTATTTTATATTTTATGTAATATAATATACCATATGGATATGAATAGCATATACACAAAACATTTTCAAAAATAATAAAAATATACTTTCGTTTATGTTTTCTCATAATATAATGTAATATTAAAACTACAAACAAACAAATTAATTTCCTAATTTTTTTTTGTTCATCAAAATCCAATATCTTGTGTTATATAATATGTTGTTATTGATTAAAAAAATTGCATGGCTTTTCTTAGAGACAAAGTTAATTTAAAATTTACATTTATAATTGATACAATTTAATATTGTGTTCGATACAAAAAACAATGTTCTGCTATATCAAATAGATTACTTCGTATGAAAATAAAATAATATTAGTCTTCATCTTTTTATTTATGTATAGTTTTCACGTTGAAATGATTCTTTTTTTTTCAATTTAATTTTGATATTTCGTTCGTATTATACATTATACACCAGACTCTCGGGAATGATGTTATAAATGCTCATTTTCTTCAACGAACCGTAAAAATAAAATATATATTCACAAACCGTATTTTCAACATCGAAGCCACAAATCCAAACCCGGAGCGTTCGTTGCACAGTCAATTATAATGTACCAAACGCCTGGAATATCTGTGTATTTTTTTCTCTCTTAAACAAGTGCTCTTACCCTGTTCGTCGTAATAAGCGTTCACATAAATTCTAAGGTAAATATCTGATATACATTTTATGAACATATATATTGTATATAGACTAAAGCCGTTAAACATTGGTAAAGCAGTACTTTACACCCACCCAAAAAGATGGGAAAAATTGATTTAAAAATAATTTATAAAGGTTTATATTCTTAAAAGATCGAAAAAGTAATTTACCTTTCTATAATTCAATGAATATATTCATTTCAAACTACCATTATTGACACTCAACTTTTATTTGTCATTGATCTAAATAAATCACATGCGTTAACAGGTTATTATTAAAATTAAATATACCTATACACATTTTCATATTTGCATTGATCTTAAGCAATTAAATTTGTATTATTATTTAATAAATTGAAATTAATCTTAAATTTTAGCGAATTAAACATTTTATTTTTCAACAGCTAATAAATAATAATGCAATATAAATTTTGTTTGAAAAGTTGGATTTTTTTTCTTTAAAAAGCTAATATGTACAAAACATGAGATTTCGACTAATAATTTATATTTTATATAATGCAATAGAAAGATTAATTTTATTTAATCTAATTATTATATAATTAAGTCTAAAAATAATTACCATTAAAAAAAAAAAACTACAATAGACTCAGTAATATATAATTTTTCGAATCTCAAACATATATCAGAAATTCAGAACCATATCAAAGTGAATAACTAAAGCTCTCTTCCTCACCCTCAAAATATATATTTTAATTAAATAATATATCAAATGTTATCCAAGAAATAAAACTATAATACAAAGAAAATATTTTATTGATTTATAATGCTAATCAAAGAATAAATTAAAAGTAACATTATTGTAATATTATACTACAGAAAAAAAAATCATGATACAATTAATGATTTACGTTGTACACTTGAATAAACCATTGTAAATCTATACTTTTTCTCATTAATAGGTACTAAAAATAAATTACTTTCACATTAAATAATATTTAAATTATAGAAATTTAAACTTAATTTTTACTAGCACTGTATTTAAAATATTTAACGTCATTTCGTTTAATAATTAATTATTTATATTCATTTAAAAATATAATTTAATCGAATATGTACAAAACATACACTCATTATTACAAAACTGTCTAAATTAAGAATATTAATAATTTGTTCTGGAATCAAATCCTAGATCCATATTTATAATACATGTTTATACCATTAAATAGGTACCTATATAATACAAAGCATATAAAAATTAAATAAATCACTACTCTACACCACGGTCTTAGATAATGATAAGGTCTGAAAACTCCGCCTTATCAATGTTTCGATTAAATTGGCAAATTTGTTTCTAATATGTGGCCATTATTCGAATGAGCGCTACTAATATGCATTGAGCTTATCTAGCAAACAGTAATAATAAAACTAAGTATACTATTATATATTGTAATAATTGTGTAGTATTCTACTTCTACTGGTCTGTACGTTAAATTAAATTATTAAATAATAAACACAACGCTTTACAATATAGTTGCCACAATTGGAAATGTTTTTGCCTTTTTAAGCACACACCAATATATTAATGGACTAGCGGGAGAAAATTTTAATACTGTGCTCCACGCGGTTTTCATAATGTATTCGTAAAATAATCACTTTTAATGAAACTTATATTTTAAAAAAATATTTAGCGCACTACACATAATATATAATATATAGTCTATTCTAAGAAGGATTGCTTTTGAAATAAATTGTGTTGCATTTGTTCCGTTCAATTTTGGTATTATTACAGCATATCCAAAATCACAATTGCTCTTTTCATGATCTCGTGGTATTAAAAATGTGCCATTATCACCCCACCTTTCACCAAATGAATTAATCAATAACCAATTCCTGTTTTCGTCCCATCCGATCAATTTGACAGCGTGATCGCCTTCAAAATTTCCAGATGAACGTATATAGACACCTGTAGGTATCAAAAAAATAATACGCATTATAATGTTCAGCAATTAACAAATACTAATTGTTTTATTGTTTTAAATATTTTAACGAATTAAACAAGCGTTCGGTTGGATTAATATTATAATTTACCTGTGGTATGATATCTGAAATCGTCATACAAATGCATTGAAACTTGAACGGGCCCATTAAAGTATAGTTCTTTCATAATTAAGTCGTGATTGATACGTGGTAATAATATATAACTTTCGACTGTGTATGAAATATTGATTAGTTTACTACCATAAACGATTATCAATAATATTTACTACTAGAACTTTACGTACTTCGATGTTTGCGGCCAAAATGATTTGACTTTAAATATATTTTATTGGTACACCTACTAGGCAAACAATCTGGTACTTCCTCACTTTTCCATCCACATTCATCAAAACTCTTAGTTTTTCCGTTGCACGGTCGAATCATATATGGTTGACAGCCCTAAAATAATTTTTATAGTGACACACGCATATTAAGATATCGTAATATTTTATTGACTATACGACACACCTACATTTGTACAGAACCGTAACAAAGAGGAGGGGGAGTGAAAAGTGCCTGTGCTCCGGGCGCAACAGCTCGAGTACGCAAATTAAACTGAAAACTTATTATACAAATAATTTTATAAAAATATTTTAATTAATGAGTTATTAATTTAAATTAAATTACTAAACAACTATATTGTAGTTTATAAAAAAATTTTAGAGTTAATCCTAATTTAAAGTTCAAAAGAGGCATTTTGAAGTTTTGCCCCTGGCGCACTTTTTGGTTGTAACGACTCTGCTTGTATATAATATAACACATTTCAAAATACATTGTTACCTACCATATTTCCATCGGTTTTGCGTGATGAGCATAAAACCTCCACCACCATTATACTACATAAATAAACTTAAACCAATGTTAAAAAATTTAAATAATACATAACCTCAGAAAAACTTTACACTCTTAAAATACTATGATAAATAACATGTAAATAATCTATAAAATTATACTAAAAATATAATATCTTTTTATATCGTTTTTACATTAAAATTTTGTATTCGTGGTTACCATCATTACAAATATTGTATTACCAATATAGTTATAATATAAAAATGTTTAAATAAAACTTTAGGCTTTGACTAAAACATAGACGCCCATTGCTCAGAGCAGAATCGCTTTTCTATAATAAGTAATTGTTTATTGTCATATTTCATTAAATAATCAAATTGGCATATAAAAGCTTTAATTATGGTTACATTCAATAATTAATCCTAGGCCATCGCCTTTCAGAAAAATTGAATTTCACATATGGGCATTGTCGTTTTTAATCTTTCCTGTAGTTCTTAAAAAACAATTATAGTCGTCCCTCCCCACAATTATCTTGGGCTGGATCCGCCCCTGAGTACATTTACCAAATTTTCATTATCTATAATATATAAGTAGTACATAACATAATTAATATTGGATACTAACTTTTCGTGATCCATAAGAACCTCCACTCAACAATCCCTCTTCCTTAACATACTCCCACGCTTTTATAATAGCACCGCCACGACATCCACAACAGTTTTCACAGCATGACAACAAGTTGTACGCTGACAAATCGTCTTGTTTACCATGTTGAATGCACATGCGATCAGTAATGACTGAAGCAATTGCTACAGCCTATTAAACAATATTATGAACTTATACGCGAAAATATGAAAAATACAACGAAAAAAAATGATTCCAAAACAAACTAAATTATTATTCGATCACAATTAGATATAAACGTAATTTAAAAATAATCATGATAATAATATTTTAATAACATATAAAATATATTACTTCATTGAATAAATGCAATAAGATAATAATATAATGTAATTAATAATAATAAGATATGTCATTAAAATATAAATTATGATGTATTTTTATTTTCAAGTTATTTAGTGAAAAATTTACAAAAATTGTTTAATATAAAAATAAGCAATCCAGTATTTTTTGTCTGAGTATTGGCTTTTAAATCTATGCTAAATAGTATGAAGTAACACTGAGAATACTGAGATATATATATAAATAAATATAACAAGATTATTATCTAGAACTTATCTCCTAGCCATGCTGCATGTACACATCGTAATTCTCTAAAAGTTTGAGCTAACTATTGAACACATATTCTGCTCGATACCCTAATTTGGATCAAGATCTCTCGTATTTAATTATCTTAAACCTTAAACATGTTAGTGAAGATTATATACTTCTTCAAATATTTTTAATTTATTTTCGCATTACTCTGTCATCAAGAAAATTGTTTCATTTTCCATTTAATCGGGTTACGTAATTAATGTGTAGATTATTTTAACTTCATTACAATAATTATTTTAATTTTAGTAACTATTTAATTATATAGGTATAAATGTAAAGCTATAATATAATTTTAATTTTAAAAAATCTTAATAAATAAGAAAAACACCGAGATTTGACGCTAATGAGAAAAACTAGAAATAATATATTTATAAATAAATAAAAACAACGTATTATCACATAAAAAATATATAAGTACAGTAAATATAATTCTCGTAAAGTGAAAAAAGTGTAATCTTGTGAAATTAATTAAAATACTGGGTGTTTCTTATTAAATGAGTCAATTTTTATTCTGCAAGTGATTAAATTAGACCGTTGTAAATATAATATTCATATCTATATGGGTACCTATCTAAATAATATTATGTTATTAAATATTATGTTACACATTAAATTATACACTTTTTCAAAAATTATTTTCACAATAGTTACTTTATATAAAAATGAATATAGACTAGCATTGTATATTTTATACCATTAACTATTAATAGTCAGTGTTGCTACTTTTTAATATTACATTAATTGCCTTGTCTTGAAGAAAGTGTAACCTAAAAAACTATAAATTTACAGTTAACATTTAGCGTTTTCAACTTAAAACTATGTTATTTAAAATATTATATTACAAATATTGAGTTAAATTTAAACATTTTATACTAACAATAGCTTAATTTTAGTTAAATATTTCAACATTTGTTATATTTTTCAAAAAATAACCAACTGTTTACTAAAATTACAAATTTTCATCATTATCATTATGATTTATGGCATAATTTATTCTTCGTCATTAGAACATATAATACAAGTATTGTGTCTTAATAAGATTATTACTTAATAGACAGAATGAGGGCAATGTGTATGTTTTATGTATGAAAACAAATTAAAAATTATGTATTGTAAACATTTTAAATATTCTACTTTCCAGTTACTATTTTAGTTTCACAAATTAACACAAAAATGTAAGTTTCATATATTATACCCTCATTAACATATTTTATGTTAACTCTTTCAATTTTAAAATATTATATTTAGCTAATAAAACTAAAATTAACAATATTTTTATAGACTTAATTTCCTTATTCAGTTCAAGCTAGTACAAACATAATATTATATTTTGTAAAATTATAATAAAACAAAATTCATTTACATTAAATGTATTTAATAATAATTGTTATTAATAATAACTATTATTATTAGCCAAAAATAAATACATTATTTTGATATTATTTCGTAAGCCGAATTCAGAATTTTATATTTATCTAAAATTATTATATGATTCAAGAACAGGAAATACTTTAAATCTTAGGTAGTCAACATAGTAAGATTAGCTTAATATTGATAACATTCTAAGTAGTAAGTACAATATAAAGTTAGAAGGAGATACAACTATAATCTATAAAAACATATATACCTACAACGTTGATACACGAGAATAGTGACACAACACAAAAATTGCCATTATCGAGTTTATGATATAAATTTATTGTAAAATACTTACATTATCATGTGCAATACAACAGTTTTGACAATTCTAAAAATAACTATAAAATAACGGTAGTGTCACTTTTCCTTATCGCATAATCACTTACTTGTTATCTTAAGAAATGACATAACTAATTTAATTACATACTAAGACTAACAGTTAAAGTAAAAATACCAGAATATTAGGCTTAAGTAACACAAATTAAAATGTGCCATTTTCATTGAAAATAATTAAAATAATTATTTGCAATAGTGACACAAGTTAAATTATTATTTTGGATTTTGATAAAATCCTTAAATGATATGATGTATACTGTATAGTATTCGGGAAAAACGACATAACACAAAGAAGGATAAAAAATAATATTTTGGGTGATTATTCTATATGTTATTAAAACAAACCTGTTGTTATTAGGATGCAAATAAAACAATTATATTAATTCCAAATAAAAATATTTTAATTTTGAAGTTCCAAGATCATGACGAGAATTGCAAGAAACAAAAAATCTTAAGACAGCTGTACTGGAAAATCTACTTTTTTTAGTTATATCACTATTCTTGTGCACCGACGATATATATATATAATATAGGTATTAAATAGTGTGTTTTTTTAAGTATGTGTTATTTTTTTAAAAATCAGAATAGCGTAAATAAGTTAAATTTAAAAAAATTAATCTTTTTATATATAATTTGGAACAATACACGAATATTTAAGTTAGTTATTTTTCTTTTAAAGACTAGAAATTGTATTGCACATTAAATTATATTATGATAATCTAATAGAATTTAAAAACATGCTAACATAACAATCTTATTTATTAAAAACTATATTAAATTTGAAATTTAAATTTCATGGATGTGATGAGTTGTCTTATTGTTTTATTAATTCATTATTTATTTATTTTATTCTTAAATTATGGTCCATTCGTATTCAAGTTTTCAATATGATTACTCTTAAATAGTGAAGTTAATTAACCAATAATTATATTAAACTAAAATATTCTTATTTATATTTGGTTTTAAAATGTAATGTTATTACGTTAAAATGTATAGTAATAATTAAATTCAATTACACAGGAACTAGAAAAGTTTTATAAACATCAAATACTCTATACGAATTTAATTATTATATTAATTATTACCCATCCACTCTTGCATGATCCTTGATTTTTTATATCACCTATAGACGTGCAATGTGGCCAACGATCTCTGGCATCGAACCATGGAGGTAATACAATATGATCGTCATATAAAGATTGATTACTAACTTCCACTAATGGTAATAGTTCATGTCTGCTATCATGATTCTGGAATTTTACACTTATAGTTATCTTATACGTTAACTACATACTACGATAATATCCAAGGGTGATTAAAAATACTTTGCTCCCCCAAAATGTTCTGTGTTTGTTTTTCTAATATCAAACTTTTTACATATTTTAATTCGAAATTATAAAAATTTGAACTTGATGACAAATATTAACAATCATTAAATAACAATTTTGATATGCATAAATAATAATTAATCTATATTGCAGTATTCGATCTAGTATTTTACCAATAATTATGATGTATTATGAATTTAAAGGTTATACTATATTACTCAATCTTTTTACAAAATATTTTGAAAATCTTAACAGGCAAATTTTTTTTATAGGCTTTTATTACTTTTTTTCTGATCTATGAAAACCTTTTTTCGAGTAGAAATAATGGTCCGATTACAACAAAAAGGGAACCTTTCTATACCAAATTTCATCTAGTTGGTACTTTCTTTAACTCATTTTTTTAATTTCCCAAGTTTTTCCTTAAAAAAGGAATGATAACTCTTTGAATATTGATCATAGGGATTTGAAATTTATTTTGTATATTTACATATTTAATTTACACTCTTGGTAAATTTTGAAATAGATTATTAGTATAATATATTACAATGTATTGAGATACGCTCAGAATCGTATTCTCTAATGCAATATCATTGCATTCATATCTTAATAATTATAATAAACCACTAATTTCTCCAAGGACCGAAGGGACATAATATAACATAATATAAACTCAATAAGTTTCATCTTATTATCATAATGTTTAATAACACAATATTATTAATTACCTTTATCGGTCGCAGTGTATTACTTTGATGGATAATCATTGTCCATAAAATTAATAAGATATAAAATACATCATATGGTATTTTAATAGAAATTACCAAACGCTTTTTTATTTTGTTTTTAATAAAACGTTTACTATTTGAATTGAAACAGCCATTCTTATATAGATACATGTAATGCATTACTACGACTATCGACGTAGATACTCATTAACTAAAAACATTCCAATTAAAATAAAAATTTGTATTTAATAATACTTATAACTTTACTGTATAAGCGTTAGAAAATTAAATATTAACTCTTTTACAACAATATTATAACCCATAGTAACATTTATTTATATATAATATTAAAAAAATAGTCTATAAAACTGTTTCATATACCAATATATTAATATTTAATATATTCATACAATCATATAATTCAAACATAATAACAGTTATATAAGTTATATTACAATATCACTCTAATAAAGTAAATCTATACGGTAAAACCATAAATTTAATTAAATGTGAAAAACAATTTGTATACGTTAAATTAATAATATATATAAAATATCTAATATTTTTAATTAAATCTCACTTAATTTGTAAGTTATACTCATAGCATATTCTATAATCTCTTAAATATATCATATCTTAATAATGATTCATTTATTTATTAAAACATTGATTTATGTATTTTAATTTTATAAACCTAAGTAATATATACTTACTTTCGATTAAATAATTTAAACGTAATAATAACACTGTTGTTTGATAACAATCAGGTAACATATTTTATTATATTAAAATAAATATAATAATAGTATTTTTTTTTTTTTTTTTTTTTAATCATTTTAAATATAACATAATTTTTATTCGTTACTTTTACTATTTAATTTCATACAAATAGAATTAATAAATTAAAACAATTAATATATTTTTATTATTTTTTATGTTTGAAATATGTACAAATAATCATAACCTTAAAATGAATATAAAGGAATATTCTAAAAACTATTAAATAAGTTTGAAACTTTGTAGCATGAATTCTGTATCATGTTTACGGTCATAATATGAGTAGGTATATAAAATAGATAATAAAATCTTTACGGTCTCGAGGGTACATTAAATTTTATTTACCCAAAATAACTTCACCTCAGCTATTTTTTAACCTTTCCGTAAAGATTATAAATATCTACTAGATCAACCCAATTATTTTTGGTGTAACATTATACGAGTACATTACAAAACAAATAAACTAGTTTCGAATAATTATATCATAATATTATGTTTATAGTTAATAATAAATTTTTCAAAAATTTAAATCTTTATTTAAATCGTATATAATTGTGTCATTTATATAATAAAATGAGAAAACATTATATCTCGACGAGGTTTCTAAATAAAACATTAATAATAATTAATAGGTAAAATAACATAAAAAAAAAATGAATTGAATTGGTCGAATATAATATTTACTTTATATACCTATTTAAACTAAATACCTAATATATATTATGACAACGTTTAATTAATTAATCAAATACAAACAACTTTGTAACTATGATTTATATAACTCGTACATTAGTTATTCAGTTATCCCAAAGTTTAGTTAAGTTTATTTGTCATTTATGTGTATCTACTTAGTAGTAACCATAGTGACATCGGTAATATAAAATAATATGTAAGACAATAGTCACCTAATCATTATAATATATTCCAAAATATATTACTTTCGTTTGAATAACAGATTAGATCAATTTATTATTGTTGATAGCAAAATACAAGTTAATATTAGGTTAGGTTATTATACTCAGTTCAGTGATTCTCGATATTCAGTTAAACATTAAACAACAATATACTTTTGATCCTTTTGGGTATTTTAAATTCAAAAACATTATATAAACAAATATTTTCATAAAATATATTAAAATGTATATTATGGCATATGAAACTTTACAACATTCCTGTTCTATGTTCACGGAAGTACGATACTTTGGATAGGACCACAACTGATTTTGTTTATCTAATAGCTAATAAAGGCAACTATCGAGTGACGTGTTGAATAAATGTTTAAATGATGCGGAACTGTTTCGTAGGAATGACTCTTGGTTAATTTATGCTGCAAATAATCTCATGTTTATTTTATTATCACTTTGTTTATTTACACGTAAAGGGAAAACGGATGATCCTTACACTACTTGGCCTCGTTAAATTTCCAGTGAAGACACAAGTCTCGGATCGCTGACAACCTCTTTAGGTGCAGCGATATTTACAATAATCAGAGATTACCATGAACCAATATATATATAATATTAGGCTAGGGTTTACTCCTCCGTCAACCCAATCGCGACGGTATATGGCTAGGTCTGATTGGATATTCCTAGAATGATAGACTTTGAAAGGAGAACTAAGGGGACAGATTAACATTGAAAAAGATTGTTTCCCGAATTTTATAAATAGGAATAGTCAATAGTTGGCCATAGCAGCTTCCCTGATTTGTGCTGAGCGTTTATTTTTCAGTTCAATTATTCAATTAAAGAACTTTTTAGAAGTGGCTGCATTCACTGCACTTTATCCATGACCATAAATGATATCGGTGGTTGGAATTTATGTTCCGGTCGAATATTATAGGTATATTTATAGTTATTCGGAAACTAATTTAGTCTCTGGTGGTTTGGGTGTATTACTTATTTCGGAAATTCTGAGTTTACAGTAATATGATCATGATGATCCAGAACAGTTTTCAGTTGTTATAGTTAGATTTGGATATTAGTGGATTCGGCGACATATTTCATTATTGGTTTTATGTATGACTGGTAAGTTTGGAAATTTTCCTATTTATTTTATATCCTGGAAGTGGTGAAGAAAAGTTATTAAGGTAATGAGTTAAAATTTATATAGCTGAGTTTGTGTTGTGTAAATAGTTAGTATAATAACATAAATAGTTTATATGTTTTACGTCGTTCTGGCTAGTAAACCATTAGATTTTGGTTTACAAACTCCGCTCTGTTATCCATTGCTCTTCTTGAATCTGTGAGAGTTATTAGATTCGGTTTAAATAGTAGTCCCGAAAAATCTATTTTATTGTTGTTTTTTTTTTTTAACCACAGAAATCAACATATATATATTATAAACGTAAAATATACATTAGAATATTGTCATTATTGTTGCTCTATGATCAGATTTAATATTATTAATTGAAATTGTAATAATATAAAATACTTATAACCTATTAACATTGTATAATTATAATAAATGTATTTTTTATTCAATATAACTTAAACATAATAATTTAATGAATAGGTATTACATAATATTAATTAGATAATTAACAGATAGTTCCAATGTATATACGCAACTTATTTAATTTTGCTCTTATATATGAGGTGCTCATCTTTTGTTCAAAATTGTTTTTTTATGACTTTTTATGAAAGTCATACGGAATAAACCGTACCTAAAGTAAGGTAAAGTTAGGTAAGTTGCTTTGGTGACATTATTGTGTAAAATACTAGTTTTCAATTACTTTTTATGGAATACGTTTTGATTTCTAAATTAAAATTTATTCATAACAATGTACGATTAGGTACTAAACTTATATATATTTATGAAATGATGAACTATAATAGATAACATTTTACCTAATAGTATTTTATTTTTATTTTTTTATTATACTCATATTAAAATCGAAAGTTTGTATTTACGAAATTACAAATCTAAACTATAAGACCATCATGTTATTATCTTACATGCATATCAAATATTATAATAATAATAAATTTATATTTTATATTTACATAATAATTATCGTTTGCAACTAAATAAACCTCATACGAACAGGTTTTGAACAGCTTCCCCAACCCACACTATTCAATTTTGATTTTCGATTGCTCAATTAATAACTAATTCCTTAAAATATATATATTATATTATACAAAATATACTTTTTTTTTTTTAGTTGTGCACTCTTACAAAATATGTACTAAAACATGTTTGCCCAATAGGCTACATCCAATTACTTATTAGTAAGTACCTACAATCTACATTTTAACCTTAAGGATACATTTTCCACAACAAATACAATTTATTTTAATATTTTTAAATACCTATTGTAAAAAATGTGACTTTAATACTGTCCCTAATTACGTTTAAAATATTTCATATTACCTACTCTTTGATTCAGAGACAAGTCCATATTTATATAATTTGCCGCCGGGAACATCGAAAAAATGCCGTCTAAGGATACTGTTTTTAGGATAAAAAAAATTCAATTATTATTTTTTTTACAAAATGTAATTATTATTAAGCGTAGAATAATGTATATAATGTATGTACTGTCTATAGCTTTTATATTATGAAATATTTGCTGTACCTCTAACCTAACCGTCCCAACCTATAGAAATATAGAATGTAGTATAATATATATATATATCATTATACTTCCACACAGCTTATTTCTGTAAACATATATCGCGTATTATACATTAGATATATAAAATTATATTTAAAAAAATCTATAAAACGTTGTTTTAATACCCACAACTATTTAAAAATCAATTGTCATTAGTATAAATTATTAAATTTAAATTTATTGTTTTGAAAATAATTTGCCTATAGATATTACCTATATTAACCTATAGAACCTACAATACAACCTATTGGTTCTAATCTAACACCTAATTATATGATATAAATGTATGTAATAAAGGTTTTTAAAATTTTACAGAGCTATCCTTATTTGTATTTTTATTGTGAGAATCTAAATTGAATTGAATTAATAATTAAATTATTACCTATCGATAATAACGATATGTACATTATGTTTTAATTAAACAAAATACCTACTATATACATCCATATACAATGTTCAAATTTAGGGGGATGAAAAGGGACTAAATACATCAACTATTTGAATGGTGATCTTTACGTAATAATAGGATAAAATGGGATTGTATTCAGGGGCAGACTCAGGTGAGGAAACGGCCCAACCCGATTATATAAGCATCTATGAATACTTACCCACTTTTTCAGGTAGCTTATCAAATATATTTTATACAATATACCTACCAAAGGTCTTGTTACATTTAGGACCTCTGAAAGTATACTAAATACTTATCTTATTGCGATTATAACAATAATTTCACTATATACCTAAAATATTAGTTATTGATTTCAATTAGAGTAAAATAAAAAAGTTACTTCTGCTACGTAGTAGACAATATATTTATTAGCAGGGCTAGAATTTGTATGCAATAAAAAATTGTAAAATATTAAATTTTTATTGACTAATACCCAACAAAGTATATCTTATCTTGGATTTTATATTGACCTACATACTTATATGTTTATCTTTCTCCGTCAAACTATTCAATCTTTCATCGCATACCTATTGTACCATAGGATTGTAATTATAAAAATACAATGTATGTTTCACAAAAAAACCAAGTTTTATTCTTTAATCAACAAGGCTAGAATTAAATACAAAATATTAATATTAAATTATAAATATTAATTACGAAATATACTGTAAAACATGCATTTTTCGCATTCTTATAATCGAAATATGCAATAATATTCATTTTATTCAATATATGCAATAATATGCATTTTATCCAAAATATGCAAAAACATGCAAAATAAAAACACCATCATTTATCTCATCATGAGGTGATTCGTGGACATTACTGACAAAATCAATAATCAGAAGTCGCAAAAAAAACATACTATTGCATATAAATCCTATCCCTGTTTATTATTGATATATTAATATCGTCAATTAATTGTTCATGGGCCCCCGGCGGCCCACATATTGAGCCGACCCGGTATGCAACGGCATACTAACACTCCTGATCAGTCCGCCCCTGATTGTAAGCATGTTCTTTTTCAAAGATGAAAAGAGTTACCCTACTTTTATTTGCCACTTCGAACACTGTCCAATGTTCAAATATATAAATGTTACTGGTAATATTTAAGTAGTTGTACTTATATCTATTTTAAAAAAAGTATTTATTCATTTATTGTCATTGATCGTATAAAACATTGATTCTCAACCTGGGGTCTCAAACTAATTATTTAGGATGACATTTATTAATGATAATCTATACATCATGCATGTATAGCAAAAATAAATATCTATAGGAGACAGGATTTACTAGAAAAATGAATATTCAATTTGAGGATTACCACGGTAAAAAAGTTAAGAATCATTGCTATAAACTATATCCATGGTATTTATATTTTGTTTATTTTTGTATGTTATAAATGGGATAATAAATTATAAACACCACTATTTGACTGAAGTATTTCTCTAAATACCAATCCTATTTAATTTTGTCGAAATCCACGAATTCATATTTTTGGATAAGATTTAATATGACTTTATTCATTATGGATTCGTCCATGACGGATATCAGAGATCCGAGTACCATTATGAGAAACGATCATACATTGGAATTGTCTAGCTGGTCACTATCATCGGAAGATTCATCGACTCCGATTAAGTCTGAGAATGATAGATTAGCATACGATGAAAAAAAATCCGAGAAAAAACATCCAACAACAACGATAAAAATCAATGACAACAAGCATCATTCCACAATGTCGTTAATAGATAATAGATCTGAAACGTCCAACTGGTCCCTATCACCGGAAGATTTATCTACTCGGCTTAAGTTCGAGAAAGATCTATTAGCATACGGTGTCGGATCGGAGAAAAACCGTACCGGCACAACGAACATCGATGGCCGCGGTACGGTGGAGAAGGTGGCGGCGGATGGCAAGCAAAGTAAAGTGTTTAAATCGAAGTCGGTTGCAAAACGACGCCCGGCTAAAGTTGCGGCGGACAGCAAGATGTCTGGAAATTTAAGGTCAGGCGGCAAACCAAATGCTGCCAAAGCGAAATCGACCGCCGACGTTAGACCGGCGCAATGCGGAAAGAAAAAAATATACACCGCTGCAAACTCGCCGCGACCGACGTTCTCCGTTGACCAGAGGCCACTGGAAGGAGATCGACTGAACAGAACGTTCGTTTTGGAATGCTCCGATTGCGGCGACACTGGATATCATTCGCGGTCCAGCAGCGTTCGTCGACACGCGGCGGGATCGGCAAATCGTACTGCGACCACGTCCGCGGTCGAACACGAGACCGTCGCGATGGTCGAGAGCGCGAGACACGACGGCAAAGCGACCGCGCCGGCCGTTTTGGATGACGTCGCGAACGCGCGCGACCGCGCTGATACGACCGCAGCCGGCGGTCGGAACAATAATATCCGCGCGGACGACGGCGTGCGTTCGGCAAACGGAAACGCGGACGATGCGCGCTCGACCGAAATCGACTCGACCGCTCCGGCCGCACGTCGATTCACGTCGAACAAACCGTCGCCGAGTTGTTCCAAACAAAAATGCAAGTCGTCGATGGACGATGGTTATGGTTTTCGCGAGTACGGTTACCACGACGGTAGCCGGCGTGGCGAGAAATCAAATAAACAGGGCGCGCGACAAACCGGATTATTAAAATCGTGCGACGCCGCTGCCGGAGACGTCAAACCGCAACGGTCGTCCGGCGCCACGGTGACCGCGACCGCGAGACAAATTATGACGTCGAAACAAAATCTTATCGAGGCGTACGGTCAAAAATTTTCCAAACCGTCCGGCGGCTCAGTCAACAAACACGTGTCCACGTCATACATAAACAGACAGGCCAAACAAAAAGAGACTGAGCTGGTCAACGACATCATGATCAAAAGACTGTTGAAAGTCAAGGCAACACTTTCGACGTTTCGATAGATAAAAAAAAAAAAAACGATTGTTTCTCCAACAATCCACCCGATTTCCATTTATCGTGTATATTTATTATATTTAACTAATCCTAATGTGTGGAAATCGAATTTAATAAAAAACACAAATATTATTTTAATAGCATTAAATATACAAATTTTAAAGCTCTTTAAAAATTTTCAATTTTCAACTAATCAAAACAATTATTAACACAATAAACCTAGATTTTATTATATGCTAACACATGGATATTAAAGCCATTATAAATGACATACAAAATGTACTTAATTTTAAAAAATTTCCAACTAACATTGTGAAACCATAATCTAGGAAGCGAATAGTTTGCAATGTCAGATATCGCAGCCAGATTCATCGGAATAATTGTCGTTTAATACACAATAAAGTTTAACCTGACATGCTAGGTGATAGCGATCCCTACTGTAATAACACGAAAATTACAAACTAAAATAAAATGAAAAAAATAAAAAAAATATATAGTAAAAAGTATAATGGGGAAAATGGTGTATAAGGGAAAGTGTAGTAGGGAATGGAGTGAGGAGAAGGGGTTGTGATGTTTGTAAGGATCGTGCTCTTACCTTCCTCCTTATATAAGAAGGGTTTCGGGGTAATAGATTCGAGAGTATCTAGAATCTATACCTGTGTACGGACTTCGTGTTCCGCTTGAAATTTGAAATATTTTTTTAATAAATTTAATTATTTGAATTATATTGAAATACGGACTTCTTGTTCCGTTTCTTTATTTTAATTATTTAATTTTATCTTCGCCAATTTAACCCACTAAAATTATACAAAGCGTGGACTCGTGTTCCACTTATAACTTAAATATAATTTTATTGGTTATGGGTTTATTGGAAAAGTATTAAAATGCGGACTTTTTAAATTAGTGAAAAGACCCTGAACAAAGCATAAAAAGTGATTCTTACCTTATAGAACACCACTATTATATATATTGCAATAAGGATAGAAATCAAAACACCTTGTATGTAACTTTGTTTGGAATGCTCTGGCTATCGTCGGAATATCGTTTGGATTTTCTTTGTTGATATGCGCGGAGACTGGTGTTGGAAAAAAGTCCGATCTGGATGGTCTGGCGAGTCTTGCTAGACGGTCTGGTCTAGTTGGACTCACTGGTCAGGTGCGACTCACTGGTCGTGTACCACTCGACTCGTTGGTCTTGTACCACTGACTAAAGAATTTTTATGAAAATGTGATCCAGGGGGATCGATTGAAAAATGTCTACCTGGTTAAAACTAATGAATGGGATTCGACGACACTATAGTCGGCAGGGCTATTTAATATGAATAAAGAAACTAACAGTGTATGCCGACTATATGGGACTCTATGATCCGCCGATAAAAAGGAATTTAATACATAAAGAAAGTCGAACATGTTGATTTCACGGTTTTCTATTAAACGCCGACTATATTATGTTTCTTATTTTATTATATTAGTTCATGATAGTCTTAATAAAAGGGATTATTTTAAATTGTACGTAAATGTGACGGTATTCCGACGGCGCCAGAGTCGCTTTATTATACATGTATTAATGTTCTTTACTAATGTTAAAATATGTGTGTGTAGTATGAGTGTTATTTTAAAAGACGTATTTTTTTAAAATGATGTGTGCTCATATCATTACACTACTAAGAGTGGGATTTCTAACAATTATTCTAACATAAATAGTGAAAAGGAGTAAAGTCAATTTTGGGCGTTCATTGTAAAACAAATACATTGATGCTTCGCTCAGAATCTAAAAAATGTCTTCAAGTCAAAGATGTAAACTTCAGTATTGAATAAAATACCTATTTTATATATTGTATAAAAAAAAATTCTACCTATGTTGTAAACATTCAAAACTATTTCAATTCATAGACTAACAAAATATTATTTTTAAGTTTTTTAAGAAATATATTGAAAAAATTGTTTCTAATGACTAACATTGAATAACAATTTCAAAGACTTTTTTCTAATCTTCTTCGCTTTACCTCACATATATAATATATAGGGCTACCTGGTCCTAAACCTCCATAGATTTGGATCTATGGGATATATCTTGATTTATATATCCCATTCAACCATATGATTGATTAACTATCACAGATGGAAAAATAGATGCCAACTAATTTACACAACTGAATTTTGTTTAAGCTAAGTCTGATGCTCAAATTGTCCAAAGAAATATATTAAAGCTCATTTTAATATAATATGTAAACTATAGTTGTAATTGGTAAGTAATAACAAGATATATAAGTAAAATACAAATGGTTCAAATTTTTAAAAAAAAAAAACTATTTATTTAACAAAATTACAATGTAACAAAATAAAATATCACCAAGACAGAATATTATTAACACCACTGAACATTAATTCTTTCTCGCAAAATATTATTTAACATACTATGAAATAAAAGAACAGACTAGATTTTATTTATTATGCATATACAATGGCTTATTCTGTCTACATAATGAGTAGGTCATTTTTTTTTTTTTTTTTTATATTGTGCACCATTTTCTATTATTCTGTTTTTCTTAGTACATCATTTTCTGGTCGATTTAAGGCCAACAAAACTTGACAATGGAGCACACAACTGAGTGAATCATTATCAATTTTTGATGAGATTTTTAACCAGCTTTCTAAATATAAAACAAGTGATTCTCTGGATGAAGAAAAAGGGTTCAAACCCCTAAACAAGCAGGCCTAAAAATTAAAATATATTATTAATTTTAATACAGAAATATCTTTACTTTACTTCTAATGAACCACAACACAATACAAATCATAATTATATATATAATTATTAATTATTATTATATTCTGAAGTTTTTTTATAATACACTAATTGTAAATATATATATATATAATATATCATAAAATTAATTCATTTTTGTGGCTTAAATTACTCTAATTTCATTAATGTTCTAAATATATATCTATTTAATATTGAGCTGTTTTTTTTCTTAAATTACTAGTAAATTACTATTTTTCTTAAATGTATAAAAATATTGTTCTACAGTATAGTAAGTAATTAATTTGATCTCTTATCAAATGAAGTAAATTCTCCCCCACACATATTATTTTAAACTACTAATTACAAATAACTAAAATTATATAAAATAAAAAAATTCAATTTTTAAGTGACTGCTGGTATTTTATAAGGGATTAATATTCTTCTTCTTTTTCCCCTTTCCTCCCAACTATATTAAACCGGCTACCTTAGTCCTTTACATCCATACATTTCAATCACCTACATCTCATCCATTCACAATAGTTATCAATCTCAATTCCATCTATCCACTTCTTCATTGGTTTTCCCCTCCACCACCTAAATTCCATAAAGAATTAATAATAATAATATTATTAAAAGTAGTATTTAATAAACCATATTATTTCTTCTTTTTCTCCAGCTTTAACAATCCATTAAGAACCTTTACTGCCTTGAATTCTTGTTTCTTCTGAGATTTTCATAAGGTCCGTTTTCATTCTTTCCGCCCATCTCTATCTCAGTCGACCCCTGGGTCTTTTTCCATTTAATGTCCCATTAAAAAGTATTTTCTGTGCCTCCAGACCTCTAAATATGACAAGCTCACTCTAATCTTTTACTTTTTAGATACAAACTGATAATAGGTTTATGAAATATTTGGTAAACTTCCTGGTTAGATCTCCTTCTATATTCTCCAACCTTAATTATAGGGCCATAAATTTGGTGCAGTACTTTCCTTTCAAAGATGTTCATCTTATCATCATCTCCTTTAGTCACCGACCAGGTTTCATTCCCATACATCAATACCAGCAAAAAAAAGGTGGAGTATAGATATTCTTTTAAACTTCTTGATAGTAGTTTTGATTTAAACAATTTTTCAAATGCATAACATCCTTTGTTCCCTGAAGCATTCTCAATTTAATTTCGTTGTACTATTGTTCTGGCTGTTTATATTAGTACCTAAGTATCTGAAATCTATTATGTGTTGAAAAACATATCCATCCACTTGCAGATCAGCTTGAGCCTTAGCTTCTCTTGAAACTACTAAATATTTAGTTTTTTCTTTAGTATATTTTAAACCAATAGGTTCCGCTGCTTTAATTGAGTCTTATTTTTTTTTTTTTCATGCTATCTCTTAGCGCCGCCTCTTATATTCTTACTTGCTATTTTCTGAGTTCCTGATACTTTTCCACATTTTCAGACTTTGAGTTCTGAATCATTTTCTTGCCTAGCTTTGCTTCGCTTTTCTGTAATATCTTTACAGTCGTCATTGAACCACGGCTTCTCTTTTGCTTGAATTTTAGCTTTTGAATCATAATACACCATAATATATTAAAGTAATAAATTTTAGACATTAAATCAAAATGTAAAACTACTTATCAGAGAATAAACATTTATATATATAAATTAAATTTAGTAACACACAATTTTTTCTTAAAATAATATATTACATCAATGGGAATATAATATATTGTACAAATTAAAAAAAAAAAAAAAAAACATACCCATTGTAATTGTCGGTCATTTAATTTATTTGGTCCACCTTCAGATTCTATCGCCTTGTCCATTAATTGTATATACTTTGCTAATTTCTTTAACCTTACTCTTCTTCTCCATCCACGATGTAAATTATACATTTTCAGTAATACTGTCTAAAAAAAAAAACCACAATAATAAATATAATAAAATCAATAAATATGATAAATTGAAATATCTCACAATGTGCTGACGAGGTAAAGTACTAAAATGATATGGGAACATAGTAAAGACAGGTATAGCTTGTATAATATCTTCCACTGGGCATACACCTCCTGCTCCCAGACATTCAATTACACGGAACCATTTTAAAAGCATATCATCTGAACATTCTTCAGCCATTAAGCTCAAATGTCTTAAATATATACATATTTTAATACTTTATTATCTATATTTATATGTAAACATACATGTGTTTACATCCTATTATAAAAATAAGTATAAGTGCAACATACAAATATTTTATTTACATATTAATTGTATTCTAATAATAAATGTGTTTATAAATATTTTAGAGCTCAATATATTATTTTAAGTAAACTTACTCAAATACTCTAATATTATGTTCAAAATTTGTCTGTTGATCTTTTGTCCAGTACTCTTTAAGTTGCTCATCTGTCCAAAAGTGCTCGGACAACAAATATTTGGGAAACATAAAACTGAAATAAAAATATAGACATTATAATTTATTAAGGTTAGGTTAAATTTTACATAGTAAACAATAATACATTAAACTCATTAAACCTAAAACTATTATATTTATTGTAAAGAAATATAACAAGTTTATAATATATAATATAATATATATTGACATAAAAATTAATTTTTACTTACGCTAATGGAAACAAAAACAAATTAGTAAATGGTACAGGCCAAAAAATTAGAATTGGTGTTAAACGAATTAGTTGTAATGGAAGTTTATACTTCAACTCCAACTCAGCATATGTTAAAGACGACAAATCAGAAGTATAATATTTTTTATAAGCTGATAATAACACTAAAACATCTTTGTATAGAAACTGAAAATTAAAATAATTTTAAATTTAAATAATAATTATAACTATAGTTAATACTTTATTACTTCTCAGTAAAAACCTTGATAAGTAATACTAACTTTACATCCAAAAATACTCAGTCTTGCATATTTAGCAGTTGATGGTGACCATTTTTCAATCCTATTAACTAACCGCGTTTTAAAAGAATTATTTAAGATCTTTGGCTCATCCATACTTAGTTTATTTAATTGATTTTCATTCCTAGCAATGTTGTGATTTTGAGCATTTTTCTTTTCAGAGGATTGTGAGCTTTGGTTAGCATTATCAACTCCGTTAACACTTATATAAGGTGGAACCCCCAAAGGTTTTGAATCTCTATTTGATGTTTCTTTACTTGGTAATTGCAAAACCAATGTGTTTCTAAAAATAAATCATAAAATATAATAACACATAAATATTCATATTAAAATCATATATTATTACAACTTTTAACATTTCCAAATTAATATAATCTAAAATGTGTGTTTTTTTTAATTAACAAAGATGTTTATCCATATTATACAAACCTATCAATCATTAAATCAGAAATATATCTATTATATATTAAGATTATAATCTATAGCCTTCAATACTTATCATTTATTTAAATTATATATTGTATATTTGTTGGTAGAAAATATTAAATATTTACTAAAAAATTATCACTTCTAACTGAAATAATTAAAAGTGATAAAGGAACCATTTACCCCTCTAAACCTCAAATTTTACAAAATAAGAGCAAAATTTTAATGTTAATAAGATGTATGATATTTGTTGTTGGAACCCCAGTTTTTCTCATCTCAATACATAGTTTATAAAATAATTAATTTAATTTAATTTTAACATTTAAATTGTTTACTATTATTGTAAAGGTTATCATAAGTTAAAATAGGTCATTGATAACTAATATTGGGCAAATACTCGAATTTTGAAAAAAAATTTCTCTCAACTATGGTTTTATTATAGTCGTAAATAATAGTATTAAACTTAAACGGAGTACTCGAGTTTACTCAAATGTATTATTGAAAAGTAAACATAAAAACTATAAATATCTCAAATTTATTACCTACTAAATAATAAACTAATATATTTGTAAATTATGTTAATATTTAATAATTGAACCCTGCAATATCAGTGTACAATGAAAATATTCTACTTATGCAATTTCGAATACTCTAGAAATTAAAGTAATTAGCAATTTTTGAATACTTGATAATTGTCACTTGCCAACTTTTGTGTGCTTTACTTGGCTCGATTAAAAAAAAATATTACTAGACTTAACTCGACTCTACAAAACTGTTTTGTAATAAATTACAATAGCTTTACTATTATTTTACACTTAAAAGATATTCAAGGTAGAACAATTTTCATTTTTAAAATAATAATATAAAAGCTATTCAAAATATGATGTTCATTATTAGTACAATAATAAAAAACTACATATGTAGGTTCTGAAATAAATTAATACGTTGAAATTCATATATGTTTATAAGTACATTCAAATTTTAAAATTTGGCAATAAGAAAAAAAATAGCGATGCTGTGTTAAAGTATAATAACATATTTAAGTCAAACACTCAATTGTCTTAGATATTTCCTGATGTATACAACAGTCAAATCATCTTATTAAATAAATATTAACTTTTTTAATTATTATTTTCAGTACTGTTAAAGTAATATGTTTATTAAACCTTATACTATAAAATATATCTCATGTTAAAACTAATATTTCTAGTTTTTAATATAATTATAATACATTGTATTAAATGCTTAATGAAACATACTATTTTTATAGAACAATTTAATTAATATTTAAATATATAAATGATACCTACCTAGCAAAATAAGAATTATTCTTTAGTTATTAACTAAGTTTAGTATATTATAATTATAATGATCAAACAACAATGGAATGTTTTTTTTTTTAAAAATGTGTAATCTACTTTCAAAATTAAAGTTTGTCAGATGTAAAATATTTCATATTTGGCTTAAGATGAATATTTCTTGAATACAATTTTGTATTTCTCAAAACAAAATAAATGGGTGTTAAGCAATTGAAACCAAACAATTACACTTCATAATATTGGTCAATACCAATTAAATCTAAGAAAAATATGAACAATAATAATGTAGATAATAGATAAATGAATAAATATTACTTGTCTACAACTAAACAAATAATATTATATATTACAAAACGATATAAAACCTATGTATAAAAATATAAAGATCGTGTTATAATTGCTTAATTTTCACATACCTGAAAAAACGACTGTTTTTATACGTGCTATTTTCAAAACTCAACAATCTACAGTTGGTGGCAGCAAAGTTACGAGACGTGCTAATAATGAACTTCATAGCGTAGATCTGACTCAAATTACTTAGAACGTAATAATAAGTCACCACTGTGGTAGCACCCGACTACAATTTTAATATTATCAAAAACTTATTTAGTTACAATTCTAAATCTATTCAACAACCAACATCATTATAACTTTTATATTCTTATTTAATTCTAAATCGTTTTTTGTCCAAAACAAAATTTAATATTAATATTGATAACACTACACAGCTGATAATGTGTTTATCGTAAAACCCATAGAGAAAATCACAGTTTTGTTATCCAGCCGGTGCACGTCCTATTCTAGCCATACAATTCTCAAAAATGTAAACAAACCAAAATCTTATCACTGAGTTTTTGATTGTTTGATATGACGCAGTTGTGTCACAGACTATATTATGAAATATTTCATAATATAATTTGGGGTTGTGTTTTACCACAGAATAGAACAATGGTTTTACTAACACAAATTTCTATAATATAATAATTTTAATATTGTATTGTATAGTATAAAAATCTGTGTGTTCTAACGCCAAATTCAATACCTACAAGCAAGGTGGTTATAATACTATAATACCTATTATAAAGTATTATAACCTTGCCTACATGCTACAACAGTTAATTAAGGGTTACTAGTTGTATATTAATTTAATTATTCATATGTGATCACACTGAGTTCAGGGATTGAGTTATCATTAAATTCAGAAATGCACCATCTGGTTCATGCCTTAAACCTTTATGGTCTTAGATATCTTCTAAATTTATGTTAAATAATAATCGATAAATAGTAATATCATCATAACGGTATAGCATTATGGCAAACGCTCAAACGTCAGATCAGTAGTTAAAACGTAGAAAACGATATTATTCCAATAAATACAAAACGACAAAATTTATATTATTTTACTCTTAATTTGTTCGAATAAACAATCGATATTTGGTCACGATTACGAGTACTATCGATGTTTTAAAATCACGTGGTCCGAGAACCCATTGTATTGTAAAATAAAAATATATACTTATGCACCTACTATAATATACTATATATATATATATAGTTTTAATTATAGTATATATTTTTTATAGTTATTTTATAAAATATAACGTATAGTAGATAAACATATTGTACATAATATTATTATGATTATGATTTATTAACCATCATCACGCCATCTCTTATCTCTTTGTTCCGTCAAGCGTCTGTGCGTATTCTGTATTTCCGTTTCATTCGTTGTCACATCGTAAATTCACAACAGGTCATTCATCTGACGCCGGTTCTAAGGACTGAACCGTCAAAAGTCAAAACCTCGTTATTTTCCAATTCCATTTTACGTTCAAAACTAAGATCCGTTCATTGTTTAAGACGAAGTCTCATTTAAGATTATAAAACACTGCGGACGGCCAGTGGACCACCATCGTTCATACATACCGTGTGAGTATAAAAAAACAAAAACATTTTATTTTTCGCCAAACAATGAGTTTTATAATTGTTTTTTTTTATTTGCAAACGAGATAGATTTAATAGTTTTATCAAATTATATTAGCATATTAATTCACAAAGACTAAAAATGATTTATTTATTGACCAACATCAAATATAAGATTATGTAGTATCGACAAATAATACAAATGAGCTCTATATATAGGTTAGGTTGTGGCACATTGTATGCATAGTGTAATGTAATTAATACAATTTAATTACTCTATGGTTAATCTTGCCAGACATTCCAGTTTCATGGCATATTCTGGTGTTCTAGTCATTAAAAGCTGGACATTTTTTATCATTTTATTATTAATTACACAATTTGATAATTACATAATATTCAATTTACAAATTATAATTAGTAAAAGAAATATTTAGAATTGTAAAAAAATAATAACAATAAACAATAATCATTTATTACCTATTTTTACATATTAGGTATTATGTAATCGAAAATATTAAATAAAGAATGGATGTCCCAATGTGTGGGAAGTACATATGTACACTTAAATCAATGAAGAAGTAAATTATATTATAACACAGATTATATTAATGTTATTAGTATGAATTATAATAATCAGTAGTTAAATGCAATATTTTTAAAAATATATATACCTAAAACTTACCTAGGTATTTATATATTAAAATAATTTCCACAAGCAAAAATAAAACTTATTCGATTATTGTCCCAAATTGGAGATTTTAAAATCTATCAATCTTATTTATGGTTATATGACACTGAAATAATGTAATTACCAATAGTTTCTAAAGTCTTTTATAATTGAAATTAATAAAATAATAAATTTAATTCTTAGTTTGCTCTGATGTATTTGCAAAATAAAATTTACATCATCCATTTAATTTATTTTTAATAAAAAGTGTACTAATTTTATTCTTTTAAAGTAATTTATTTTAATAATATTTTAATTATTATATTCAAATATTCAAATTTATAGATTTGGATCTATAAATTAATAAAAACTACTAAAGAAGTGAATTTGATTTCGAAATCATAATTATAATATACTTAATCATTTTTATAGCCATTCTAATTTTGTTTTAAATAAAAGTGTTTTATTTAAAAATAGATTATAGTTTTTATAAAATATGTTACTTAAATACCTATGTGTATATTTATTTATATATTAAATAAACAATATAAATTTACTTACCATAGTATGTCAGTATTTGTCCTATGTTTTTCAATAATTATGTAACAAATTTCATATTTGAAAATAAGTTATCCAAATTGTTTAAATATATTAAGTGAAATAAAAACATTGAATAGGTACAAACAAATGTTTTTAAAAACTGCATTAACACTGTATATATATATTATACTTAATATAAATTGAATGTTTGAATACAATAATATATTTTATCAATCATATATATATATATAACCACTTAGTACCTAACACCAAATCAAATAATAATGATTAATGACTTTTTTTAATGTAAAGAATTAGTATTTTATATTATGTGTATAAATCATAACTAAAAGACATATTGTATGAACTTTATTATCTACAAAATTGCTACAAGAAATCAACTTATTAAATACCTTTCTATAGTTTATCTGATCTCTTAATTTTAATTTGTCATCAATTTAGTACATTTGTATTCCATTTTTCAATTATTATTTATTTTCTTTAATACTATCTACAATTATTATTATACAGATAATTTTGTTATTTAAATGTATAAAAATTATTATATCTAAGCATTTTGCATAAACTTTACTATAAAATTGTTATATAAATATTTAGCAATTAGGCCATTATGAACATAACACATAACACATTAATTAATAAAACTTTAACCATTATCTTGTAATGTGTAAATATAAAATAAAAATATATGAAGCGTGAGCTGATTACTATTTAGATTATAAATAAAGGAATAATAATCATTGTAAATTAATTTACTACATTTTATTTTTAGATATATATAAATCAATCAAAATATCTTCCATCAAGAAAAGGAAAATGGAGAACGGGTTCACACATAAATTTAAAGTCGCAGACTTATCTCTTGCTGAATGGGGCCGCAAAGAAATAATTTTAGCTGAAAAAGAAATGCCTGGTTTAATGGCTTTACGTAAAAAATATGGTCCACTTAAGATTCTCAAAGGAGCTCGAATAGCTGGTTGTCTTCATATGACCATTCAAACCGCTGTTCTTATTGAGACTCTAATCGAATTAGGTGCTGAAGTACAATGGTCTAGCTGTAATATATTCAGTACACAAGATCATGCAGCTGCAGCAATTGCAAAAGCTGGAATTCCTGTGTTTGCCTGGAAAGGTGAAACCGAAGAAGAATACTCATGGTGCATTGAACAAACCTTGGTTTTTTCTGATGGTAATCCCCTTAACATGATTTTGGATGATGGTGGAGATTTAACTACAATAGTGCATGAGAAGTATCCCCAATTTTTGGATGGAATTAAAGGATTATCTGAAGAGACTACTACTGGTGTACATAATTTGTACAAAATGAAAAAGCAGGGTATTCTTAAAATGCCAGCTATCAATGTTAATGATTCAGTTACAAAAAGTAAATTTGATAACTTATATGGTTGTCGTGAATCTCTTATTGATGGTGTAAAACGTGCAACAGACATTATGATCGCTGGAAAGGTGTGTGTTGTTGCAGGCTATGGTGATGTTGGTAAAGGTTGTGCTATGTCATTGCAAGCTTTTGGTGGTCGTGTAATTGTCACAGAAATTGATCCTATCAATGCACTTCAAGCATCTATAGCTGGTTTTGAAGTAACTACTATGGAAGAAGTATGTACTAAAGGACAAATATATGTGACCACCACTGGTTGCAAGAATATTATTACTGGTGAACACTTCCCAAATATGCCAGATGATGCAATAGTTTGTAATATTGGCCATTTTGATTGTGAAATTGATGTTACATGGTTGGAAAAGAATGCAATTGACAAAATAAATATTAAACCTCAAGTAGACCGATATACTCTGTCCAATGGAAAACACATTATTCTTTTGGCTGAAGGACGATTAGTTAATTTAGGTTGTGCTACTGGCCATTCATCATTTGTCATGAGCACATCATTTACCAATCAAGTGCTTGCTCAAATTGAGTTATTTACCAAACCTGATCAATACAAAAATGATGTGTATGTATTACCTAAAAAGTTAGATGAAGAAGTAGCAGCTTTGCATTTAGATCATTTAGGTGTCAAGTTGACCAAACTTACTCCAGACCAAGCTTCGTACCTTGGATTACCTATTGAAGGTCCATTCAAACCTGACCATTACAGATATTAAAAAAAAAAAGTAAACTTCAATTTAATAATAAAATTATATTTATATCATCAAAAATAAAATATTTAAAAAAACTGTTATCATATTTGTTTTCAAAAAATTAATTCCTGATGATTTATAATCTGATAGAATAGGACTGATTATAGCATAACCAAATTTTGTATTATCTTTTCCGTTCCTAGGTACCATAAAAGTTCCATTTATGCCCCATGAATTATTCCCAAACGAATTCATTGCTAACCAATACTGTGTATTCTTCCAAGTCCCCCATCCAATTAATTTTACAGCATGTTCACCTTCAAATATTCCTGTTTGATGAATATATATCCCTAAAGAAAAATACAATAAATATTTTATTACTTTAAATATACAGTCTAAATTGTTAGAAAAAATATTATAATAAAAACACTGTCTGTATATAATAAATACTAAATAACTAATTAACTCTACCCCAATATTACGTAAAAAAAAAAATTATTATTATAATATCCTACCAAATAAAACAGAAACTTTTATGGATCTATTTAAATCCATTACAAACTGTAATTACTATACAGCATGTAGTAATAAATAAGATATATCTCAGTAAAGTTAGAATTATGTAATTTATACATTTTTT